>QNGE01000530.1:34094-143577 GCA_008508345.1 Paragonimus westermani | reverse complement strand
AGGGCCAGTCGTATTTGCACTCCTGATAAGCTGCAAAGTGAACAAGAAATGCTGAGGAAAACGCTGCTGGCAAACGGATATCCCGAAAAGTTCATAGATATTCACAGTAAGGCGACCAAATGCAAGGAACCAGTGTAAACAGCTCAAAAGAAAGATATATTTTTATTTTTGCAATTCAAAGGCGATCATCTGGCAAATGACATCAAACACAAACTGAAGTGTGCCCTATCCCAGACGTATACGGCTGCCCAATTACGCTTGGTTCAAACCAGCAAAGGACTCGTTCTATACAACCGCGAACGCAGTCGGTCTGACCATTCTGTCTCTCACGTTGTCTATCAGTTCACTTGCAGTTGCGGTGACGGCTATATAGGCAGAACAGACCGACGGCTATCTCAGCGTGTGGCCGAACACCTGCCAAACTGGTTGAAACAGCGCATGACACAACAGATGGAAACCGGTGAATCGGTTACTCGAAGCCCCGCATCATCGATTGCCAGACACCTCATGATAACAGGTCACAAATTGGTCCCACCTGAGTCTTTCAAAATATTGTTACGTCACCAGAACCCGAAGCTACTGGCCTTTAACGAAGCCATGTTGATTACAGCTCACCAGCCGGCGCTATGTGCACAAAAGTGGATGAAGCAACCTATAGGGTTGTCGTCGTGGTGATGACATAATACGTGGTGTGATTGTATACGTGTCCATACCCCGTCTATCTCTAGTTGTCTGTCATATATAACTTGCATGTTTTACGTTTGCGACTGATGAGAGTAAATGAAATGTTAACATCGCAATAGATGTCTTCTTTCTGGTCTGATGAAGTGGTTAAAGGGAACTCAGTGTTTCAAAATTCTCGATAACTCCCAGTCTCGTTGCATTACTCACCCAATACTCATGCCTCTTTGTGGTAAATTGAACGATAAGGGAACATCTTTTTTCACATGTTAATGTCTCCAGCTATCGTCTCAGCATGAATCAGAACCGCTCTTTTCGCTCACGTCAAAGATGTTGGCACCACATCCGCCTGTCGATTCGCCGACAGTGACTTGGCCAAACTAAGCCTACTTTTTTCAGTGTTAAGCAAACGTTTGCTAACCGACCGGATGAGACTACTTCAGTTGTCTTGTTCTCACCTTAAATAAGCGGGTGGTGGATAACTGTAAGTAAAATCAGAGAAAACATGATTAATGAAAACAGATTATAAAGAAGGGAATTAATATTTATAATTTTTTGTTTTTCTGTCCTAACAGAAACCTTGGAAGCACCGGATTGCGTGTGTCTATTCTGGGCTTTGGTGAGTATTGTTATTAATGGGCGAGGGTGTGATAACGTTGAAGAAAAACTTACTATACGATAAACTTAGACCAGAAATTGGTTGTCTATTAACATGGATAAAAACCAACAATATATGCATGTGCATCATATGAACAGCTTTTCGTCTAACCGTACTGGTTTGACAAATCCATATCTTTGCTTGTATGTTTCAATGAACTTTTCAGACTAAGTGAGAAAAACTTGAACAATGACCACCTGAGCAACGTTTAACTTCATGGAAATTACACAGATGAATATGGATTTTCTAAGAAGAGATCTTGATTTGTGGGTATTCTCAGCACGATGACTGTGGAACTTCGTATTCAAGAGATGAGGTCACTTAGAGGATGTAAGCTGACTTACTCGCATTACTGGTTGTGTGCATTCGCCAGACAGACTACCGTCTAGTTACCCAATGTTTGATAGTTGCCTGTGTCGGTAGCGCTGGCGGTTCGGCAGTTTGCTAAAAGCTGTGTCAGTCAGCTTTGTACACACACACACAAACGAGTGAACACAACGTTTTTGATAACCTTAACTCTGATAACTCAAGATTGTGTTATCATAATGCTATTCCCAGCAACCAAAAAGACCTTTTTAACTGGAGGCAAAGGCGACTTTGTTGTCAAACGTTGGATAATCAATTACTCTGTATAACAAAGTCTGTTTCATTTCTGACCCCAAAATATGGTAATTATTAGTTAAAGGCGACGTTACACCATTTGAATTTCTCCGAAATATCACATAAGTCCCCGGACAGAACTCTAAGACAGAACTCACAAAAGGGAACATCTTCGTGGTCCTAAATAGTGCGTGCAATTTTTGGAAATGTAGCTATAAAGTTATGAAACCAGTGCACTCACAACTATTTGGTCATAGTGATGTGGATGCCATTTATCCATGTTGCATACAATAGGGACCAGGTTTAGAAACCAGAATAATATGGTTTCGAACGGATCGTGAAAAAGGATTTTAGGTGGTCTCTGTGAACCTTTGTCATCTGTATAGCTCAGTTTACTTCAAAGTGGAACGAGACAACCGTCAGGTGATTTGAGGCGGCTATTGAATTCACAAGCTGCTCCAAATCCGTACAATTTTCGTTCTTATGTCTGTCAGAATTTCATTCCTTTTAGCGACGTGTGCTTCCAATTATATCGGGAAGCATTCTGACTTCAAAAGATCGCACTTACCTTGAGTTCTGTTATAGTATGTTCCAATTCCCACCTGGACTCGTGTTCTTATAAAAAAATTGTGCTGACAATCTGAATGCAGTTTTTCGTGTCACAATTGTCTGTTTGGCTCCGAATGATTACTAATCCCTATTGCCTGTTAAAAATATTAAGGTTATACTGCTACTTTGAGAGCCTACATTAACTGTCCTGTTGACTCTACTCACAACTCTGCAGTCAAGTTGAAGGAGTAATGCTCAGTTAACTTGCTTACCTGTCAGCTGATTACCGTCTGGTGGCCAGGAATGTGACTGGGATAAATCGGTCGTAACTGTTTTGAGACATGCGCAGGATTATGTCGTTGCGATTTACGTAAGCCTTTTTACAAACTGTGGTTAGACCGATTGGATCACATTAACTAACTTATGAAAGTAAAATGTCGGCAAGATAAGCATTCATGTGGCCAATCATCAAAACTTTTCCCCATTGGTCTCGCTTGCGACCACTGCTGGTTGTTTCGAACTCAACTGACAATTTTGGTTCGTATACAAGGAACACGCACATATCACAATTGAGAAATTTCTTCTCACTTTATTTTGGCCAAGTGTAAATTTAACCAACCGCGAAAAAAATCAGCTGCCACTTTTATCAGCATAATTGGGCTTATTGTTAAAATGCTCCCTCGACGGAACAATGTGTGTGTGTGAACGTCTGGACTTTATCTCCAGCAAATCATGGGTCGTTAGAAGATGTACAGCAGAATGGTCACCATGGTTCCCGGACGTCAGTTCACTCGATTAATTCCTCACGAGTTACTTCAGCTACGAAACTCGCAAGACGAAACCAAGCGTGAGATACTAATCAATAAATCAAAGTAGATACTCTCGGCCTGATCACAAAAGATGTTCATATAAATGCAAGAGTTTCAGAGGGACGTTTCACATACTTTTGATTGTTATCTGGTCATGTCTACCATATCCAACGCGTTCGCATATATTTCCCTACCGCCGCCTGAAACTGGGTCATCAGCTAACTTCTTCATTGAGTGGGAATCTCAGTCAATTGGTTAAAGCAGTTTTTCAGACTGAATAACAGTTGGATTTTGACTGCGTAACAGAAGTCTGAAGCACCTAGAAGGGTCTATTGTTGTGTCTGCTGTCGACCAGGGAATATGTAATCGATTGTGCAGGTAACTGGCCTCAAACCAAAGTAATCATGCGTAGCCGTGAAGTTTGTTCAGCCAACCACTGGGGAAGTTACCCTGTCCTAAGAAGGGCTGAATTTCTTTTAGTTCTCCCTAGATGGATGGTGCCACAACCATAGATGAATTGAAAAATGCAATGAGAACTGTTGAGAATTAGCTTAACTATTCTGGTAGACATAAGTGACACTAATTTTGTGGAGGGTGGTAATTACTTGAAGCAGGTTAAAACGTTTGTTTGATTAAAGGGAAGGACCGCTTAACTGAAGGTTGTCCAAGTCGAGCTCGCATTTGAGGCTATTCAGCAAATACTTTCCAGTTACAATACAGAAAGACCAGTTGGGATTCATCACACCTTATCACTTACTCTGAATTGCTCCTGTCGTTCGCCAGCACCTAGCCATCAATTACTGCAAGAAATCGTTGGTAACACGTTTTCTTCCTATAGCCGGGAAGTGTGACTACTGTGTGTGGATTGGTTACTTAAACTAACTCCCCAGTTTCAACTAGCTGTACGAGTTCTATTCCACAGATTGCAATCTGTATCATATGACCTGTTAATAATTGCGAACAGTCTGTGAGAGTACGGAAATAAACACGATTACTGGACTCAGCTGATCTGACTGGATTTCCGATCACCCGGTCGTTGACTGCGTAAGTCTGACGGCTTTTCTTAATCGGCTATCGCGGGGTCTCCGTGATCTGTTGGATCAGGTGCAACATTCGCGACCATCTTACCGCGAGTGACTAGGTACCGGATGAGAGTTCAAGCATCCCCTGGACTGCGAGGGGCCGCCCCCATTATTGGACATTCATGTCACGAACCAATGCTGTGCTGGCCGATCAACGGTTGCTTGGACCTTCTCATGATTTTCTGCCAACCGCAACGCGGCGTCCAACTCGCTAGGCGGATGTTGCAGGAATTCCATTTTGGTGTTAATTTGGTGCATCCACTTGATGAACTACTCAAGGATTCACTTCTCAGGTTCCACAGGAGACTTTTCTTATAGTATCGTTTGTCAGGATGCAGCTCGTGAACAAACAACCAAACGGGTTCCTCTGTGATTACCAGTATGTAACTTCTGGAAATAATCCGTAGAGTGCGGAGAAGGATCCAGTGGACAAATCACCTCCGTCGTTGGCTGAATTTAACTGGTTAATCGCAGTCTTATGTCACAGCGCTCGAAAAACCTAAACATTACTCGAACGTTTTTTGCCTGCATTCTCAGGTATTGTAAACTGATTGTTTTGCTCAAGGCAGTTGGTGAAATGAACAGAAAGTCCAGTCACTAGAAGTCTGTGGAATGACTAGCACAGTGGTTGAATAATACCTCGAGTTGTTAACAGTTGAGTGAGGAAATGAAGACCGCAGGAAGACTTCTGATTTTACGTTTTCGTTACAAGAAGTAGCGTTTCTGTGCGGTGGAATCCACTTTTTTCCACCTGACATCCGTTTTATACGCTTTTCATCGGAGGAACACTTTGCGAAGAAGAATTGTCTTCAGTTAGCATCCCCTCTTTCAAAATCAAACTTCTGGGTTACATGTGCGTTACAATTTTTAGAAAGTAAAATATATCTGCTCTAGTCCGAAGGAAACAGACATGTTGAACAAAACCTCATCCTGTTTACAAGCAAACCACAGGGTGCATTTCTAAGACGTACAACACCGGTTGTAAGCCCATTTTTCAAGGGAAACTTTGGTAGTCTATACACTTATCTGTGCGTGATAGAGGATCACATTGAAAACGAGTCTAACTTACGTTTCCTAAACTAGAATCTTCCGTGTTTTGCTCTAATCCAAACAACAACCCTGCTGATTTGTAGTCCTAATACCAGATGTCGAGTCTGTTGTTCAATTCCTATCGTTTGGATCAAGATACCGTCACTAATCCAGTTTGAACAGACAAAAATCTGGTTTATCATTCTCATACACAGTCAACTCTTCAGCAACTGAAAGATAATGAGTTTAGAGTGATCATAACGACGAAACAGTCATAACAAACATTAATATGATTATCATGGAAACGTTGTTAGACTGTCACAAGTGATATCAATCAAAAAGACACTGATTCAGAATCATAGTTAATCCAAGAATTCAACAGCACAAAGTATACGCAGAATTCGGGCTGAATAAAGAATAGCTGATAAAATGTAAACTTGAGTGAGTGTTGATAAATTTAGTAGGAGACGTGAATACATACTTAGAGAGGCCTGAATAAAGGAGTTGACTTTTATCACAATACTTTTGCAATATGATGGTTGTTAATTTGCCACAATGATCTACTGGCTCGAGTAATTTGATAACGATATTTTTTAGACGGCACATAATACTATTAAGAGAACTACCGCTTAGGTTCTAATATTAATCTTAAAAACACACACCCATGTTAACATTTTTAATAAGTGAATTAAGAACACTTTCTGTCTGAATTGTGCGGTTATTATATTCTTCATCAATATGAGGACACATATGCTGACGAAACGTGCCTGCTGTTCCCAGGAGCTACTCTTTCTTAAAGATCAGTGTGGTCACGTTATGATGTTATTTTCGATTAGTATGATGTTGACAGCCTCTAAACGTAAACTTCCTTTATAACGTACTAGAATGGGAAAATAATTGAAATGATGTATTGCGTGATAAACTGCTTTCGGCACATTGACTATTTCATGGAAATTGTCTTAAAAGACGAGGAAGCTAGTTGCCCAGCGATTCCAGCCTTCTATTCTATGGTCTGATAGCACAAAAACGGTAGATACTGTTAAGCATATTAATAACCACGGGGCAGTGAAGCTTTCCACAACAAACCGTCAGTGAGAATCACCATTTCACATCTCCTTTTGTTCATTCAAATCAATATTTCTATAATTCAGTAAGTACATCATCTTGAGTACACATGGATAGTTACGGTTTGATTGTTTATCTTCAAATCGTTACACTTCTTTTCAAACTTTAAATCAAATGGACCATAACGGGTTGCATTCATTTTCCTTCTCTCAGTGATTTCCGTTCTACCGATACTCATTGTGACTCAACAGATGTGTTTTGTGTTCTGGTCGGATGACCATCCTGACTATATTTGAATTTAAATGAACCTGGTTATCATGTACTGAAGTTGTAAGATATCTGCACCAAATCTAGTACGAATGAACTCAAGCAGTTTGGGCGCTGTGTCAAACAGGTTATTCATGAGTGGACTGAGAATAATAAAACGTTATGAGCAGGTTGTAATACTCACCATCTCAACTATCTCGGGTGGCTATCCTGAAGAGTGTTCTAATTGAAACCATATTAGCAGAAGAGCACAAGTCACGAGGGGTTTACCGTGGTTAGGTTAAACTGCGTTGCATCTGTACCGATTGGTCAAGTGCTCTGCCTGGTAAGTGGAATCAACAGTCGACCACCACATGCGAACCCTCGCTTGCTAGCTGTTTACTTTCTCATCACTGGTACTTCTAATTGACAACTGAACTGATTTAGGAGAGGTGGCTCCGAAAGGACTGTTGCTTGTCTGACTGAAATTTGTTTGTGGTTCTCCGGATGACCAACCCGCTCGCCTCCAAGAATTTATAGGCACTCACTGGCTGTCCGCCTCACAGACCGATCTTTTGATTAACTGGCTGTCCTGGCGTCAGTTTACAAACGGCGGTTTTCTCACTGCGCCTTATAGTTAGATATCGTGAACCACCTGAAATAACGCCAACATCTCTTCGAAACTTCTCTCCAAATTCTGCCTAATTTTTTGATCGTTTAATTGAGTATGTTGTGATGTTTTGCAAGCTTTCTTGCTTCATAACCGCTATAAACAGTTCCGAGAGCAACCAGTTTTGAACCTTGGTACTTGGACAGTCAGAAAACCCTTTAGAATTCTGTGGTCTTCAGCGTGTCTTTCCCCAGGCCTGCAAACAAGGTTCACAAACTGTTGAGGTAAGCTGATTCTTGTGACTTGTCTTATATGGTGGAGGAACATTCGACCCAAAAATCTAGTCTCCATCTTCCAAAGATTCAGACAGTTTTAAAAGTTATGTTTTGCTGTTGAGTAGTTGCGTTCTGCTTGAATGAAAAGACGACTGAATTACACTATAAAGTTTTCTACCAGCTTCAGTAGGGCTTAAATCCACTATGTAACTCGAATCTGTTGCGATCACGACTCTTTATCACGACGCTTTGTCTTCTGAACGTCGAATTATTTCATGACGCGTCTGTAAAGGTCCCGGAGATCAACCTGTTATCTCAGTGTTCTCTCTCTTGCAGATACTAGCACTCCCTTTGGCATTGATCGATGTTCGTTCAGACAGACAGTTTGACCGAGTAATGCCACCCATTGTTTTGTCACCTGTGACTCTGGATCACCAGTCTTCAGGTCACTTAGTTTTATCCTCCCCCGTACAAACTGAAACTTTCAACGTAGGTTGTCTGAGTAGCGCTGTGCACGATATCTCTGTCGAAGGTAACACTGAGAACTTCGACCAGAGGCTGGAAAACCAGCGTATATGTGAATCCGAATGCCTCAGATAAGACATTTGCTCATATATCCCTTTTCCATTTGAAGAAATTTATGTTGTCGTTCTTGCTTTGTTTGATTAATACCTGCTAGTATCCTGATTGCAACTCAGATATAGTAGACGTCCTTCTATACTGAAACAACTCAAAGCTTATTGACACCATTTGGACAGGTAAAACTGTGTTAAATATAGTCTCAGTGGGTATTATGAAGCCGACGCAAAAGCGACTTCGTCTGTTGGAATTCTTCGTAAACAAAAAAAGGGAGACCAAAAGAGTTATCCGCCAGATTCTTGATAATTTCTGAGATCATCCGGGATAAACCATCAGAATTGTCTTGACCATCTGGGGACTCCTTGTTCAAACAATTCACATTAGCTTACTATCGGTGGAAATAACTAGAATTCTTGAATCATTTCAATTAACAGCCAGATATCAAAGACGGTGATGGAGATGAGTTCAACCCAGTCTGCGGAAGCTCTTGTTTGTGCATTGTTACCATTGAAAGCATTCCTAAATTATCGTGTTTTGAAACACTCACGGTCTAATCAAGGGCAGAATATTCTGCCTCATTTTCTCGTTTGTTGTGTGTTTGGAAAACGAGCAAAGAACTGTTTGATGTTTCGAGTAGTCTCGATGAATTTGGCAGTCAGTGTACCAATTTGGCGATGTTCCCAGCTTTTGCCTCCCCACAGCTCAGATTGAAGTGTTGCTTTCTTGATGGACCACGTGGTCGAATCTCTTGCAGATATTCTAAGTTCGTTCAGTTAACTGGCCTCCATTATCTTCACGCCATTTAGGGTTACAGAGTTCTCAACCAAAACGTGTTGAGCCTTGTTAAGCAAATCTTCTAAGTGGAACGGCTGAAGACTTTAATACTGAGTTCTTTCAGGCTGCTGGTAGGCTGCTCCCATGAATTCTTATATTACCAGGCATTGTTTCGAGTAATCATCCAATTCCTGCAGGGTTTCTGATAATGTTGGGCATAATTAGTTTGCATGGACATAGGCGTCATCTTTGAGGCCGTCTAGTAAGACTCTGAACAGTAGTATTGGCTGCAGGCATAGAGTCAAACACAGCGACCAACGTCCGGTTTACCACGACTAAGTTCAGTTTTATGGTGCTCATTCGCAATGCATTCAGAATCACAATCACCCCTCTCTCAGTTCTCAGCATGTCAGTAATGCCATCAAACCAATAGAAAAGTTCCAAACATTTAGAGTGTTGAAGAGCTGCACCACAGATTTCATGCTGTCAATTCTGATCCTGTCACTTTTCAATATCGAACGTGCAAACTGAGAATATATTCCGTTGTCTATAAAGATAGAACTTATGACGACTTCTGTGGTTACCGTGCGCAAAAGCACTGCCTACTTAGAAAGTACTAAATTCGAAGTTCTCAGCTTTCGAAGTGTTATTGTGCAAATTCGACCACTTGATAGTAAACTTGATGGGAGCGAGATACAGTCGGGCTCTTCAGCGATTCGACTAAGTTCCATTCGGAACACTAACGACTGCCTGTTCATGTTTACTCATCGGTCAACCAGTTGTGAGTTAGATGGCGCGGTATGGTGAACGTTCAGCTGGCATACGGAGCACGTGACCAAAACATTACCGGATGTGCAACGTGATTAGCTGGCCAAGTGATCGCGCATCCTGAGTGTTCCAAAAATACGCGCTGCTGAACGGGTGTGTTGCTCACACGATTAGTCTACTTGATGCGGTTTAATTGGCAGAAAAACGATGATCAAACAGAGCAAGTCCACTGACACTTCCGCCGTTAAAAAACCACGTTTCCGAAGCATAGAGAAAGACAGAACACACACGCATTATTTCCGTTCCTTTTGGCGATAACCGGAAGTTCTTTAGATGCCACAGATGAAAAAGGCTGGCAAAGACAACTCGTGGCTTTGCTATTCCCGCTGACGTATCGTCCGCAATATTACAGGTTGACGAGATTATGTACCCAAATAGGTGAAATAGTCCACAGTCTTCAGTGGGAGTACTCCAATCTTCGAGAAGCACCTTGCATTTTGAAGATGTGAAGCGCATTCCATACAGATCCGCCCGGCCACTCACCTCGTTCAGCGTGGTCTGCGTGTCTTCGGCAGAGGGGTTGAGTAAGGTCACGCCATTCACATGCTGCATGTCGGTCAACCTAGCGCCAGGAAGCAGTTCAACATGAAGCCCACTGTATTCCTCAAGCGCACCTTCAACAATGTTGTTCACGACAAAATTGACCAGGAAGAGGAGATCAGACGCTCCTGATGAACGCCACTAGAAGTGACGAACGCTGAATATGCAAACCCCCACCCTGCTTGCGGAATGGGCAGACGTTTATCCCAACAGATTTGCGGACTGCCTTGATAATGTTCGGCAAAGAACACAGTTCCGGGGAACGTCATGAGCAACAGAATGAAAAGCAACCGTTAGGTCCAGAAACACCACCACCACTCGTCCCACACCTTTAACCGAATCAGAATCATGTCTGTTCTTTACGTACCTGACTTTCGTTGAACCTAGAGAGCTGACGTAAAGAATGGCCAGTGAGTAACTTGGAAGCAACATTTACTAGACTCTGTGGTTTTCACATACATTTCGGGGTCCCTTTGTGAAAACGGGAATTACTTTTTGCCACGTACCACTGACGATATATCTTTTCGGTTTCCCAAACTGTCTGGAGTGGTTTTGTCAGTTCTGATACCATCATCCTTGAAAAGAAAAAAAGAGAGGAGATTTGGTCCAGGAGCATTGTTACAGTTCAATAATCTAAGCTTCACAGCCAATTCTACATCCAACGGAGGATCACGTAGAACATAATAGCTGACCGCTGATTGTCAAAGCTGTCTTTCCAGTCGGCACGACTGGTGGGTGATGGGTGAGCCATCCTTCTTACACAAAATGCAGTGTTATCTTCCGTGTGACCGGAAAAAATACAAGACTGCTATTCTTTATACGGTTCAGTAGTGTTTTTAGCAGGCTTACTACCGTGAACGTTTGTACGCAATTATCTTTGAAATCCTAACCCGCCTGATAAACTTCCTTCTCTGACAACATTCCAGTGATTGACAGTCTGGTATATACATGTACACTACACTACACTAGTGGAGGTACCGGTTTTCAAAAACAGGCAATTCGTGATCTTCCGTCACCGGGGTTTGCTGTCGTACAAAAGCGTGGCAAACAGCACAGCCATGACGAACGGTTAGTATTGAGTCGGTGCTGTTATAAACGATTTAGTCACTTTTTCAAAAAGACATCGCCAAAAAGCCTAGCGCATACACCACTTTATCTGTATAATGAGTGTTGTCCTGTCTAATGGAGAACCTTATCCTAGTTGTCAGAGAAGACTATGGTACGTGTTGTGGATCGCGTATTAAAGACCTTGTTTTATGCCATGTGATCAAAATACAAGCCCGCTGGGTTTGATCCGACAAGACTACTGCATCATATTTACATCCCATGACCGTGTAGGTTGGATTTGCCGTAGGAAAGTGCATTATTGACGAGCGTCAATCAGAGAAACATTTGAGAAGGGCTTGATAGAATGTTTCTCCAGCTCAGGGGTTATGGTCGAAAAGCGAGCGACTCCCATTCTACAGCAGCCAAATCCCGGATTACTTATCAGTAACCATACACTTTCTGAGAATCACTGAATGGTTAAAATAGTCAAGGTAACCAGCTTCAAAGAACTCTCTGGAAGTAACTGAAACTCCCCCTTAATAACACGAATGTTCGATCGGCTTCATAGCTCGGTTGTTTGACCGCTTGCTGCGATGTAGCATGTCGTTTCCGCTGCCGGTTCTAGTTCACCGATAACCCAACTTTTCTATGATGGCGTTTTTTAAATTATCACTTGTACTGAACAGTTTACCAGTAATACGTTGATGCAGTCTATTTGAGGCTGCTCTCAAAATTGCGTACTCTGGTCACTCTGGCAACCCTCTGAAACTGAATCATCCTGAAAAAATATTCAACGATGAAAGTTGCAGACTTAATAAGGTGGGTAATTTAGTGCCACATATCTACTGTTCTCTTAACTGGTTCTTAAGAAGGCGCGAACTATGTGCCCACAAACATTAATGTTCAAAGTCAATCAGTGTCATTTGATACCCTCGTTCAGTGTCAACATTGTGAGCGCCAGAGACCGAATCAGCCTCCTGTCACTTCACGCGTTGCAAACAATTCAGCGTACACAATTTTCGAATTATATGGTTGCACGAAACAGGTGCTCATGTTTAATCCTCACCTAGTTCGATTAAATTTGATGAAATTTGTCTTGTTCTTTTGCCACTACTATCGAGAAGTGAGTATTCCAACACTAACTGACTCTGCCATATAGCTCATTTCTGCAGTCATTACACAAAAGAGCGAATGATTCGTCACTGGGCAAAATCGGCTTGGATAACGAGAATTAGTGACAAAACTGTACGACAAATATCGTCAGAATGACGCACAGAACCAATCAGAAGTACATAGGATGTTGAAGGGAAAACCTCACTAAGTTGTGAAGGGTTATTCCGGTTAATACATACTAGTGCCCGAGGGGAGTGGAAACAGACAAATTGGACAAAACATGTCTTGTTTTATTTAGTGACTTTTAGCCGCGTTATTAACAGACGAATTTCACTCTGTCAATATTAGGCCTACTACTGATTACGGGGTAGGATCAATGAAAAATAATTTTGACTTCTGCGATCTCTATGAGTAATGTGGTGACAAGAAATCGGTTCAGGTACACGAACCCCCGATAAATCAGCGAGGACATAGAACACTCTCAACCACAGTACACTTGTATCCATATGGTGGTGAACGCGTCTAGCGTTAATTTTTTTCCTCTCTTGAAACCTACTCTACTGACCTGGTGAACTCTGATTTATTTGTTCTTCTGCCGCTCAATTCGATTGTTTGTGCTACTAGTTTGCATGGTGCTTTTGGTTAAAGTTTTAGTTCCATGAACAGAGTCCACTTAGTTTTAATCTCGAAAGACAGTCTAGGATTATTAGTAGAATACTACCCTTTTGTGAAAAAATACGCGTCTTTACCTGTTTCATATTCTTTTAGTGTAAACTGGCACGACACACTTCAGAACGCTATTTATCATCGGCATCCAGCGCGAGCGATCGGCATGGTGTGTTTTGTGTTTGTTGATGCTCACCCTCAAACAGGCAGTCTAGGATCACCTTCGTTTGTGTTCAGAATAAGCTTTAAGAATATCAGTTTCTTAATAACAAGTTATTCATCGTATTTAACCGTTTCTTTTCAGTCAGCTTAGGTGGCAAATCCTGAAAAGCTTACAAGTCAATCATCTTGATCATCAGCCTCTTGCATACGAACTCCTGATTGGTTGACGTGTTTTGACCTCAGTTCTGTTTGCAGCGGCATATGCCAGAAATTTGATGGGTTGTACCTCATATAAAAAATACTGCGGCAACCTAAGCTCATCATCTTTTTCATTTGTGATGTACTTATCCACTTCTCATTCATCAGGGCGTCTTCTAGAGTTTAATATACCTGTTCTCTCTCTCGATGAAAAATGTCTCTCAATAACATATGATTTCTGCCTTTAACCACCCTGTATACATAAACCGCATATGATCGATTTACTCGACATTTGATCACCACTCTATGCCCCTAAGTTTTCAGATATAGATTTGTTCAACGCCTTGTGCTTGGTTCAAGGTTTGCTAGTTTCCGCGCTCCAAGATCATGATGTATTTTATTTCGAAGTTTGCTTAGTTTTAAAAAAAACTGAACAAAATATTCGTCTGAAATTTCGAAAGGCAACATTTCGTTCACATTCTTTCGCTTGTAATATTTGCGATTTTAAGAGGACCGGAGACGCCAATCAAATCGAAATTCTGAAGCCGTTCGCATCACGTGGAACCGCAATGTCACTGATGCAATTCACCTACACACATGTTCAATACCACGCTGTAATGGAAGATAGCCGTAACTATGCGACTGATGAAAACAGAGCTTTTCTTCCATTATAGCTAGCGTATTGCAGCTGATTTTGACTGAAAAAATGTTACGTTACTAAAAAGATAAGATGATTTTAGAACAATCGAAACAGCTCTTGGCGCATCTGAAGAAAAGCGTATGCGAGGCGATATGATTCTCAACAAACCCGACAGTTTTATCCCTAATAATATTCCCAACATAGACTGATTCTACAGCTACCTTTTCGGCTTGCTATGGGAACACGACAAAATAAGTATGAACAAAAACTAGGTAAACACCCACAGAAGAAACATCACAATAGAATATAAATACAAGCAAGCAATGTTACGTTCTTCAGACGTACTTTCCTTAAAAAGTAAACTATTTCAAACGTACAGTATCTGAGGCAGCTGTTTGGTAAACGGGAAACGTTACCCATAACACATACAGTGTAAATGCCCACATTTCGGTCTGTACATTGACTCAATGGAGTATCCGGACGTTGTAAATTTTCCAGCTCTATCAATCTTAGTAGTAAAAGAACTTATAATTACAAAAACTTGGATTAATGTCCTAATTTCATGTTGATCCGTTTGTTCAATGGAACGTCTCTGTTTAATCAAAATAGAATAAATTGACGGCTCCCTGCGTTTTTACTACTTTCTAAAGTGATACCTTCTTCTGCCAGTTATTTCGATCGAAGCACAAAATCTCCGGATAACGTAGCGCAACTGGTCTCCTATTCTCGTGGCATCTGCATACTTTAGGGTTTGGTGCAATTCTACCGTAGCTTAACTTAGTATCATTTTGGAAAGCTACTCAAGCGGTTTTTAGATAAACGTCTTTAATGGAAAATACCATCTAGCCCACTGTTCTCCTATAGGTTGTTTAATTATGACTGGGTTGTGCTCATATGCCGAGTACTAAGTCATATGGAGTGAAATGTACAGGTTTGCCGTGCCAATTTTCATGGGGAGCGGCATATTAATTACTGGTCTGGTAGAGTTTACAGAAAAGCAACATTAACAAGTAATAACCTGAGGGTTGCGAACAACATCAGCGTCATGCCGCCATCGGTTGCTGAGTCGCAGGCAAGGGTAACATTCATTAATTAGTTGGTAAAATTACGTTATTCTATTACGTTTAATCTCAAACAAACACTTCTTGGCCATTCTTTACATTGGTTGGGCTTGCCATGTATAGGTAAATTGAATGAAGGGTCGAACTAATATTTCTTTGCTCCAAATTAATGAGCAAACCTTGTGATTGTTGAGAATTTACGTGAAATTCAGTTATGATCTAATTCAAAATCTTATCAATCAATCCTCCACTAGGAGTATCTCTATCCGAAGAGTCCAATCAACCGAGAAACCGGTCCTGGGATGTAACTTTTAGAATAAGTATCACAAGACATTATGGACACCATTCGAGTTCTTGTCACCATAAGCATTTCAGACTGGTAATTTGAAATATACCAAGTGCAAAACAGTCTGAACCTCAATTACGGGTAAACAGAAGAACTGGTACCAACTGCTAACGTGAAGTAGTTTATTGAGCTTAGCGTACCAATCACTATGGTGATTTGTCGACAAATATGGTTGATTTTAGATTAACAGAAGTTTGTTTCACTTACTTTGAGCAATAGTCGACTAACCAGGCAAACACTGCACGCCTTAATCCCGTTGGCTACATTTTCTTGTGTAGAGTATTTTTGCTTCTCAGACAGAACTGCTACGGGCACAAACTAGATAAGGCACTGAACCATAAGTAAACGTTCCAAATCTCGTGTTCACGTTAGTACTTGCTTCGAAGGAACATTGAACTGTTTTTTAGTTAAACAGCGGCCTTAATGATCAACACTACATTTATCGCTTCAGTTGTTAACGAAAATCGTTTGGTGATTAACAGTCCGAATATACATGGCTAGTGCACCTCCACACCGTAAGTCCGTATCAGATTGGCAATTGAGAACCTCTTTGGCGACTGCATGTATGGTTTCCACCGTGCATATTAATCGGATTTTTTTCCAGTTATTTGTTTTCCTCAGTTGGTTGAAGATAATAGTCTGCTCCCCACTCTATTTCAGGAACGCACGTAACCTTTGGTCAACAAATCTCCGATGAAGTGAGTTACGTTGGTGACAAATAAGTTTTCAGAGTACTACGAAATATGGAGTTTGTGAACCCGCTAGTGACTTGGAACGTTTTTTTGAATATCCGAACTTCTAGTTGATTGGCCGGAGGCTACCCAGATTTTTTACTGCGTACCTTAACGTGTGAGCACAGATTCACCGAATTTTTACCTTGTTTACGCAGCTGAGTTGACGGAACATAAATATAACACATACACAGGCTAAGCCAAGGGACAACTTTACTTAAAAGGGTTTCAAATGGACGTTTGCGGAGAAAACACTTTTTCAGAAATTCAGCACCAGTTTTTCGTTGCTATTTCACCTCCATAAACCGTCTAGTCAGCCCCCTTCAGGCAGAAGCACCACACTTGGGATTTCTGTTGTTAAAACTCGTCACAAATTCATCACACCGAAGAGAGCAACTTCGGCGACGGTTTCGTGAGTCAGTTACGTTGACCTCCTCACCATGAACTTCATTAACATCATTATTATACACAAACGTTTAACCATATTTGCTCTCAAGTGTCACTCATTTTGCTCGGCTGCCTCATACAGTGTCGCTTTTCAAGAGGAGACGACTAAAGAGTACGTCGGATTGCGACAGTCAAGCGATCAACTGCGAGAATGTCTAATTTATATTGGCCAATATATCGTGCCACTTACTACTACTATGGTAAACAATTTCGGAAGCATTTTATCTGGGACGAAACTTAACTAGACTCTCAGGAAGTTTAAGATAAAAAGTGTGAACATCGGTTGGTACGCACCAACTTTTCAAGTGGATTAACTAATAGAGCAAGTGGGCGGGCTTGGATAAGACTGATTACAATGTGCACCTGGTGATGCCGACTGGGTTAGTCAGCAAGTTCATTAGCACAGTGGTTTCTGAGAATGGTCATTAAAATCTTACACTTCTGTTGCAATCGTCAACTATTCTCAAGACAACTAAAGGTAGAAATGTTACATAATAAAATAAATCAGCGAGTAGATATTTGAAAATTGTCCATACCCCACAAGACGTTTGAAGTAAGATACTCAGTTGTTCGAAGCTGTTCTATGACAAATTTCCTACACAATAACAACCGGTTTGAAGTTCTGCTAAATTTAGACCTACGTAACCTGTGACCGTCAACTGAAGAGGCAACAACAGATTTATTTAGAAGTTTATCACGTGTACTAAAGTGACATACTATAAGCATTCTCACGATTGTTCTAAATACAGCAGTGTTTGATAAATTGCAGTTGCATATTTGGTGAAACGAATTACGAACAGGACGATCAAATAATTGTGTCAGATGCAGGTGTACCAATAAAATTTGAGGATATGTCTCACTTATTAATAATGATGCAATGAAAATTCGAAAATTTCCAAACTAACTTGGTTTTGCTGCATCATGCATCGGTTAGATATAAACTGTTTAATCCGAAAGCAGTTTTCGACAAACAGGTGAGTGGTCTTGAGTCTAGTACGAAATTAAAAGTTTCTGTGACTGAAGAAACCTTAGTTGGATTGACGACAGTTTATGCGAGCTTGACCGTTTTCACAAAAGACGTGTAATCAGATTCAGACGTCATAGTTAAATTTAGGTTGACTCTGTAGTTGTCAGGATGCTATATGTAGCACCCCCATTTCAAACACATGTCAGGCGGAGTAGACCGATTTGAAAGAGTTAACTGGTTTGATTCTATGGCCGACTGGGTCGACACAGATGAATTACAATTGCTCTAGATTCACTTCGTTGTTGTCTTGTCATTAACCAAACGGAGTTACTTTCGTGTATTCCTCCGACATACCTCTCTTTATATAGCTGATATATAGAAACGAGATAACTGGCACCTTAAAAATGATGTAATACGGTCAGATATTGTCGTTTTGCTTTCGGTTTATTACTGTCTTACGAGTAAGTAACCTTACACGCATAGCTTAAAAACTGGTCCTCAGGGACATGTCCGGCTCACTCGTAAGCAGTGTACTGATTATCTGTAAAGGGTTCAGTGACAAACTGTCAACATACTGTTAAATCTCAATGCAAAAATTGGGAGAATTATTGAATAAATTTTTTTGTGCTTAATACATAATTGCATCACTCATTATAATTATGGTTGGAAATAAGGCGAAAAATATGCGGAACCTCTTAATCTTCCTGCCGTTCACGGATGAGTTCGCAGTCTATTTCTCTGGTGTGTTATCGTTTGCCAAAATAACATGAAAAAATTCTTGACGAAACCTTGATTCTTTTTTATTAAGGTTCGGGAAGCTGGGAGTTTTAGAACTTAATTAATTTTGGACAGTTTCCGAGCGATAACACTTGGCAGGTTAAATTATTTTACTCAGCTTCAAAGACTAAAATGTCGGTGTCATTAACACTTATATGATTTACAAGTTATTCAAGAAAGGCCAGATAATGTAGCTTGAAAAGGCAAGTCTGACGGGAAATCTGTCCAACCATATGAGTAGAGACATTGGTGATGGAAATCATGCGGTAGAATGCCCTAGCACTGACACAAACAGACACTTAGTTTTCCATCAGTTAACCGGATAAAAACCGAGCATTCAGAAGTAGCGCATATACACTGATCCTGATCCAACTTAGTTACTGGAAGATCAAATTGAGTTTCTTGAAGTATCCTTTGAAAAATTCATATATTTTGGGAATCCATTTCCCTGGAATTCTCTTACGATAATCTTCTGAAGCAAACGTGTGCTAAGGTTCGTAAGAAAAGAAATCAACCCCTGTTGGAAACTTTAAATATCTATTCTGTGTACAGCAGTAATTAAAAGATAAGGCATGTATATAAATGACGATGGCGACATGGAGTGCAGATTTGCCAAATTCGACAGACGGGAAAACATGTATATCAGAAACGGTTTATCGGTCATCACTGCAAAAGCTCAGCGATTCATAATCACCAATGGACTGCATCGTTTCCATATCATTTCTGACTCATTGCACCGGTAGATTATAAACCGCCCTTCCGCACTCACCACTACTACCTACTTGGAAGATCTCTGGAGAAACTAACGACTAGAAAGATACCCAAAAACCGTGCTGTAACTGCTATGGCCCAATCATCTATTTTACACAAAAGCACGACAAAAGCGGATGATATCCTCGACAGATGGGAATATGATGATCCGTAAAATCAGTCAGCATGAAGCATTTTCAATATTTAAAACAATCAGTATATCAGCCGAAAACCACTATTTGTAGTCCTATGATAATCAAATTATACGGTGACATTTAAAGTAAATTTGCAAAAAAGTTATCGACGTAACGATTTGCCAACACATGAATCAATGAAAATGGGCAGAGTCGGAGTTTAGTTATAAACCGAGGCCGTGTACGGTTACGGTCATGCAGCAACCCCTGAATAGCTCCCCGATTCACTCATGCTTATTTAGTTAGTTCACACTTCGGCAATTTCCAATCTAGTTCAGGAGTGCTTTTCCGGCCACTACGGTTTCTGGCTCACTTAAGGGCTCGTGATCAGTCCGGATATTCACGATATCTAAGACCTGTTATTTTGGGATGATCATTGCCAAACATGCTGAAGTTATATCATAACCCCAAAAGGTCACGTTGGTTGGAGAACTGTTTCCATTTCAATCATTGAATTACAGCCATAAAAAGCCCTTCGAATTTGATGCGAGATACCAATGACAGCGGACTGTAAAAGCCAGCAATACGGTGTTGGTTTGTCGTAGCCCTATTCGACTGTCTACCTTGAAATCAGTTTGTATGCTGGTGATTCTGTGAAAACCAGGAGTTTCTGGATGCTTCTGGTTGACTAAATATTTGCTATTACATTCAATAAACCAGTCTTAATGGATGTGGTTAGTTTGTTTTAGTGACGACAAACTGTACAACATCGGTAAATTGCACAATCTGGCGTTTGGTCTGGACTACGGTAAGTTAACTAGCGCACGTTCGCAACTGGCATTCGGTTCTGCCAAACCGATATTGAAAGGACATTTGCCAGTCGCCAGACTGATGCATCAACTATCACGCTAGATATGCTGAGGTGTGAACAGTTTCGTAAAAATGAAACCAAATGAACAGCACTGAAAACGTGCATGATGACCAGGTTGATACGCACCTACAGGTTGAAAAGTACTTTGGTAGTGCTGATCGTAGGTCTCAGTGAGCGGCTTACAAACAGATTATGTCACTGTGGGCTGGTAAAAAGGGGGTGAAAACAAATTGATCGCTGGCCTTGAGGGTTCCCAAACATGAGCGAACGTAGATCGGATCGCTAGGCAAGTCGATTGATGCACTCTTATTCGTTTGAGCAGTTACTTTGTAGTTCATCGAATGTGTTATGTTAAATAGTCAAGGGCAACTAAGCACTGGAGCATGCATTGATTGCATGTGGCAGTTTGGTGTTCGGACGGAGAGAAATCATTGGGCAGGTAGCGGACTCTAGGCAAATCACGCCTGGCGGAAAATCTGATGAACTGTTTTGTACAGGTGTTGACTGAGTAACTCTCCGACTGAACCGCCCTTCTAGGGGAGATTGGTAAGAATAGCTAATTGTCTGTTTACATTCAAAGCTTGGTCTTGTGTGTTCAAGTGTGTGCAGTTGTGCAACAGAATATATTGGAAGTAAAATTGTTCAAAATGACAAGAGGGCTCCGTCCGGCTTATTGCCTATCTGGCAGTCATCCTGACCGAATCGTTCAGGGTAGCCCACAAAGGTCCGTTAGCTAACCGAGCTCAATTCAACAATGTGGTCTAACAAAGACTGAACTTGGTGTACAAAGGAAGTTCTCTCAAGTCTTCAGCCTCCCATGGCTTCCCATTCACCAGATACACGTGAGGTAAGTTGTTACACACAATCCAGATAGAAACTGAAGCCCACACCGTCAAATTATGTGAGGAATCTGTATGTGGTATTTGGCCTGGTGATAAGATCTCACTTACAGAAGCAGTGGAAATAACGATTACTTGAAGAAGGTCGTCTACAGATAGGCTCGCCTCAACACTGTCATTGCCATTCTGGAAAGATTTATTTCTATCGGCTGTAGTTGACATCCTTGATGCACCTAGAATGGTTATCAGTGCGCAAGAGGAAATTCTGAAACCTATTCCTTTCGACTTCAAGCATAACTGCATAGCAATTGCGTTTGGTCGTCTCTAGTAGTGGTCAGAACAGACTACTTTTAAGATTGAGCAGCTTGAAGCCGTTGAAATATAAGTATCGGCCAGTCTAGAAACACTGACCGTTATATAATTCCATTACAAAGTCTAACAAAGTGGATATCATAAAACGAAAGACGGTTTAATTTTTACCCGTAGAAATGTAGTTTGTTCAGTGCGAGTTGTCCACAGCATCTCATTTGGCTAATATACAGTGGATGTTTCCGAGAACAAACTGTGTAATCAGCGTAGACATTGGTCTGAGAAAGTGGAAGCACTATTTCCAAACATCATTAAAAGTTTCATACAGAACTGGTCCTGATGATCACTTAATGGCCACATCATCTATTTGTAAGCACCATCTGGAAACAAAAATGGCAGTTAAGAGACAGAGATTTTAGTGGTGTTTCAAACGACTTGATGAGAAATAAATCTGTCACGCTGGCTGTTAAAAGCAATTAGACTCTAAAGTGTTTCCTGCAAAAAACCTTATAAAGATGGAATAAGATAACCACGGACACAAGGTAGTTTTTTCTCACGTTTGTGATATCTACTAATGTGATTGATTCCTTAAACACATGTTCAATAGGGTGACCCAGATTAGTTCAGCTCGAGTTCAGAACGCTTAGTTCGCCTGTTTGGAGATCTCTCCACTTTATCGCTGCTGCGCGATTAAGCTTAATTGCATTACTTACTTGATAAGACTGTGGTAGATTATATTAGAAGGGACATCGTGCTATATAAACTTTCTGACTTCTGTGTTCGAAATTTTTTCGGGAAAATTTGTTTCACAATTGACGACAACGATTTAGGTAGCGTACGATTTCAGGTATTTTGCGAACACTTGGTATTCTTTGGCTACAGCCAGTTCACTATAAATATTGCTGCTCATCTTGGAAATCCTGTAGCAGTCCGAACATTTAGAGCGTCCAAATTTCTGTTGACAGCATCGTCTGAGTGATCTGTCTCTGAATCCTGATGCTTGACGATGCTGGAGCACGGGCTACCTATGTACATTATGAGCTGCTTTATACAATCGCTTGATCAAACCCTTTTGAATTGTGCTCAGTCGTTTGTCCTGGTTAATTTGAATTTAAGTAATGTGATGAAACACATCAAAGGCATGTAGGTTAAGCAAAGGTTGAAGTGGTTTTGAGAAATTTTCTCCTGTGCAACTTGTTGCTACCCAGTGTTTGATCGCTGAATTTACGTCATCACTGATATTCTTGGCTCGATGATTCTATTTAAATTAGGAAAAACCTCAAAAATAATTCATCGTAATGGTTGAATGAAAGAAAGATGCGTAATCTGTATCCCGTATGTCGATAGATTGCTACAAATACTAGAGATGCTTGATCTCCAGAATGAAGGAACATTTACCTAAATGGGTACAGAAGTCCGTGTTACCGGAGAATGGCAATGTTTCTGAAACGAATAAACAGCCTGTTTCCTCAGTCGCTAGACACATCTTGACCACTAGTCATGCTATCGATCCATCTTGTGCATTCGAAATCCTGTTGCGCCATTCAAATCCGAGATTATTACGGTTCGCTGAAGCAGTTGCAATTAATCGGCTCAAACCAGCTCTCTGTGTTCAGAAACAACTGTTCGTGAACCTGACCCTTCCCTGGACTTGATGTCTTATCCTAACTCGCTTATTGATTTTCCACCCCTCAAATCGATTGTTTTAAATAAAGCCCACCCATATTATTGTAAGTTTGGTACTGATGAGTCAATACGAAATGCTTGCATCTACCAGTTTTCATGTTCTATCTGCTTTGTTCAAACAAATACTAGTGTTTCGTTGGTGTTACGTTCATAAACATGTCATCGGATTCTGTAGTAACTGCTGCGATGATCCCGCAAAAAATGCTGAAATTGGTTTCAACTGCACTACCTTTGTAGATGAAAATTCATTTTAATACGGCATTGTTCATCTAGTGTTGGCCTACAGAAACTGTTTTGCTGTTAGAAGCCATCAGGCCTTTGACGGGGAACTGAGCACTTTTCAGTTTAGTTGATTAGAGCGATGATGTGACGCAACTTAGCACTGAACCTGACTAAAGGAACGAATTTTCAGCGTGGAAAAGCCTTGGCTAAAAACACATAACTCGTTTGTATTATTTTTAAGCATTTACAACCGAACTTCAGCTGGATGTTACTGACTACAGTCTGGTAGACTGAGTTGTGTGGTCCTGCAGCGTAAAAAGTAGTACGTATTTAAGCCATTGCGAATTTGTCGTCAAACTTTGATCATTTTCCCTAACTCATTTTACCGCTACACTTGAGACAACCCGCGGCACTGAGTGTGAGTTTATTAGTGAGACAGTTACAAAAAAATTTGTCGAAACTTTAAGTGATGCACTACAATTTTGCACTCAATAAAACAAACAGTCATCTCAAGCGGTGAACAGAGGCAGCCAACGCAATTGTCAACTAGTCTCTAGATGGTGAACAGCCACGTAGTTCTGAGAAAAATCCAAGTAATCTAGATGTTGCCATATTTAGAATAGTGGGGCTAAAAAATGCAGGACACAATAAAACATCTAAATATATAACATCAAACGTTCCGAGTGGTGAAATCTGTATAAGTAAAGTAGACATTTCAAATACAATCACAGTGAACACACAACATTCGAATAGAAATAACCGTTGATCTATGCTGTGATATTTCCTGTCCAGAGCGTGTCTAACATGGGAAACTATTAGCCAAGATAGTGGAAGATTCAAATAAGGTAAGCATTCACAAAAGCAGCAGTAAAGTTTGCCTAGCTGAATGTGTGATTAGAAGCGAAATTGTTGGATGGTCGTGAAGTGCCATCGTGCGGTAAACAAGAAGTACGTAAGTCTGTCAGGGGTGAATATGCTGGGGTTCAGGGTAACAACCTGGAATCAGCTTGCACTACTTAAAACGTATCTGTACAAATACTGCCTGTTGTATTTGAACATTACGTGAATAAGTCTGCCGTACAAGGCGCAAAATAGGCTTATAGCCGAGTTACGTTTAGAAAAGCCTTGAATGACTGTTTTAAAATCTTTATGAACATTTCGTGACCAATTGAATGTGTGGATAGGGATAAAATAAAGTTCGTTCCGTTGCAGTGTTAGGTGTTCCTCTCAGTTGGATATGTTGTCTCAAGAAGTGTGAATCTTTCTTTAACGAAACTATCAGACACGTTTCTATATTTGCCATGGACCAGTATTACGGTCGGAAGATTCCTAATAAAGTCATGCCTTTCAACCATATCTTGATCTAACCATATTGTCATAATAATGTCGATATCAGTCCTCAACATTATAACCATTCGAAGTGCGAGTATGTTACGCTTATCTCTTCATTAAATAAAGTTGAAACCGAATGTAATGAGTAAGCCAGATGAAAAAATAACCTGGAAGTTCTCCTCTGGGCGTAAGCTCCTAACTTAAAGTCAAACTGCTTCAGCCTTAAAAATGCGGTAGTACCATCTCGTGTCAGATAATCTCAACTGCCCTGTTATAAAACTGTGCCAATAAACTATAATGAACATTTTACGAAAACTCGGAATTGTGGTATACCATCTTTGTTCCAATCAGGGAATTATCACCTGTTCTGCAGATTGATCTCAAAAAGAGACAGGCTGAACGCTCGTGGTTTTACTGATCACAAAGTAACACTCACCTCTTACTCACAGCCCTCCAGGTATTATTATCCATCAGAAAAACCGGGGAATATTCACGATAGAAGCACTGAGTCTATCTACAAAGTGAGCATACGTTATGAAACAGTTAGCATGATACACCTGAGATTAACTGCTCTGGACTATACGATCCTCCTAGAACACCTGAAAATTCTGCCGGCGAGAATGCTCTTCCCTTAAATCGACTACTCATGTGTGACAACCATGAGTGTGGGGTATGTCCCGCTGACTGAAATAGCGCATCACACGAAATGAAGCGCGTCTAAACAACTCACTCATTCTGTGTACTCAGGAACTGAACATATTATCCATTCACTACGGATCTGTTTGAAAAGATGTGATTCTCAAATATGAACCGCTAAACCAACCAGTGCAACTTCAGAGGCGTATACTTTTGTTTATTTCGAATCTTCATCTTCATAGTCTATCAATGAAGCTAGAACGTCGAATAAGTCGGACGAAAAGGAAACAGCGTTTATTTCTTGGTGAAACACGTCAGATTTGTAACATCCTTTTCGTCATCTTCAGGCCAACATAATTGACGGATATATCACGCAAACATACGCTGCAAACCCCCTGTTTTACGCTTCATTACTCCTTGGTTTATCACAATTCATATTTCTGTGGCCCCCAATATTTCACAAACGGACAACTTTATGCCTACGTTTAGTCTTGAGCAAGTTCCTGTCAGTTGTCAATCACTGACGAATCTGGGTTTCAACTGAGTTCATTTCACATATCAGTAGGAAACATACATCGGCTTTTACTGCTTCTTTCATGGAAAACGTACCGAACAGTTTTGCCAAACGGTAATCACACATTTTTGTCCGAATAATTTATAGTCTGTCATTACTAGACTGAATGATCTAATAGCCACCATGAATGAGGTTTAAGTTAACGAGTGGTATATTTCGACAGGTTGGAACCGCATCTTTTGTATTTCCAGCTAATTGCTTTCACATTTCCTCAGTTCACTTTTATTCTTTCCAGATGGCAGAGAAATTACTTATCCTGGCCTACAATAGTGGTATCAACTTGTTCGAAACGAGCGAAACCTATTGCAATGGATCGTGAGTCATTATTCAAATATTACTCCGTTAAGTAATTTATTTTACTGACTCTATGAACCGTAATCAAGGAATAGTTTGCTGCACTTAACTCGCACTATTATCCTACTAGGTTTTATGGTGACATTTAGCAAGTCACCAGATAACATTTCAACCATGTTCCTGAAGCCGTTAGGATAAAAATGCACACATCATCTGTCGCTTGTTCAAATCTGATCCAAAATCTGACATTACAATTCTGATGTCTTAAATGTTCCCCCTTAAACCGTTATTTACCGATGCAAATGAGATGTAATTTAAATGTATGAAGTTCGTCTAAGTACCCATCTGAAGTGATCAAAGAACAAAGTGTAATATCGCAGCTGATGATTGAGAACACTTGGCCTTGCAAGTGTTATCCTATTCATAGTGTGAAGGCGTAAAAAACACCGAGTTGCTAACATTCCTCCGGTCCATATTTGTTTCCGCACTCTAACTATTGCGAGGTTGTCTCTCTTGGGATCGTTTATCGGACACTTCTGATATCACTATTTGGTTCCAACCAGATGGTTTAAACAACCACACAATTTTTAATGCTCCTTTGAAGCCCATCGTGTTGTCCAATGGATCGCATCCATGATAACTGCTACCCAGTGGTTGAGTGTTTATGCTGTTTTCACCTCTGTTGGCATGCATTTTCTATAATACAGGTAATTACAAGTGCTCATGACGTAAGCTTTAACTGCATGCGTCGTATAGGTATTCGGTTTTAGTTACTCACTGCACTGTACCCGTGAAGTAAACTTGAATTGACTTGTTCGTACTTGATTACGCTATTCCAGATTTACGTGTAATTCTATTTTTATGCGTAAACTGCATTCAGTGTACGTGTGCACCATGTCTCCTTTGTGGACCGTCTCCCGGGACTGCTCTGTTAACAGATATGCAAACACAATGTGACTGTTCCGTACACACTTTGTTGACCGTATATGCTACCTACTGATAACCGTTTGTTAGCCGATAAGATTTTCTTCCAATTGTATCAGGATTAACAGTGAAAAACGTCCGAATGCACGATTTGCTGTCTAACGAATCTCGCTGTATTTTATCAGGTAAATTCTACAATGCTGTTGGCTACGTAGTCGAACATTGAAAGTAATGGTGATGGACCGTACTTTCAAACTACGCAGATGAGCTTCTCTGTCTTGAAGGTACATTTCCCTGTCAAGTCTAAATCCCCCTTGTTGCCACAGGGTTTTTCAACCTGAACGAGTGATCAGATTAATGGAAACTATCTGAAATTATCCGGGGATGTGTGGTTGTTTTGTTTTTCGTCTGTTACTGGGAATCGCTACCAAAAAATTCACTAGACTATCATGCGCAATTTCACATTCAGGATACGTGTTTTATCAAACAGTCATCATTGAAATACCTTTATTTCATAACTTGTAGCTTATGCTGCTTGACTGCAGCTGAAATCACACAGAAGAATGGCAGAACACTGTATAAGCCCTAGATGATCCACAGGTCACACGATGACACTGGTTGAACTAATAGAGGGCGACCATCTAGACTGGGTTGCGTGTAATCGTAACATGTGTGGGGTTTTGCGTTCTCTCAATACGATTTTAGTCAATGACCCAACGAATGGATCCTGTTTGAGGACTATCGTTCAGCCTCCTAACTGATTTGAACTGAGACCCGTAAAATGTGTTCTGTGAAGCATGAACCAATGAGGCCCGAGATTAATACATGATATCAAGTGCTGTTAGACAGCTTTAGATTCACCCACGTTTATTGGCATACACCTCATTTTTCCCAACTAAGGGAAATCAAAATTGTAATCACCACACGCCCTTCCTAAAACCGAGTATAAGAGTGAACAGTGTTTTGAGTAAACAAAATGCTGGATAGCAGTTTTTTCATTGAAATATGCGTGTATTTATAAACTGCTTATTTCGTTTTAGGAATTACTGCTCGCTCCGATTTGTGCGCTGGATCACGCAAATTTAGGGATTGTGTTTTTCACGGAACAACTCAATAAATCAGACAAATAAACACTTGACTTATACTTCTAAAACTATAGTTGACAGAACAGTTATCTAAACAACCCACGAAATCAGATTATTTCGAACCGTTGTCTGTTGTCACACAGCAATACCGTCAAACGAGAAAAATGAACGAGTTAATCTTACACCTTAGCGAGAAAATACAGAAGAGCGGATCTGCACCAGTAATTGTAGGTTAGTTGCTCTGATGTGACAAACTGCGGGTGAGCACAGAACAACCAAGTTTCAAGGAGAAAAAGGGATAGAGCATTACGTAAAACCTGAGCAAGCAGAACAGAGAAAGTGGTTAAGTAAGCTGATGATAGTGATCACATTACTGTTGACGTAAACCCGGCTGCTCAGCACACACAGATAACGAGGTTCCGTGAAAAAAACACTGTCTATCGTATTCATGGTGAAGTATGTGCAGAATAATAAAACTCACTTTAAAAGTAAATAACTCACCATTTTGAAATCGACTCTTAAACTACGTCGAGATTTGAACAGACGAGTGAGGAAAAATTTGGCTCTACGGAAAAGTCGAATCAGAGTTAACAAAACACAGTTGTTCACCAAAGTGTTGAATGTTGCTCCGCTGTCACTTAATGTTAATCTGGCAGCCAGGTCTCAACTAAAGACATCAAACATACTGCCTAAATCATTCAGACATTTGAACATTCCGAAAATAGTGACGTTAAACTCGACAGATTTCGTTGGAACTCTTTGAAAAACAATACACCAAGCCTTACAGCTGATGATATTTTGTTAAATTTCTCAACGTATGTAAGTAGTATACAGCATACTGAACTAGCTCTAGGGTGAAATTTCACATCAAGTCTTCGTTTAGAAAAGAACTTGCTGAAAAGTCTACGAGAGGGTAAGAGTTGCCAGCAGCTATGTATGATGTTTAAAGTTCATAGGCCAAAATTTCACGCTACACACCAACACTCAAGATAGCTCTCAACCAGTTAATAATTTCTGAGTTCATCTCTGAAATTAGTCCTGTTCATGGGTACTGTATTGAATTTAACCAGACACTTTTTGCTGCCCCTCTCAAACAGATCGAGCAATCATGACCGAATGTGACTGGCCGTTTGCTTATGATAATTCATCTGTACTTATTGTGATGTCAGTGAAGTATTGGTTTATGTGATTGCCTCACTCTTGTTTGATTGTCATTCTGTTACTTGGCCATCATAATGGTGTGCACTAACGACGGGACTTAACTAGGGCAAAATTCACATTTATATTAAACAACTTTCCAGGATTAGCTTCATCTTATTCAGGAAAGTGGCAGATCAATTTTGGAGCACATAGTGAGCTTGTGACTTGTGCCTAATTCAACCGTGAAGCTCTTCAGCAATCTAATGCATGTGAAGCGATGCGACAACCTCCGATAAGTGTCTGGCTAAGGGTGATTACCCGGCAACTGACAAGGCTGTCCAGAGGTTGACGCGAGATTGTATGATGAGAATACACCTTTGGTTATATGATACGCCCTTTATATCCACGGGTTCAAGTTGGTTGCAAAGTTTCCCTTCAACGAAGAAGTGCTTTCAGTGAATCACACTTACCCAAACATCAAGAACATACCAATGAATATTGCCGAAATCTACCAAAGTTTTTGAATACGCAATCTTGTCTTTTGTTTACGTAGGATTGGTTTCATCAGTTAGTCCGATAGCACTGTCCAAAGACAAATCCTACAATAATCCATTTAAACCTGCCATAAACAATAAATTGATTCCAAGTTTATCACCAGATCGCCACATGCATAAGTTAAACCTATGAACTTCATCCCAAAACGAACTGAACTGAGAGTCATCGTACTCGGGTTCATTGTCAAGGCTTGACCTTGGAGTTTGAATGAAACACATTGTAAATTCTTATTCAAAAAATCTGTTTGAGCAACTTGAAGACAACACCATTTCTTTTGCTGAGCACTTTATTCTGCTGAAAGACAAACTGGTTGAAATAAACAGCGAACTGTTTTGTGGGCTCAAAAGCAATTGGGCTGTCATCACACAGCAACAGCTTACTTTCAAGGTATTTGTAGGCAGGTAGGTATTTGTAGGTTGAATGGTGATACTAAACAGACTTGATCATAGAGCCAAAGTACTTACACCGTATGAATTTGCATGGCAACATTTATCAGGCACTCTATCACAGTCTCACTACAGTTGTACTGAAGGACTCGTAAGTCTATGGTCTTCCAAATCTTAGCAAGCCCGCCATACCAATCTGACTGATTGTTACCGGTAGTATCGTATCGTACGTTTGATCTGAAATTTCCATGCTCAACTTGTGACACGAAACCCCAGAAACAGTTGTTCAGGTAGTGTAATGCCCGAAACAGGTGAATGATATTCTATTAGTTATTAAGTCTATCAATGCAATTGAAAGCCTTTTAAGCAAGTTGAGCTAGCGCCTTCCCACCAGTTTTCTTCACATTTAAATTAGAGAACGATAACTTGCAGCCGAGAATATGCTGGGCTTTTATCCGCTAAACCAGTTACGGCAAAACTCTCCGGATTTTACGAATCAAGGCGGAGCAAGAGTTGAATTTTTTTGACAATTACTCTCTTGCCTATTTGTCAACGGTTAGAATTTCGGCTTTGAAACTGCATACTGTATATGAAACACATTCACCTCATGGAGGGCAAGTTTACTACCCGGTGCTTTATTTGTTCTCATATAATAGTATGTAGATAAACCAGGTTCAGTAATACAAGGGTGGAAACATTGTACCTCAAACAACCGCATGTTTGTTGTAGGTGTCTTAGTATTTTTCATCAAACACACTACCACCTAAGTAATAACCAAAAGTCTGCTAAAAATTTGTGATTGTTCGTCCTGTGCGTTTCAATTATTTCGGGAAATCGACATCTTGCCATCATAATCAACAAAATCTTGGTAGCTGAGGAAAAAAGAACATCAGGTTTATTTGTTAATTTGAAAGATATGCAAAATCGATTTCTTTAAGTATCCTTGTTCTTTATTCGGCAACAACTCATTTGGTTTCAAGGTTATAAGATTTAGAATGCTGGTTGCGGTTAGATATACCGCTTCAGATGATGGGTTATGAAACACGAGAAACCAGTGGAAATACGGCCCACATAATCTGGCAAGAAAAACTAGTGATAGTTTAATTTGTCAGAAATAGTCATGCACGTTTTTTAGATGAACTAATCTGGTTAGTCGTTTAGTAGAAAGACGCATTTACATGCAAATGGGGTATTAACTAACCCGAAGTGAGCACTGTTACAAACGACCATTTCAAAAACTCCTTTTCTCTTCCCTTTAGCGCTGAAATAACCCTTGGGAAGATTCTGAAAAATCAAAAATGGCGGTATGTACATTGAGGGATAGTTTTCTTTATTCTGCATTGTTTTTGTCATTATTCAAGCAAATCTACCAGACACTACCGAATTTTAGTAGCTGCTTTAGAACACTTGTTTCGAATCCAACGTTTTCTTCTGTTCAATCGGACAACCGTTATTCTTTACAGAAGGCCAATCGACAGAAAACTTCCTCTTTCCTATATCTTCCCTGACGTGCGTGTACAAGAGGTAACTTATCTGATTCCCGTTCGTCAACTGAGAATCATTGAGCGTATCAGTAGGCGTGCCAGTGAATTACTGAATGGGAATAAGTTATTTAGTCAATCAAAGTGTTTGTAGCAGTAATGTGTGGAGTTTCGATCAACGAGCCTTAATTTCCAGAGATTCAAGTAATGTTTGACGCCAATTGCGTTTGTTGTTCTCGAGTTTTTCTAGCAAACTACAGTTGTCCGCAACACCAATAACCCTCTGCCACAGCCAGAATACACGTCAAAATACTACAGATAAAGAAGGTACAAAACTTACCTCATTGAAACCACAGTGATAGTGAACCCGTGGCTTAGTAGGCACCCTTCTAGTCCAACAATCTGAAGGCACTTCGGAATTGGTAGGTTCGACTGTCCGAAGTTAACGAAGTCGGACCAGGCAACTATTCACCACTTTGCTAGTGGATACTGGCTTCCAAAATCCTTCCCTTAAAGCTTCTTGAATCCGAAAAAGTAAAGGGTAAACAGAATGGGTTGATCAACATCAATTCAATTAAGTAAATGGAGTTGCTCAAAACCTTGTGTTAATAAGCTCCTCTAAAGCTGCACTTCAGAGAAGACAATGTTCGCGGAAATCAATGGTTCAGGTGTGCATATATTAAATGTCCACACAGAGTTGTTCGTACCACAGCTCTACTTTCCCAACCTGCTCTCAGAAAGTTACGCTGCCAGAGGGTAAATTCACTTGCGTATGTTAATTCACTTAAGGTCACCTACGTTAATGAAGTGTGCAATTTACTAAACTTTAGGTAGACATCAAGCAGTTAATGAAACCATCACCAAAACACAACTCATAGAAGAATAGGAACTCAACCACTGAAATAGAAAACCAATAAGTTTTCCATCACGTGACTTCTTCCTTCTTCATCATCAGTGTGTCTCTAACGTGGGGCGTGTAATGTGCCTTTCAATTTGCAAACCTCCCAATAATCGTTCCAATTCCGGTGCGCCCTGTGCTGCTTGTTTTGTTTTCGTTTCAATCAAACGTAATTCTTCTCACTAGGTTGTACCGCTCGTACACAGCTTCTGTATTCTGTATTTTCACAGACGATCCAGTTATGTGATCACAACCCGATTATCCAAATCTGGAGAGTGAGTTAAATTTTCACGTTTCTCATCCACTGGTCCATTAACTGCATTGATATTTACTGTCTTAAATATACACTTGAGCTGTTTTTGCAAACGCTTTGATTTCTCTGTCTCTTTTTTCGTGTAGCGCCCCAACGGAACAAGGTCTTTCTCGGAAACATTTAATTGAAGGTAGGTAGACAATCGTTTCTCTAGATGTTACGCAGAAGTTCGTTTGGTTACGACAGAAAGTTAGTCTACATTCGTGAAATAATTTCATAGATGTTTTGAATGTCATTATTTCGTTCCTTGCTATTCACTCAAATGATAAATGCAACTAATGAATGCAATATACCTGTGTGGGGTCTGTTGCCTTTTGGTACGCAGGCGTTGATTGCAGAGACTGTTTTGCACGATACAGATGAATTGTCAAGCAACTTAATCCGATAAATACCCCAAAACCAACATCTTATACCGCACACTGACTCTCATGTATTAACAAATGTTTTTGTCTTAGGTAGAAAAGTTTTAGAGTGATGATGGGTGGACGAAACGTCATCTGCACACATTGATACACGTTGACACACAGCAATGCATCGACACACACTGATACCATGAGTGTGTTGAGTGGACTGGTTAGCAATATATACAAACAGTTGCACTGACAACTCCTGTTTCTCAAGCTGGATTTGTACTGAAAGTCATTAGACGCAAAGTACTACGAAAAACTATAAGGCTAACGACGAATGCAATGCATACTTCGCATGTTTGAAATGTTGAACGTATGACGCGCATCCCAGTGTGACACAGTAGGATGTTTCCAAACTGGTGAGAACGCAGGTGTTCACCTGTACACTGGCCCAGAGGGAATAAGATTTCGTTCAGCTGCGTCGTACCAGCTGTTTCCAACGTAATCCAATCTGTACGTTGGCTGACCTAATTTTGTATCGTACTGGACAGAAAGACTGTCTATCAGTAGCCTGTCGCCCGGGTACTCAAATTACGTCTGCATTCTGACATTCTGAGATGCTTCACACAAGACTCTCATCAATGGAGTAGAATGCATGCAAAATGGAAACCGGTCGCTGTTACTTTCGGTGTCACGTTGGTATACGCGTCCGCTGTACGTTTTTGTGCGTAGCATGTCAAACACTTGAGACGCACATCGCCGTCGACCGTACAGGATGGATAGAACAATCCAGAAACAGTAACTTCATTATGAACGAACGGTATGAGCAGCTACCTTTGGCAAACACGGCAGATCTCGTCAATGTTTTATCGTGTTCTCAGAGATGTATCTCAAGAAAATTCACTGAAGGCCTTTTCTCTCCTTGAAAGTTTAATGGCTGCGAAGTAGTTTGATATGTTGTCAAAATGTTGCAATGTGTGACGCAGTTGGATGAATGTTCTGTCCTAATTTTTATAAAATCTTGACATTGGAACAAATGCCCATTTGAATTGCTCCATTTTTGAAGAAGGGTTATGCTATATTCGTTGAGACTGAAATACATTCTATCCAAACATCACACATTCCAACAGCGTCAGATAATTTTCGCTAGATAATGCTCTCAGCGTGAGCACCATGTGCTTCCCAAGCCTTTTATTCTTGGTGAAATGCAAAATCACAAAGAATGTGAACATTTTTCTTTGAACTTTAATTTGGCCATATTAAGCTATATTTTAACATTCAGATTTAAAAATTTGCAATCACAATGAAGGAAAGAAGGAAAACCAGCATGAATCTAGCCACAATCAACAACACTTATAGTGGGTGTGTGTACCCTGGCAACACACACGTGTACAGTACGTGATATATATAAAATACACATATATACTGTGTATACACTTCACAAAAATCAAGTAGATACTGTCGACTTCTGATGCCAAGCATACAATTTTCCTTGTCAACAAGTGACTTCCCCTCTTTTCCAATAATGTCTAGCAGCATTACCGTGAGTATTATCAAGCAGCTAATTAAATAAATTCCAGAACTTGCCTTACAATTTTGCGCGTGCCTTTCTGCTTCGACTGGTTACGAAGTGGGATGGACCCAAGGCTTTTAGACCCCAAAGTGATGACGATGGTAGACCTCCGTTTACCAAGTTTTCAAAGTTGATTATTCCTAAAGTACAAGACTATGGGCCATTCATGTTCACTCGAAGATAGCTATTAGATATAAACAAACCACAAACAGTTGACCAACAGCTGAAATATCCAGTTTATGTTGGATTGAGGATGGGCGTAAGCATAGTTCGGAAGTCATGCGCAGTTACTCCCCCTTTAACCGATGTGAGTGGGCTTATCGTGCAATCTCGATATAGTGACAACAATTTCACGCAACACTTGCAAACCTAGCATCGGTAGTTTTACGTGGTAACCACAGTTTACTCCGTTCACACAAACGGATAACTTGATTGTCAGTTCGCGTTTCTCTAAGTGATTATCATTCATGTCCGTGCTTAGTTTGAAAGGATTGGTTCCTTCCGAATGTTGAATAAATCACTTAAGGCATGAAGGCTAGTAGATACAGTGATTTCGTTTTAATTTACCAACACTAGAGTTACAGTGAAATTAGCTGAGTGGGATGAGTAGTCAATCCGTTGGTTATTAAAGGTCACCAGATCCAGGACGAACACTATCCTTGAACCCACCAGGTCGACTCAAATGAAGTGAGTGTAACCGTCTCAGTAAACCGTAGGTAATCGGGATGAGGGAAATGAACAAATGGGATCCATAGGATGATCAGTGGTCAAAAAGTGTCTAGCGACTGTGGACACTGGTTGTTTGCGCAATTCAAAGCCACCAATGCTCCCCGGCGACACAAACTGCCACATCCTTATAAGAAAATGTTTTTTCGATTTGAAGATTAAACGTCTATCGGCTCCTGCAATATAATTTCCCCATTAGTTCGTAAACACATTTTGGGTTAGCAGCGAGTTCAGTCTCTCTGGATTAAATCCACAGGTAGTTTACAGTTCCGAGTTAGTACACAGAATCCGGCTGCGCTGAACGATTGATGAATAGAATTTATCATTCGTTGTGTGTTTCGTACACACTGTAATCCCCTACTTGTTTGCTATAAAAACCAGGCTCGCTTTATTTTAAGTTTGGTGCCGATAAACTATTTCGGAATGCACGTATTTGTCATTCTCTGTGTTTTGGCTGTTCTCTTTATGCTTCGTTTGTTTTATGCTGCTAGTATGATATACTGACCGGGGCGACGAGGGTGTATTTGTTAGAGGTCGGTGAGCATTTTACCAAGTGACTAACATTTCCTTTCCGACCTTCCGGTCTTTTCTCACGATAAATCAATGAGATCCTTGGAAGATCACGAAAACTAATCTGACTTTGCAGAAGACGTCCCGCGGCCCAGTTTAGTCTTTTCATCTGAGTAACTGTGAAGATGCGGACTGATTATGCGCCAAGATGCCAAGACTCTTTTGCCTAAACGTTCTACAAGTGTGTAACCTGAAATATTCGCACCGCCCATCTTTTGAGTGACCTTAGAAACGATTACCAATTATCCATAAGGAGACACTTTTAATCAAGAGGCTTTGAATCCCACCATAAGAATGGCATGGAAAGATGCGTATTACCTTGCACTGCCTCGATTTGTCGTGGGTGAGTAGTGAGTCACTCAACCAAAGACTACTGAATTTACATCTCCAGTTCAACCAAGCGTTGGTTTTACCTAGATTCCGTGTCTTGGCTCAATGTTCTACAGGTGGTTATATGCCATCAACTTGGTTCTTGGAATACGGATATCTCGGAAGTGTGGAGCTGTTATTGTGTTAGTTGTACAGTAGATGAAGCCTTTTTTAAGAGGATACTATCCGTAGTTGTTTGCGGTTTGCCAGTTGATTTATCTAAGCTGTTAACTGTGGGAGCATCACAATTCAAAATGAGGCCACAGAAACGGTCTGATTGCGCGCCTACGTTAAGGTGTTCTTTGACCAGCAAGTTTAGTCTAATATGGGTGTTGCTGCCATAATTTGATCCTCCATAATCGGTTTTATACCTACGTATACATTTTGGCTGTTGAACACCATTACCTGTAACATGACTATTGCTTCACATAAAGCAACGTCTACTGGTTCGCTTCACTTCTCACGTGTGTTAGTAAGTGTACCCAGCCATGACTATCCAATAAGGAAGACTTCACCAGCGACCTCGAGCTGGGCTTGCATTCTGACATATATGACACTCCAACCTGATCTGTTTTTATGTTCAACCAGCCAGTATCACCACATTTTGGGACAAGACAAGCTCAACTAACTAACTGAACAGATGGGAATTTTGTTCTGCGCTGTGCGTCCACATCCTATAAGAGCACACCTATGAGCTGTTTTCAACACGCACGCACAGATTCACCAACCCATGACGAAAAGTTAGCGGGGCTCCCGTCTGTTCACTGTCCACGTTAGTCAGCTGATTAACTGTGCTGGCTTAAGGAGAGGCGGAGCAACTAAAAACAGACCACTACTGAATACTGCATACCACGGATCGAATAACAGTGGACATTAGCCTAAAACGGGTGAGTACAAGCTGGCACATATTAAGAAAATGTTACAGTACGATACGAAATTCAGACGGTGACCTCGAGATGGGGGCAAAGACGTACTGACCAAATTTCCGAGTGACAGGATTGCATAGTTTCCGGGTTCCATTAATCTTTATATGGACAGGTGTAGTAGTTGATCCCCACGCGTGGTCTACTATGTAGGCTCATTTTTAATGGTCACATTGTGGTGGATTATCAACCCGGAAGTGCGGGTGTTCCAACTCTCGGTGGAATACATCGGCGGGGCCGCAAGGTACGTCAAAAAGCAAGCAACGAGCGGGTCGGGGACTGCATGGGCGACCGATTGATCCATCGTTCAAATGGATGGGATTAACGAACGAGACATAGCAGACAAAATGAGATGAATAACCAGACCTGGGGCACGATTATTCTAACATCCGGAGGAACAACTCGACGTGGCCCTAGAATACGGTCAGAGGCCACAGTTGACGGATCGTGGGCAACACGAGCGAACGGACGAGCCAACACCCAACGAGGTCAGCACAATGGACAAGGAATTACAAGTGGAAACCCCGCTGACAGACGGTGTCATACACACGCACAAACCGAATCAAATTGCACAGAGCGTATGAGCGGAAACCGGGGTTGTTTTGGGCAGGAAGTCTTAAACGCAAGCGCGCGCGTAGCATGGTAACTAGCGTGTTGGACAATAAAGATTGCGCTGTGTTGGACGCCTTTTCACTGTCATCAGTTGCAAAGCATTCAACCTCTTGAGTGGTCGTATGAAAGTACAAGCCAGTATAACGAATAATAGACAACCGTGAAACAGAAGTTTATTAAACACACTTTTTAAGATATCATCTTTGTTTTCCCTATTGACAATTAACGCCGTACTGTTTGAATCGCTACACTGAAATATGTTTGGTAGCAGCAACGGAGTAATCTGAATGGCGAGGTTGGGAGAGAATTTGTTATGCAGTGACCAGTTTACACACTGTGACCACTCAGATATTTGTTCAATGGTCGCTGTTTGTCAGATCTGGCTTTTGCTAACGAAAATCCAGTATCCCCGAAGTTTGATTAGCACAATTTGTTGTCAGTACACCTTCAATGAAATTCAAGCTGAAAAACACTTCATTAGATTTTACTCGCTGTTGTGCAATATATAGGGGGAAATTTACATTAGAAAACGATGTGTATGTAGAAGCTATGCTAAACGATAAGCTTCAATCATAATGTGGGGTTTTCATTTCTGAATCCTGCCTGCTTGACTGTTGATGCAATGCTTCTCGCCGTTTACAATCTTCCCTTGGTGGATAATATCGTTTGTCATTTGTATTCACACCGGTCGGAGATAGGTCTACGTGGTTCCTTAGATCGGCTACAGCTGGACTATGTGGACATTGTGATTGTGAGCAGACAACCAGACATGGTCATCCCAATCGAAGAGGTGGTTCGAACATGTACTCACATCATTCAACTTGGCTGGGCGTTCTATTGGGGCACGTGCAAATGGACCGCGGCAGAGATCATGGTAGGTTTGGTTGAACTCACTCACCCACAGATTCCGTTTGCTGTTTCTTACGCGATAGACTGATGAGGTAGCGACTCAGTTACTTGTCATGCGTATTGCTTCGGTGAATAGCGTCTTAGTTGCAGGCTCAGTGAATCCGTCAGGTTCGTTGATGAGTAACGTGGTCACCAATGTGTATTGATAGTATGAGTCGAATACACTGAAGACGGCACGTTGCATCACAGCCTTCATAGTCAAACGACACTTGTCAAAGCTGGCTGACGTTTGACCTCCAGTGAAATCAAACAGATACCTCTGTGGTGAACTTCACTAGGTTCAAACCATGGGCCTAGCAAGTTTCTTCGGAGATGCTGACAATACTGTCCTATAGAAATTTGAACAGCCTGGATGTAACATGAGAAGTGGTCCACTGGTAATTGGCTAGACAAATGACAAACTGTTCTTCTTCAGTACTTCGAACAAAATAATTAACGAACGGACTACAAACTACTTAAATATTTTTCACTGGTTGGCCAGTATCGGATTTACAATAACCATAATCAATCTATAAATCAGGTTTTAGGGGTTGAGAAAACATACCAAGCTCAGGATGGAGTGAGGTTCACGAATAAATAATCTCGTAAGGTCATGGCTAATTCGGACCGACTTCTTGTTTGGGTTCAACAAACAGCAGGCAACGTAAGTCGAGATGATGTAACAAGGATTTGGATGTACGCGGTGGGTCAGCAACTTCACTGGTGGCCAAGATGTCTCTGGCGACTGCATGTGATGGTTTCTCGCGTGTTTAATTAGTACTAACGTTTTGCGGTAATACAGACTTTAGCATCCATTTTGAAAAACGCCCGAATTTAAGGTGTTCGCACGATGTCTCGGTTATATCTAATGGTTCTGAAAGTAACAACTTGTGTCGCAACTTTCATCTGAAGAAACAAACCCACAAAAACTGTACACATAGAACCGACTTTCAAGTGTCCCGAGCCTCAAAAGATACAACTGAACGAACATCCAATGCAGCTGAAATCCGCATCAGCACCCGGTGCTAGTGACTGGTGGTGTTCTCATGCACACAACGTTGACTCCTCTATCATTTTACACTGCATTTTTTATATTATGCGCGAACACTTTCCCAGGTAAGTGTGCATTTTCGAAGTAACCAGAAAGAAGTGTTGTTGCTTATAAGTTCATAGGATCATAGTTTGTTGCAATAGGCAAGAAGATCTCTTGTGCATTCCTGTATCTATGCTGACCGGTAAAAAGTTGTGTTGGACGTTTTGCAATCAGGAAAAGATTAATGGAGGTGAATAAAAGTTAAATTCAATGAAACTGCCAGTTGTAAACATTTCAGCCGTGAACACCGAAACATACTGAATCAAAATTCAGTCAGATGTGCGCGATCAGTAACCTGTGAGATCGAGCTTGTATGGTGGTTAGGAAACTGGTAATACAGGTTGACTCTCAAGTGTGTGCCGATCGAGTAATATTTTGAAACACTCAACCGACTCAGCCGTTACCACAGAGTTGGGCAATGTGTTCCAGTGTGAACAGAGCGTAACTATGAGACAGTTCTGTCTACAATTTAGCCCGCCTTTTTCATCACTCAGTTTCATTCTTATTCGTTGGGAGATGTGTCAGTGGATGACTTGGGGTGTGGAATATTTTGTTGACAAGAATCAGACCTCTTTTGAGGTGCTGTTGATATCCCTAGTCATTGGGCAATGCCTGGTCAATTGTGATGCTATCGATCCAATATATACATGCGGTCATATTGCGTCAATGTAATTCAGGTTACTTGGATGTTGATGAAGTGGTGATATTCTATTAGTTTAAGCCCGTCTTGCTTGTTCTTAAGCGGTTATTTAACAGCCTACCACTGTCATATAATTCCTGATTTGTCCCAACCCATCATGTGACAATTTATCTCAGAAACTTAGATCCACATAAAATTATTATTGTTAATGTAAGTTTGATCATCTTGAATCACTCACAAACGCCTGTACCTAGTACACTTCATCTAAAAAATGTTTCAATCACCTTTTTCAACAGCGTCGTTCGTTTAGTAAGACTTGCGTATTCTGCACAGAAGTGTATGTAAACATGAAACATCGTGAATAGTAATCTATGTGGAACCACTCTTTTCAGAGTGAGAGCAGCGGACAGCATGTGCCATCCTTAAGGGAGTATCCAACATTGCATTTGATGAAAAAAGGTAGTATACATTTGAAAATTTAAGCGACTGGTTGATACTTCAACCACTGATTAAACGTCCCAAAACGACAATATATATTCAAATCCAACAGGAGTTCAATGGATTGACATCTCATAGCCTGTTTGATAAAGATAGCCTTCAGGAGGCGAACACACACAGAAACAAATAAATGGACATCTACTGTTGCGTCTTTTGATAGACATTTTTTTGTTGCTCACAGAAGGAAGCTCAGATTGATGCACCTTCTCAACATGTACTGTACATTTCTATGATTAATATGTCGATCGCATCTCCATCAGTTTCACCTGCTGGATATCGATACACAAGTTATAAAAACTAATCTTTCTCTAACCTACTTTTCGTGCTAAATAAAACAGTAGTTTCAGTTACTCAATGATACAGCAATCACACACTCTGCTGGTCGTTTGAAATGTCCTGGATACTGCAAGCCAACGTAGAACAGAGTATTTGTTAGAACTCTTACTGTTCTGTACAGAAGAGACGAACCAGAAACAATCTAACTGCTAGGCGACATACTTATTGCAAACGACTATCCGAAAAAGTTTACTTCGAAAATGTGATACGAAACGCGAACCAACAATGGTTGTTGACAGCCACTGATAGGTCTGTTGTCCTCTATCTCGCATACACTGTTGACCTAGCAACACGGTTTCCCAGGTATTACCTTCCTGCTGAACTTTAAAGAAAACTTACACTGCTTAATTTTCTGTCATGGCTTACCTGTCTGCGTCCTTCCGTCGGAAGGACACATTGCCAGGTCATGTTTAACTTGCCGCTTAGCGGTGGACTCTTTCTGAAGTACGATGGCATGATTCCATCTGTAAGTAAGAGGCCACCAGGCAAGAGGACTGTAGAACAAATATCGGTCAAAATATGGTATCTCATTTACCTAACCGGCACGCATCATGTAGCCGGGATAATGCAGTCCACGACAGCCGAGTGAGATTGATCTAGCGATCACCTGCTCTCATGTGTCTGTGACTACCGATCAATTAGTCTAACCCTCCCGATGACTTCACTAAGTTGTTTCCAATCTACTTATAACTACGAATGGAGTGGAATTACAACAGCATATACTATATTCACGGTTTGCCTTGAACGTATGTTCTTCTGTCATCTAACTAGGGTTGTCAGTAATTAATGTTTGTAATCCTTGTATCAAATATCCGTGAAGTGTATGAAAACGAATCGTTGTTGAATGATGGATACTGAAACAACATCACAAATTTTTCCATGTTCCAAACGAAATTGCATAGCTTCAAGAAGCGGCGATCAGAAAAAACAACTGCCTCCGACAACTAGTGGTCATGTTGAGTGTGCAACGAAGATACAGTTCCTCCGGAGACAGTCGGAATCGGTGGACATATCATAAACTGCATTATGAACTCCATTATTTTCATTTGCTAGTGGACGACGACGAGATAAGGGGTACTAGATTCGTTTATTATAAAGTCCATATATTTAATGTGTATAAAGTCCAGACACAATACACCTAGTAGTTCTGGTACAATTGGGCGTATGTTTTCTTACAAGGAAGGCGAACCCTTGAGCTAGTAAACTATTACCACACGTTTAATTTTCATATCCGACTTTTCAGCAAGCAAACCTTACCCCATAGTACTGTAGTTCAATCACGCTGTCCAACCGTCCCACAGTGCTATCGGTTCGTTGTGCTTTAACGATATGTGTGTACACATTTACTGTACGATTTGCTCCTTCCGCGTGCCATTAGATAATTGGTATCTGGAGCATCAGCAAAGCCGTATATATTTAATACACGAAAGCCTTGTGTTCTATGCCTTGCGTTTTCTTAGGCCCTTATTGGTGTATTACTAACTCGCTCGGAGAACAGAACAGACAAAGACCCCCCTAGAATTCACATCAGTGTACCGGTCGTCTCCGAATTATGAACCCGGAACACAAAGTACACACAAAGTACAAACCTGCTAATCTAGTCGGCGGAGTAAACAATTTCAACACAACCCAGTAGTCCAAAGCAATACAAGATGGATATATGCGCATTTCAGGTCAAGTCGATTGACCTAATTGTCCCAGTGTTTTGGCTACCAAAACACACAAACGATAGCGTACCCCCCCCCCCAAAGTGATTTAGCGTTTAAACAGCATAGCCGGATTGGAAACCAGCATGTTTTGGCGGATGCAAATGGGCAATGTAAAAATGCGACATTTCATTAAGGGATTGCGCTATCGCAACAGTGCTTTAATTGGACAAGATATAAGAGAAAGCTGCATTCAGGGAAAACAAGGATTCATGAATTACAAAATTAACTATTTTTCCCTAGAATACGCTATACGTTGTGCTGTTTTTAGATTTACCGCGCCATTTGTGCACTCCAACGTAATATTTTCTAGTCACGCTGCCAAAACGATAAACGTCCGTTCTGTGGTATCGTCACTTAGCTTACCAACATGTCTTATTCCACAGTTTTGTCCGTGCTGTGATGAAGACAACTTGTTGTGTCATCGAAATCTGCTAGAACACCTCGTCCACAAATGTTGTCCAGATTGGATTGCTCTGTTCTTTGGAAACACGTTTCGTCCTGAAAAATGATGTATCCAGGATGTGAAGACTGTTCTGGCAGGGTCCACACAAAACGTTCGCATGATAAGCGTTTTCGCTTTGTTGTGTGTAGCGATGAAACTGATCCGAGTAGGGGGCGTAGCGCGTTTTCTACAAGTATCGTGTTTGTTCACAGACTACCTACCACTGGAATGTACGGACTACAAGTGTGAATGTTTCTGATTGCAGTTTATACTCACTGATATCATCAAACCGACGGCAGGCCGGACTTGTGAGCCATGGGGCGACTGGGTTATTCAGTGTTTGTGTCGGAGTGTTGACTTTGGTTGTGCTGTGCTAGACCACACTTTTCTAAATTCAATTTGGTTGACAGCAGTCGAACACACCTTGTTCTGGAACTATGCAGGGACCAGACCGCATTCCTGGTACGCAAGTGAGGAAAGGAGATACTGGTAAAATCACAGATGAACAGCGTAACTAACAGGTTTTTATTTATTAAAACTGTGATGATAGTTCAGGGGAGATCACCAGCATATTTACTGCACGTCATCTAAATACGTAATCGGTTACCCGTAAGTCAATTCGAAGGCTTATGATAACAGTTTACGACCTGTAAATAAATGGTCTACTGCGCACCTCTACAAATGACTGTTCTGCCGAAAGTGCTTCACGATGTGTACAAGACAGCCCTTAAAAGAATGCCCATTGTCTCGCCCAAGAATGTAACACTTCGAAGCCCAATGCACACAGGACACCGAAAAGATGTAACTATCGACCATGCCGAAAGGCTCAAACAGAGGAACTTTGGAGGTCAGATGTGGACAAGAGTGAGTCATTTATACCTAGCTTCTACTTACGAGGGTCACATAGTCGACAATATTTACTGACGAAATGATATCCGGTCTGAATGGACTCATATAGATACCTCATATTTAGCACATAAGCAATCTCTGTCGGTTTGTTCTAATCCGAGCTGGACACAATCGAGAGCCCACGGTCTGGTCGGGGCTTGTGGGAGCACGGATTATCGGGGTTTTCTTCTTTGCAAAACGTTACAAGCAAAACGTCCATTCGTATATCCAACTAAAAACTAGTATATTCTTAGCTTTAAATGCTGTATAGGAATATTGCGCCGGTGTTGGAGCAGCTGGGAGGGCTTGAATACGTTCGTTTTCAACAAGGTAGCTCAGCTGTGCATTGTGTACTAGGTGGACTCAAATATCTGGATAAAGCATCTTGAACAATGGAGCATAGTTTTATGTGATTAGTCAAAATATTTTACAACTGGTAGCGCAAATCGAAGCATTCATACCGAAACCGTCTTACGGATTACCAGAACACTGAAACGGTAAAAGTCATTCACCGTGATAACGCTTGGAACATAACGAATTCTTAAGTTAATCAGACTGTGTTCTGCTCATGAGTTCAAGACTTACTCTACATAATACACTTTATGCTAGTTTCTTGTGAAAATAACGGTGTTCATGCGTTCATAATCTATATAAAAAGTGAGAAATTCCTTCTTCATATCACACGTCTTTAGGTTATGGGTTCAACTTACATGTAGAAATCACGTGTATTCTGCGTGCGTCCACTTTATCATTCAAGCTGGGATGTCATTCCAGCTGTTCCGAACAGTTTGTATTGTCCTTCTTTCTCTGTCCCTTGTTTCCAAAGCAAGCGCAATCAGTCGCTCGGCAATTCAACCTCATCCCATCGGCGCTTGACCAGACCGAATATAACATGCTCCAAAGAGGACGAATGTCAAGCATTCAAGAAATCTGTGCAAAATTGAGTAAGTTTTGATAACAGCTTAATTAGACAATTGGGGAATCAATACACTGCGCCTAGTTGTTTACTACTGCGTTGTTTGGAATGGACATTTGATGAAAGTGGAACATACTTTCTGATTTGCAACATTTGTACAACGCTCCTGCTCACTTGGTCATCCATTCTATGATATCAGATTGTTCGGGTGATATTTAACCTTCCCTGTTCCTGTAACTTATTGAAATCGTGGAAAAAGCTGGGACCGGACCTAACGTCTACCTGTTAATTTTGACGGATTGAGCTGAGATAAACACCCAGTTGAGTATGTTTCAGTTGTCTGACAATAAGCATTTGCTCATGCGAAAGTAAAAAACAACCTTTAATCGAGAGAAACCTCAACATAAATGTTTTTTACGCCCATACATCCGTTTATCAAGAATCCCTCCTCCAACCGAATTAACGACATGCAGTGCTTAGATCCTATGATCCATAAGTCGATCAAAATCCTGACGGTCGAAATTAGATGACTCGTAACCACAGAAGTTCAAAACCCGACAGTTGTTAATCTTAACTTCTGTTCGTTGTTGTAAAAAAAAACCCTTGTTTAACTAAACACGGGTACCTCATAAGAGGCGACCGTGTTTTCTAATTTGTGAATGGAGAAGGGATTTCGGGTAGGCAAACAACTGCGCATACTAATTGCAACCCGCTTCTAATTGTACCCCCTGATAAGCTTGTTGTGGGCTTCTAAACATTGGTTAGCTTATACCGTGCAAGAATGGATTTCGGTTGTTGATCCAGCGGATAGACTTTTTACCAACCGTGATGATTGGTTGATATAATGGACCTCAAGCCATTGGAGACGAATTCCTCTTTTGACGAAATGACCTGCTGATGATTTCTTTTACCTCATTTCAAGAACTGGCTCCCTAGTTGGGCCCTTCTTCATTTGCCCAGATAAATTGCCGTGTATACGTGAATACGGGGCTACAAGTGTATGCTATATTTTGATCCGTATTCAATTCACTAAGTCTATATTTGTATCGTTATGTAAACACACATCCCAATTATTACGTGTCCAATAAAAACCTTAGAATGGGTGTGAATGAAGTATCATATGTTTTTGAACAAACACATTATGGGTCGACGTTTACTTAGCTGAATAAATTTTTCCCTCAATTTTCCCGAGTAAAAAAAACAGTTTATCGCGAAATTGATAACATCAATATCACTTTTGCATCAGTCCTCATTTCCTTTCAGGAACTTCTCGTTTACTCTTTCAAACAAGATGAGGTCGCTCCACGGATTGTGAGGGTTTCAAACTGAGGTCGTGTGCAGACCAACTCACACATCTAATAGTGTAAAATGGAATTAGTGACTGATGTCACTGTGAGGGAGCAATCATGCTCACACTGTAGGTTGACATGTTAAATCCAGCAGATGGTTCTTGTGGGCGAGATTATTGGGCACTGCTAACGATTCGTCGCCCGTCGTGTCATACCTTACTTGTAGGTGGAAACACATAGAAAAATAACTACAGACTCCCTACCAAAACTCAGTTTGGCTGAGTACTGTTAAAGTTTTGCACTTCCTGCGCAAACTAAACCCGAAAAATACAGCCCAAAATAAAATTGCCTCATACGTCACTAACAGTGATGTATTGTTCCACTAATGTTTTTTTTATAAGCGACGCTCAACGTGTGATTCACTGTTCTGTATTTAGATTTGTCATCAGTAAATATCGTACTTTTTTCCTATTGGCTCGCATTTTCATGAGTATTTTTAATTGACCGAAAATTGCTATAGCATTTGCGACATCTCGAACATGTAAACTACACTCGATTTCATGTGAAACCACCTTTACTCTGATGAAAAATTTACTCTGTGCAAGTACCGTGAAATTCCGTGTTTGTATTGGCTCATGCACTTGTTTTCGTGTCGTTCTAGAAAAAGATGGTTAATTTCTCACTCATAACTCTCATTATTGGTACAAGTCTTTTAGGCTCTGTTGGGTAGTGACCAGAGGACTTAACATAATGCGAATGTGCTGAGTCAAATCCGATATATCGGTCGGCGTTTGTGCATTTGATGTGCACATTAATACCAAAGAGTTTTAGTCAGTTTACTGTCAGTTGGCAGAACGAAAGATTTATGTTTTTATGCCCATTCACTCAATCTTTTGTGGATCTGACTTGGTCGCGTCGTCTGCTCAATAATTGGGGAAAGTTTTATTATGGCTCAAATGGATAACTACAAATGTCACATCTATATAACTTAACCATATCGGTGGAGGGTTTGCAAGTTTGGACGATGCGTGTGTTCTGATATTGCGTTCAATGAGTTTGCACACAACTGATGAGACGGTTAAATACATTGCCAATCGGTTTATTTAGTGGTATACTACATTCTTAAACGCATGATATGTGATTTTCACGTATAACTCAACTTTGACAATTATCAAAAGGAACCGAATTCAGCTTATCGACTAAATTGTCTACACTTTTCATAAGATGAAGCAGTTAGGTGTTCACATATCGGGACATCAGTGTAGAACAATAGCCATTAACAGATACCAACAGATAATTCCTTTACAAAAATACTTAATATAAAATGTTTAACCTCAGATGAATAGTCAGTGTGACATACCACCACCTCGTTGCAGATATCTATTGGGAGGCTGAGCTACCTGTAAAGTTTGTTAGTTGCATAAGTGCGGTAAAACACAATGGATCTTATGTGTGTACCAAGTTAAGCAGTTTTGTTGAAACGCAAGATCGTCTACCACTGTTCGATTTTCAATTCAGTTAACCACAAACATCAGTCAAGTTTATTCTCCAGGTCCTACATGTTTCTGTTCAATTGTGACTTGATTTTTCTCGATATTCGGACTTCGATTCATTTTTTAAATCTTTGCGTTAGGTTCACATCTCTCCTGCTCACAATTTCAGTTTTACTTCTTACGTTTTCCTAACTGCACTTGACTATATGGATTGATCAACTTTGTATCAGTGAACTCAGTGCCTAAATTCCTGCTGTCTGTTTAATTTGGTTAGTCGTGTTTTTCTCTAACTGATTTTATGTGTCGTTGAACAGTTCTTAACAACCCATACTGAGTGAAAACGTGCCAATATAAACTCTGACATTGAAGCTTTATTCGGTGATCACAGTTGTTCTAGATAAACCTTGAAGTTTTACACATTTCTTAGCGGATTCCGCACCTTCGTCATGTTGTCAGATGTCGTATTTTAAAGCATAGTTGGAAAGATGAGTCGAAAAGGGAGCACCGATTTTAAATGTACAATAAAGACAACTAGCAGCTTGTTGACTTTACATGATTGTTTAGTTGTAAACTAATGGTGAGGGGCAGATTTTCGGCGTCTAACGCTCACTCAGTTTGCACGGCGCTAGAGGCATTTCATGACATTAGTAAAAAACGGAGAATCGGTGTCACTCTTACATTCTAGCGGAAAGTAGACACACAGACTGAGCCACTGACACCATTTGGATGCATTTATCAATGAAAATAGATAAAAACAGTTTAGGAGTTCATTTGCCAGCTAACCGCTTGCTTATCTACTCATAACCTCGGTGTGTAGTAGGCAGTACGTGGCCGGAAATTTGCGAGTATTCCCTCGAATCATATGAAACAGAGTAAGAGGTGTCACACGATCTGCTTTGGCAAATTCGTGAATAGACAGCTCTAGAATAACCCAGCATTACACCACCGGGTTGCCTAATTACCAATAGAGTAATAACATGCTGAGTTGTGGTGCTGCTTCCACAATAATCACTAATATTATGAGCATTTTAAGCGCGACATGGTTACATAATAGATAAAATAAAAGAACGGTTAGCGGCTCTAGAGTCCGTTATTTCAGGAAGAGGGAGATGTGCCACCCGGCTTTTAATCCATGTGCACATATTCACGTTAAGATTATTCGTGACAAATACTTTCATATTAGTTTCCGGAAACTCATGTTCTTTGGGTAAGCTGAATGACCCCTGTCCAGATTTTTTCCACACATGAATGAATGGTTAGCAGAACTCATACATTATTGTTTTTGTATGAAACTAATTAAATTTGTTGGAGTCCTTTAGTAAGCTGAAGTTGGACTAAGCCACATTAACGATTAATCCCCAAATTAACTGCTATCATGAGTTGGTTCTTTTTGAAAAATGTGGATCGAGAGTGAAAGATGTACTGATCAAATTATTTTCCTTCTCGTTGTTCGATCTCTTTAGACCTCGGATTAGTTACGGGCTCACCGCTGTGTGGGGGATTACTTTCGGCCAAGTATTGCGACGGAGTGCCCAACTATTCAAGAGCAACTCTGCCAGTAAGTTAGTACCGGTAACAAACTTTATGTCCCAATCTGTTTACAGTAGAGAACCTCCCAGTGCCCGTTTGTGGTGTCATGCTAAGTTGGCGAACCTACTGCTAGATTGCATGTATTGTCCTTGCCAGACTTGCAAATAGAGTGGTGGATTTTACCCAGAAAGTTCAATATCAGTTACTTACGCATGCTCGTGTATGCTGGTTCAATAAGAATGTTTCACTGCCTCGAGAAACTGCAGCGTTTGAAATGTTATAATGGGTTCAGGTAAGGTTTTTATGAATCAGAATGTGATGTAACCGGATCGAGTGATTTTCAGATGGAGAATAATCACTAGGCCAGCGTAGACCAAATGGATCTTGGGATCCTCCAGACTATTACCACATGCTATTTTACCATCCAGAATGTGTGCTGAGATAAGTGTTCAAAGAACTCTGCATAGTTTCCTGATGTTCATTTGTGTTCAGTAAGGATGAAAAACGACATCACGTTCCGATATGATGGAGACTGCCAGTTAGTCCATATAAAGTGTAACACACCTGCCCTTCTCTTTACAGGGACAACAATATTTCCTTGAACGAATTATCTGTTCCCGGGGACAGTTGCAACGTGATCAAATTCGACAGTTATGCAAACTGGCAAATCGCATTCAGTGCACATGTGCGCAACTAGCGATTGGTAAGTTAATAAATCTAAGGTTGAGCTCCGACGCAGAGTAAATCAGCAGTTAGTGATTGAACACCCAGTTAATACAAACTGGATGCAACTCACAATTAGTAGCAGATTTCGTATTCAAACTGACTTTCTGGATCATTTTTTTAAAAAGCCTCCCTAGACCTCTGTGTTCTTTTTTGTTGAACCTCCACATCACTTGTCCTCGCCGTGGTAAAGATTTAGGCGTCTGCCTACTTCTCACGAAATACCTTTGCCGACCACTGCTCCAATGACCACATCTTAGGCACTGCCAAATAAGAGCGCATGTCTAAATTTAAATGACAGTCTTTTCAAGGATATTTACTATAGACGAGCTCAACAATTGCCTAATGCCCATTTTCAAAGTGGCCATCTGAAACGTGGGCTGAAGGTGAACGTGGTGAACAGATGTGAATAATGCTCAAATAACAGCCCAACCTGTAAAGAATTTGGCAATTCGGTGATTTTGAATAAACATATGAAACTGGCTAGGCTGAGTCATAGCTGACAGTTGTTAAACCGCCGGTGAAAATTGACAAGGGTTAAAAGCAGACGATGACAGTTACAAAGTACACCTCACTGGCGTTTGATGGGAAATATATTCTATTTGACAGTCACGTTTTCTAGGACAACAACACAAACCGGAACCTGAGACCGGGACAATAAGCACACGCGAGTCGAAAACGTGGCGCCAATATTGCAATTATAAAGGTGAAGAATCCTGCGGATGAGAAGAAAATGAGGAAGGGTGTCGTTCTTTTGAAACACATTAACGACCACCAGACAGTCACAGGTGTGTCAATGTTGCAGTGAGTACGACGGTTATATCCTGATCAGCCGGTGGCTGCAGTCAAAACCAACGAAAGCCTGCGCATAAGCGTCATTGAAAGCGGTTTGTGTATTGTAGGCTCGGGGGTCCATAGAATTTATACAAGAGAGATCAACTGTCCATGTGTTTGTATGTCTAGGCTAACCGTAAAATAACTTCGGGTAGCGTGCAGATATAATAAAATGATTGTACGGAAGGACTGTTGAACGTTTGGATGGGGATTGGTATTCGGGAACCTCTTAGGCAGGTATCGTACCTGCGACTGGCGGTCGTGCACAAGCCGATAGAGTACAGCTTCGAATAACTCAACCTAGATAACCTTGGTCACAGAGTTGGATATCAAGTTTCCGAGTGTCCAAACCTTAAGCGAGATGTATCTTCTAACAAATTAGTTTGCCGAACAACCTCCTAACAAGTTTTTTCAAGTTAATGAACGAATACCTGCCAGTCAGCAGTCAGGGGTTCGGTTACGTACATCAGACTGAAAACGCCTACAAAGTATTTGTAGCTCATTGACAAATGACCTCATGCTCTCAGCATATTCTGATCTTCCTCGACTCTTCTGGTAGCTCTTATCTAAAAGCCATCATAAAGAACCATGTAGTTTTGTTACCCTGGTTCCATATATGGGCGTACAATGGAGCTACACATTGTGAAGTTTGTTGCAAGGCAAAAATTTACATCATTTCTTTCTAAACGAATGAGTCGTTTATGTTATCTTTACCTGATCTTCGTAATTTGTTGATAGATGTACGTTCCCAGGCGCTTTTCTTCCTGTCATACCATCGGCACATACCTGAAGGGGCAAGTTACATCCGCGTAACCGGGTCACAAGCGGCCGAGCAAGCCGATTACTAGTGTAGCATGTGTAACGTGTAAAGGAACTAGAGAAGGCTTGCCATTACAAACTGAGCTAACACTCAGTTCACTTTGATGTCAACTTTATTTCCGTCAGCTGATCAGTCAATCCGCCAGAAATACGTCTGAGTTGCAAGGCTGGATTGCCTCGGCTTCAGACAATTGCTGGCATCAGTAAAGTAGCAGACACTTGGATATTGCTGACAGTCGTTGGTCCTGAGAGATTGTCATTGGTTTTCAAATGGTCTGAACCAATCTGGTTGGTTGTGTATTGCCTAGACTCATTTATGTGCTAGTTAGTATAAAAACACTCAGCGGTACTTGTTAAGTTTATTCCTGATGCCAGTTGAAATTGAAACTACGTGAATAGAGAACAATTAGAAAATTTGAATACTGCAGCCGCCTGGTATACAGTAACAACGTGACGAACTGGCAGATGAGTTCTACTCACTTTTTACTAATTTGACGTATAATATTGTTTGCATTTCAACAGCTTGGTGTCTGAAAACACCGTTCGTCAATTCTGTCTTGCTCGGAGCTGCCACGGTTGATCAGTTACAGGAGAATTTGGATGCCATTGAGGTGAGTAGCCATAGTTGACGGGTGACTGCAAGATACGCCATTATAACACGCTCCACTACTCAATCGGAACAAAGCAGGGCTTGCTAAATGGGGCCGTGCCAAAATGTGACAGTAACTACTAGCAACGAGCCACGAAACGCTTTATTAGAAATTAACCTGGAGTGCAGTCACCCGGAACCGGACGTCTTGCTAGTAGTGTACTGGCAGGTACTACGTAATGAGACGAACTTACAATGCAATGTATGTACTAAGATTCACTTGTGTACTGATGTGGTGTTGATTGTTATTTGATCATGTGACCTCTAACCTCAAATAACCTGAGCACACTACTACCCCACAAATATCTATGCAATAGCATAGATAAAACATACTAGCCGCACAGTAAAGCAAGATAATGATTCACTTTGAACTAGAAGGAGGGAATTTCGGTTTTGAGAAATTCGCCGAAAGTAAAGATCCAACAAGTAATGGTAATTTTGGTCTTCCAGAAGAAGGTGATTTGCGTTACTGTTTTTCATAGTGATCTACAATCGACGGTCACGATATGGCAAACGTCATGTTCATTGGTGTTAGCACATGTGGAGTATCCTGATGTTTGAGTTCATCAATTTCTTACTTAAATCAACGAATCCCACAAACAACACTGTGTCCAAAGTAGCGTGAACGTACCGCAAGGAGGCGTCTGAGATCCACAGGAACTGACAAGTTGTTCAATGGCTTAAATGTAACTGCATTTATCTGACTACATTTTGAACAACTCAGACGGAATCGTCCGATAAATTCAATGGTCGCAAGCTCAAGCCCAAGCATAACCAGTGAGAAATGTCAAGAATACTTTTCAGCTTTCAATCAGCAAAAGCTGATTACTGACGACCGTTAGCTTTAGATCGCAGCCTCAATTCACGAAATTGATTGTGATGGTTATGATGTCTGAAAACTTTAATTGTGTTGGGTTTGTGCTTGTGATATATATATATATATATATATATATATATATGCCCAATCCTCACTAATTTGGGAGTTTCACTGGGACGATATTTGGTTAGTTTCCCAGTGAGTGGTATTATGATGAATGACCGATCGGGGACACGATTATTCCAAAATTCGGTGGGACATCTCGATGCCATAATGAGATATGGTCAGACCTCATCATAGATGGATTGCAAACAACATAAGCGATCGAGCGAGCCATCGCACAATGAAATTGCATGAACGTAAGAGGAATGGAGGTAATAAAACCCGCGAAAGAAGGCATCGGCCACACACAAACCAGGCAGAAATGCACAGGACATGTACGTGGAAACCGACGTTGTTTTGTGGACTGGAGTTCGGTTTTATTACGCGGTCGCGCGCCCGATGTGGGAAGGTACCAGCTGGACGATAATGGTGATGCATTATTGATCGTGAAGTGTCACACACAGAGAATATTTACCCATTTTAACAAGAGGTAGTCAGAGAAACCTACATGGCTGAGTAGATTGTGATATCCCGAACGTTCTCAAACTAGCCAGTGCGTTTCGATAGTCTGTCATGGTTAATCGGATATAGCTGGCGTCGACTTTAGTACACGGAGCAGACGGTAGTTTTGGCAATCAGTTACAGTTTTAATTTGACAGCTGGTTTGAAATTTCATGGGTAAGTTTCGAAGATGTCATGTATTAACTGGGTGAAGTCTAAAGACCCGTCCTCTGAATTATTTGTTATTTGTGTCGACTACAAATTAAATTAGAACCGCACAAGGATTTAACATACGCTGATGTGAAGGATTTTCCATAATACAGTAACGGTGAGAAATGGCTGAAAAGTCAATTCTACTGGCCCAGTAGGATGGTTATGGGCTGAAAACGATTTGGACACGCTCAAATGCTACTGGGAATCCTGTAGCACTAACGGAGCACTAACAAAAACAATGTAGAAATTCCATCCCATACATTCTTCTCTATCTGTGAGAACACTTTAAGCAGCTAGTCAATTAGTTCAGATTCAATCGTCTGACTTCTTTCGACTCGATTTCACCTCTGTCCTTGGTGAACACATGAATCAATCTGGACAGATCGATGGCCACTCAGGTCTGTTCGTTACATAAGACTAATAAGAATGTTTGGAAAACCCAACATTTTTGAAAGGATGTCCATCATTTTATCCTCATGCTGATTGCTAACTTGACTTGTTTTTAGTGCGAGTAAATGAGATATGTGATTGACAATCGACTACGTACAGTTCGGTCACCACTGGCTTTGGCGTACTTCTACACTTATAGGCATCCTCTGAAACAAAGTCTGTTGAGGCAGGTTGAACAAACCGTTCTATCACACCGTAAGAATTTTACATTCTTTTGATGAATGCCAGACTTAGCAGTTGTTCAAAGGTGGTTAGATATATCGACTTTATTTTCGGGTTGGGCACCTTTTCGTAAGGTGTGCGGTTCCCATTTTTTTTGGCAGATGTGAAGTTTGTTGATAACTTTACTCCTCTGCGATCACATAGTAGACAAGCAGACGAATTACACGAAATGTTAGAAATTTGTCTGTTTATTCTGTGAGATTATTTACAAAGTTACCGGTAGCCTGTTACATATCAAGTAAATCATCGATCTCCTGTGAAAGCGATTAGCAGTTCTTCTGTTTTGTCTGTTTTCTTTGGTATAGGATTAAAACCTTTACAACTGTGTGGTTAGATCCCAAATATCGGACTGATATCGTATAAGAAATTGATGGAAGGGGTGCGATTGGTCATAAAAACCTGCTATTCTTTGGAATATTGACAATTTCTAAGATTTGCCCACAATAAATGACAAAATTGTTTACATGGGTTTTTAACGAGACAGACGGAGATGTTCAACGTGATAATCTTTGTTCATGATTGAGATGTCATTCTACCGTTTTACGGAAACTGAGAGACATAGCAGTGCGGTTATACCCAGTTTGCAATGAAAAATAACTTCATAGTGATCAAGGTTGTCAAGACTTCACAACTGTAACCAGAGCCGATATTAGTATGCCGCTGGAATATACACACCCAAGATTTTACCCACTGTGGAGTGTTTATTTCATAACGTGTTCTAGTGATTCTTATGGAACCATTGGGTCAGGCAGCATATTTTTTAGGAGCAGTTGACACGCACGATCGATCGGGTCACCGTCCACATATCGGCTTAATGTTGAGCTTTCTGTTCTGTCTGAAGGCGTGCTTTCCAGCGACCTTCCATTTCATGCATTTACGTTTTTCTGGTAACCAGAATACCGGCTGCTCACCGAAGAGGCTTCTCGTTTCTATCTACAAAGACACGTTGTTCCTCTTTAATGCCAAGTCGGCATGAAATCGTTTGGCTCATAGTGCTGTAGTTCAACTGAGCTTAACCTCGCTGTGAGCCACAAAAGCTGCAAAGAACACTAATATGTAGTCTCCACTTGGCCAATAATTCGTATAATTAGTCTAAGGTGACCAGTTACAATCGTGTACACAGACTTACGCTTCAAATAGCTGATAGACTGCGTGATGCCCTTTGTTCAATAGAATCGGTCTGCTCGGATGATACGATGAAAGCCAAATCTGCTGTATCAGAACTCGACGTATTAGTTTTTAAATGTCGCTGTAATATATGGGATATGCTAACAGGCTCCCCAGTATTGCATGTAAACATTCCTGTCTCATGTAGGAGAGTGATTTATCATGGTGGATCACATAAAGTAAAATCTTCCTGTTATGCTCACTCGTGTTCTGTACAATGAATCAGCGTGTTGGTGGACTTGTGATGCTAGTGTACTAGTGTTCTAATTGCTATATATGCCTTGCGACTGAAACTTACAGTGACATGAATCTGCTGAATGTACAGAACACTGTTACATTGGTCTGACTTGGTCGCAATTAATGGACCATAAGTTAGTTCATCAGAGTAACCCAAATAAAACAGTAGAACTATAGAACGTGACTTTATTGAGGAGAACTGTTCAATACAGTGAGGTTGTAACACTGTAGCCACAAAAATTACGAGGTGACATTGTCTGGCTGCATATTCAGACAGCCAACCACACGATTAGGGCCTTTGATCGACTAACGTTTCAACATCTGCTTTACCCCACATCCCATGAAAATAATGTGTATATTTCTGGTTATTGTTTTCTGGTACTGAACAAGCAATATGAAGTACCATCATCTACCACTGTCTGTCTTCTTACCGCTTTGTTCAAATGACTGTGTTGTTGTTGACTCTACACAGGTTTCTATTTCAATCATCGCGTTATGTTTGCACGTGTACAGCTACCTCACTTCATAATGTGGGTTTCAGCACAGTCCAACAGAATTTTATCTGTTCTGTTTTCCAGGTGGTGTCCCGCTTGAATATGGCCATACTAACTGAAATTGAGTACATTTTAACCTCAGAAAATGCAGACACTTTTCTCTGAAGGCACAATCCACGAAACGTCATTGATCGACCACTACTCAATTCACACAAAGTGAAAGTTTCATTGTTTCGTAATGAAACTGTACACTACAAATTATTGTGACATCTGTTCACATACTGAAGATGTAAATACACCCTACGAATTATGGGCTGCGTACAAATGAAACGAAACCTATCGAATGGAATCAGAATATTTCATTACAACTTTCTTGTCTAGTCTTAAAACTCACCACCTCAAAAGTCCCTTTTCCTGTGTACAGATAACCTACTATTTTCAATCGTATGACAATCATCTTAATTTGTTTAAATAAAGTGCCTGTGAGTGATCTTCACTTGCGTTTACCTTGTGCTTATTGTACATGAAAATTAAAGAATCACTTGTAGTATCCAGTTTTTGTTCGTGATTGTAAATGGGTAGTTATGTGGCATAGATAATTTTCACAGAAGCTGTCCATAAGGTTCCACTGAACACTCTACGATCAGAATTTGAGTTAAAAAGGTGGGTATGTGAGAGTGTAATCAGTGATCAAAGTAAAATTCCATCTACACTTGAGTTTGTCTTCAGCTTCTAAAATGAAGACCAGTGGAGAGAAACGCGTCTGAAATGGGTACTGTGATTGTTCGAATCAAAAAAAGAATTTCCGGCATACATCCAAAATCCTGACTGTTTCCTATTAAGGTATGGTTTAAGCACACTTCAACATGTGGCATACAAGTTGGTGATCAGCGATAATAGTGGAAGACTGAAAGCAACTTCAGCATATTAGGAAGACTATCTCTGATTGTTTGCACAAAAGGAACATCTGATTATCTGCTTGGATTCGATAATCGAGGGTGTCATTCTAACAAACTCAGATACTTGCAAACAGAATGAATATATCCTGCGAATCTGACGTCTGGTTTCTTGTGCACGTTCAGTGATCCACTTGCAAGGTATTGTGAAGTCCAATGCATGAGTGTAATTCACGTAATTTTTTGGCTTGCTCGGAATTCTACGTGTGATTATTGGTCACCTTTGGTACACTATTAAATTCCTCGTTTTTGTCCATAGTTGAGTAGCTAGTCTGGATAGGAGCCAAAAACAAATGTTTAACCGTTTTGTTATCATCCGCTCAGTATTGTCGACTAAAATAGCAGATTTTATTTTGCCACGTGTCACTGCTCAATCAATAATGCATTGATTTGCAGGCGATAAAGTGTGTATTCTGCAGCACACCTCAAATTATCTATCAGGCGAGGAAATGAAACACAAGTATCGTTGAAAGTTTCAAGGTGAAACATTCGGGAATACCCTGTTAATTGTGCTGCCTTACAAGACTGACTCATTGGAAGTAATTATCAGTGCTGTGTAGATCCTGCTAAAACCTGCTGGTATACCACTCTTACATTCAAGCAAAACCAGGTGCGAGGTGGACAGATAATGACCTAGTGTAGGGAAACGAAGTCGTTCACGAAGGGGTCGGGTACTATGCGTCGTGTTCGTCTCCCGAGCTGAGTCCTTCGCGACTCACAGAGTCGGTGGTTGGAGACTGTAGGTGAGATGGCGGCTAATCGAGCTCAGTGGCGTGAATGTTGTCGTTGTTGGTACGAGTTGTCAGTGAAGGGAGTGCATTTAATGAGGCGGGGCAATGAAAGCCGTAAGGAAGCTGTCTCGCTGATGACGCCTTATCCTCACTTGCAGCTCGGATTGTTGTTTGCAAGGTGTAGGCACCTTGATGCTGAATGTTTGAATATGGACGTAGTCATTTTCAGTAGTTAGGTCCCTTGCCGTCCCCCTCTTTTTTCCTCCTCTCTTCATGGTTGTGTGGCAGTTAAGCATTAGTGTGAACCACTGATGTGTTGCTGTTTATGATGATGACGATGACATGTGGCCACAACCACTGGTTGAAACTGCAATCTACCCCTAATATGGCAATTCATGTGTATAATGTGTCAGATTTTTTCTAATTCCAAGCTTAGTAATTGTGTTTAGAAGCAAGATATTGTGATCCGACATCACGGTAAACGAGAGAAAAGCATACGCAACTACAACATTTATCGAGATAGAAGTGAGCAATTCCGATAACAACCGACTGCCTTGTTCTAATGCAGCAATATTAGTTGTGCAACTGGCGATTCGTCCGGTCAAAATCGAATCACGACCATTGTATACGTTATTTGTTATCAGTAGTAAAATCAATGGAATTGGTGATGCCGATAGTTTGCATGATGCCGAGAACCAGAAGTGCATGCATGCTTTTGGATTACATTTGGCTATCAGTAACTATGTTGGTTTATTTTAACCACAGGTCTCAGAGGCCATATTTATCATCATTCTGGTCCTGATAAATAACCGCAGGCCGCAGTTGTTGCATACAAGTAGGTGAAATCAATAATTGCTTTCTCATAGGACCAGCATCTGTATGGAAAAATGGTACGAATTAATGCCGACAGAGCAGGAGAACCACGTGGACACTCATCACTTAGGCTTAAAATGTGTACCAAAATTATGGCTGAGTATTTTGCAGATATAATCGGTGAGTGCATCACACTGGAAAATTGTTTTCTGTTAGAGAAATATTAACATCATGCTGATACCAAAGGGCCGATTTCATACACATTCATAATCTGAAGAGTTTCTGATAAATTTCCCATTAGACTTCGGATGCTGCAGAACAACCATGTTGTTCAACATCAGTTTGGGTGACGTCCGTATCACTCCACTGTCACAAACTTGTTGTGACTGAATGGCAAATTCGAGAAAATCGGGCTGTCTCGTTTTATACAACAGTGCCAGTAACCGCATCAGTAGGGAGGCAACCTTCTTTTTGAGAAGTATGGTAACTAATCATGTCGTTACTGCAGTTGGTTATTTTTCCAAATTTTGCTAGTTTACACGCTTAACTCATCACAGATCTTCCTTACCCGTCACGAATTACCGTGTCCTTCAAGGTGCGGTTCATCCCCGAATGTTCTGCTGTTTTTTGCTATATTGTTGCCATTTATCACGAAATCACTTCCTCTGAGGTGTGCAGATGGGATCGCCTTAGCTCAAACTATTCGGATATATGCTTTTCCCGCACACTACATAAAGACTTTATGGAGTTGCAAAATATCCACACCAAATTTATTACGAATGAAGTCAAACAGTTTGAGTGTGGTGTTTAGCATGTTGTTGTGTAGGTTGAAGATAAGAGAACGTTAGGAGCAAGTCGTAATCGAAATAACATATGACGTCGCCTACAACACTCTTGAGGAAGGCTACCCGAGATGGTTGAAACGTAGAGCATTACAACTTGCTCATAACACTGTTATTCTCAATCTGTTTATTAATAGATTTATGAAGTTGGTTGGTCAATTTACCGTATGTTCTGGATTGCTTGAAACGTCCGAATACATTGGTGTTCCATTTTCCATTTTGGAAGCTATATACTACCGGAATCTTTTCTACAATCGCCCCCAAGACAAATACTAAAAAGAAGTTTCTTCTTGTTTTCAAATCCACGATAGATCTACGTTACGTTCAACAAAAATCTGATATTGTCTGTTCGTGTTAACAGTGATTTCCTATGTTTCATGTCCATGTTAATTTTCAACCTCTTATGATCGCATTCTTAGTTTTATGAATACATTCTTAGCTTCCGTTTGTTCACACTGTGTTCCGGTCATTTTGTCTGGTCTTCTGAAGAAAAGTTCAAACCTTCCTTCCAAATCTATAAGGCGAATGTCTAATCTTATTTTGGACAGTTAAAAACAGCTTACTTATTATTCGTTACGTAACACGACTTTTTATCGACCAAGATATTGTGCAACATAGTACTTCAAATAGTTAGACTATGAACTACACATGCACATCCCAATGTGTACAAAATATTTTCTGAATATGATTTGAATTTTTTTTAATTTTTACGGATGTATGAACCAACTAAATATATTGAGGTTGTCTTCAGTTTACTTTACCAAACTCCACCCTGTGGCTCATTTTCAAATGTAGCGCAACAACTGCTTTCCACAGGAACCAGATTGGGTATGAAGTTTACAGCAAAGCCTTAAAATTAATAGAACATTCGAGATCTCAAATCCTTCGAAAGAACTTATTACAACACAGGAGCAAAAACAGCTGATTCATCAGGAATGGAGTGGTTTGCAACCGACTCATGTCAGGAAATTTGATTGATGACACTTCACTTTGTGGTTGTTTGGACGACCAGTAACAAGCTGATGTGATTAACTCTCAGTCAGTTATCTAACTGACACTGAAACAGTATAACCCCATCAGGTTAGACCCCCTATCCTTTCGCCAACTGGCTAATTTTAGAATATTCAAACTATTATCATCAAAAGCCGAATTACATCTGGCCGTCAATTTTGCCTCTTTCGTTCGCCGTCAGAGGTATAGTCGGATTACCCCCCCCCCCGAATACTCTAAAAAGGAAGTAACCTTCTGGTCCAAAACTTAGCATGTGACGAAAGCGCTATTCACCTTTTTCCGAATAAGCAACACTTGTCCACTAGTATGAACGACTGGCTGACCAGCTAGATATTTGCCTTCATTTAACCCGCAAGATATCAACCATGGACCTCAATAATCACTGAATTCCAAAGTGAATTATTCACATCAACGGTATATGCCTATCTAACGGTGCATATTTGTGTCTACCGAGATTCAAACAGTTCTTGAGGGCTACGACTGAACATCACAGCTCGAATTCCTCTCAGGGACTTGCCTTGAGTGAGCAGTGTAGAAGCACGGAAACTTCACCTCCCAAGGTGCATGAAATGTTTTATTGGCTGACAGTGACTGGCTGACAAGTAACCATTCTCCTTTAATTTTCAGTCGTATTAGGGACGAAGAAACATTGGGAATACGTAATTACTATATAACCTCTGCGACGATTGTTATTTAAACCAACTCCACCACATTGAAAACTGCCACAACATTCTTCCTCGGCGTCTTCAGTGTGTCTTAGTTCTGTCTGTTAATTTTGTGAATATCGAGGTCCATGGTCATAATCCGAGAGTCACTCGGAACAATGTATGCAAAGATAACTTTGTTCACGTTACGAACTTCTGAGAAGTTGTAACATGCTAGTGTATACACCCACTGAAACCACAATTCCTGCATTGTGGTTCTGACCGCAATCACTCATGCTTGGGCGCGTGACCTGTTACCTTCTAGTGAGCATCCTTTCCTGGTTTAACAATGCTCCTTGTCTGTTTGCATGACAGAATATAGTAATTGATCTCTCCCATATTCCTGTGTGGCGTCCCAAGTTTTTACGTTATAGCCCATTCACTTCTTTGCCCTCTGGAACGTTTTGCTTTCAAACGCTGCTAATAAGTCTGTGGACTGCACCCACAATATTTGTTGACATAAGTACGTAGACAGGTATCTGCGATAAGTACGTCTGTATACGAATTTGAACTAAGATTGTCGAAGATGGTATCTTCCATGCCTTGACTTTCTACAAGCTGTATCGTGTTCAGTTTTGATAGTTATCCACGCTTGAGAGTTACTCACGTTGTTTTACCATTGTCAAAACCATGAAAGAACTTGCCCCATTTGTAATGTGCCTTGTTCATCGCACGCTTAATTTGTGGTCGGCGTGCATAAACATCGAGTCCTGTTTACCTTGATTGCAGTCTTAGATCGTTGCTTTACGAGTAAGCAGACCAATAGGCATTAGATGCTCAAAAGTGGTGCTGGTAGATTCCAGCGTGAACTGTTTGAGAAACTCTGCCGGGGCAATCAATCCCTTGAATCATTTGGTGGATTCCGTATGAGACAATGGGACGGGTGGATAACAGAGTCTAAATGTGAGATTTCCAAGCTACCGGTGTGGCTTAGTGGTTCAGCTGTCAGAGCGACTGCCGCGTTGAGGGATGCTGTGTCTAGCCCTGGTTCGAATCTAGCCGAAGCCCTGACTTTTCACAGTTGGGTCTCATCTAAGAACCATAAACCTGCCCCACTACTTATTAGTAGTAAAATAAAGTACGGACTACCGATAGCCCACGTGTACCATATATTTTATAGAAACTGCTTCCGATTCCTGTTTAATTTTGCCCATTCATCGGCTGAACATGCCTTATTATCCGTGGTGCTTGGCTTCGATCTGGTATGGCTGACGAGTTGTCCTTACTTTGATGTAATTAACCCGGACACCTAAGGGAGCAAATAGGACAACACAGATGTCATTCGCCTATCAACCATTTACCAGGCGTTGCTGCTCTAAGAGTTCTTCCACAACATCTGCACACTTATTCAGATTTTCTCACTTGGTAGTAAGTACAGGCACAGTTAATCGAACAAGTTTAAATTTAGATGGAAATTATAGGCTTTTCGTTCAGATGGAAACGGTAAATAGTCAGCTGTCTTGAGTTTGGAAAAACAGAGTATTTAACACAAAGAACTATTGTGCTGTCAATGGGACGCAGGTATTCAGAACGGACGTTGAATTCAATACTTCCGCCGATTTACCTAAAGTTAACTAAAACAGTCTTTTAATAGCTTTCAAAGCACCCAACAAAGCCTAGCTTTATCCGATCAAACTAATCAGGAATAGGCCTAAATATTTTCTCTTCAGCTCGAACACACAAACCCCATAGCACACAACAGATGATTAATCGAATCTTTGAAGTGACAACTTGTGTGATCGACTGTAAGCTGTGAATTGGATGTAACACTGAATAACATCACCGAAGTGAAATACGAAAGAAATTCTTGACTTGTGTAGCCCCAGGGAAGACCAAGAAAATAACATCAGTGAGCCAGGGGAGGTTGTCTTATCTGAAGATATCCAACTTGGAAAATCCGTAAATGTGACGAACAAAGTGGGATGAATTGCACTGAAAGAAATAAACTATGGTGTAAACGTGTACTCGATGAAAGTAAGTCACTAATTAACAAATGATTGCTGGCTATATGGTGAAAATAAATCAAGCTCGCAATACAAACATTACAACACACCAGGCAGCATCTTTTTTACTGATATATCACACCAGAAGCACTTGTGCTCAGCAAGAAAAAGAAGCCAATTAGTGCCCTCATTTCCGAACGCAATTCTCCAATGTGATCGATTCCCAAGTCCCCTAAAGAATGGAGAAAGGAATAGATATATGAGGGAATGAAAACAGCTGTTGAAAATCTCACTGTACACCTCATTTAAAAGCCAACATATTTGGTGAAAAATCGAGCAGGTAACTTTATTCTTGATTTAAAAAAATCATAAGAAAAACACTACGTGATTTTTGCTGCCAGAAGCTTTTGTTTAATTAGGTCAAACACGCACGTAACCTGATTACAAGGGAGAACCATGCACTACTGATGGAAGAGTTTAATAAAACAAGCATGCACAAATGAATTAAACAACAGTTATCCGGATTAATCTAACCCGGCTATTCAGGCGTCATCAGGTCCGATTATATACCGTTTACAGTAGGGTCAAGAAAAACAGTCTGTGAGAAAAGGATTATGGAAATTTGTTAATTGTTGATAGTGCTTTCGCGAATTGTACAATGCTTCTCCGTGTTTCCGAACAAATCACTTCAAACCTCATGGTTTGAGCTATATAACTCTGACGCTGGAAGAGCTTAAATTTTGCTCTTATATGGACAAACCTGTTGGCATATTTTTACTAGTTCAGAGGGTAGATCACCAAGTATTCCTGTTAATGCAGCGCCGACCGCAACTACTTAGGGGCTCATAACTTACATTTGATGCAAAAGAACGGTGTCACCTCCGACAGCATAAGCAGAAAGTGACATTTTGAACTGTAATGCACTAAGTTTAGCAAAGTAGGCTACCTTCAATTTTATGGTTCTCACACTATTTGTGTTAGTTCATAAGTTTATCATCCGAAAATGAGGATCTGGGTACATTGAGTGCTACAACACAGTTAGTTTTCCAACTCCCTTGTTTTGTTGCTCACTAATTTTGTTATAAACCGCATCAGAAAAGCAACCTAAAAGTGAATGTGAGGGCCACACTTTTTTCTGGCCACGCAAATCGTTAAAGACATTTAATGGAATTTATGAAAAGAATCCATACATGAGCAGTTTTGATGAATAAAGTTTTAAACTCAGTTGGGCTCAGTTAAAGCATTTGTTTGAATTAGAAAACTTTAAACAACTCTCCTTGGTCTTCAGTATGGAGCATCAGAATAGTCAAGACAGTGACAGAATTCGGAAGGTGTATTCAGTGGATTCAGTGAGGTTATTGAACTTCCACTGTGGTCACCAGTTACATGACCATAGAAACTGCGTAGTTCGTAAAATGTTACTTGTAAAGTGGAGACTGTGTTAGATGACATATTGGTATTGTATATTTTGCCGTAGATAACAAAATGTAACAAAATGCCGTGGTCTAAATAAACGGTTTTCATTCAACAGAACTGACTGATGTCAGACATCTATCAATTCACACAAATCAGCCTTAGTTCGATATAGACTACATCAGTTTTGTTGCCCAGTACTCAATCGCTTGACAGCTAATGTCTAAAAATCATTTATTCACTATAGCACAGGAGAGCCGAGTGAAACCTCACTTAGAAAAAATTGAACTCCCGATAAATGCGACTGAAATGCGAAAACTGTCTTAAGGACCATAGGCTCTACAAATTAACTGATTACCGTAGTTTTGTAGTTTGGATGCTACAGTACTTACCGTGTAAGGGCATGTGGCGTTTACTGATAGTTCGAATTTAATCCAGGCGCAACTTCCTAAAATAATGGTCTCAGTTTAGTCATCAAATATGTCATCATAATTATTGAATGGTAAGAAACAAGAAGTGATTTCTTTTGTATTAAACAATTAACTATTAAACCGATTTGGTAAAAGTTGGCCGGGTGGTCTTAAGAGATCGAAGTGGAGAGTGAAATTTCTTCTTTGAGGTTGTCCATCACAGGGTAATCTGATGAGACGTTTGAGGACACCTGTAGTGATCATGTGTGAAATCACCGTGCCATGAAGGAATTGATGAGACCGAATCTGAAAAAGATTCACTTGTAAAAAATCTAGCCTCCCGTTGAATTTGGTCTAGCAACAGAAAAAATATGCCAAAATGTCATGGTTAATCTAATATGATGGATGACGAAATCGGAGACGCGATCGCTCTAACGTTCACTGTATTGCTTCAAAGCTACGGCACAGCATATGTCAAAGTCAGCAACGAGTGAACTGTGGAAAACACGGGTGACCAAATGAGTCACCACACAACGAAACTGAACCAACGGACGAGGAATGGCAAGCAAAAAACCATGAAGGTGTCGGCCACACATACAAACCAGGCAGAAGTGCACACAAGTGAGCATGGAAACTGACGCTGTGTTGTGGGCTGGAATTCCGTTTCAAAAACGCGAGCGCGTGTGCTGTGGAAAAGTGTCAGTTGGACAATAAATAGAGTGCGTTACAACCAAAATTTCCCTCACATCATTAGCAAATCTACATGGCCACTCCCAACGCTATTGATATTTCGCACTCACACTCAGCTCAACCACATCTCTCATTTACCCACATGAATTTCACCGAATTATCCAACGGAGCTACCTCCACGGTCGAATTTCTTAATCAGCTCTCAATGAAATCTATAAGCTTTGCTGTTGAAGACTGAATAACAATTATGCAAACAATTCTGCTAACTCAGAATGGACCAATCTTCAAATTGCGGGCTTTGAAGGGATTCGAACCAGAGACAAAACAGTATTCTGTGATATAATCTGTCAATTCCTTTGGCACCCATAACAAGGTACGTGCACCTTATATTGTGGACATCGACTAAGTTTATCACTGTCTTCAATGTACTTCAAGCTGTAGGGAGAAAAACGTCAACTTCAGACCATATTCTTCGATAGACAGTGTTTTCGGGACGTCGTTCTTGACCGAAAGCTTGCCAAACTAATACGGCTACCGTTAAAAGTCAATTCCGTACGAATCGCAAGACAATTACTACCCCATTAGTGATTTTGTTTGGACGAACTCACCTGTGATTGAAAAAATGATGTTATTTTTATCGCGTAAAGCTTAAGGAGTTAACAGCTCGTTCGAAAGACAGTTGAACAGAAAAATGCTTGGACAGACATAACTTTGCATTACTGGAAAAAAATATTTCGAAAAGAGAACAGTAGAACAGATAAAAGAAGATCCAGTTTTTATCGTTCAAGGTGGTCCGATAAACACGATCATCCTGTCTGATTGTAACTATGAAGGTAATGAATCAGACCTTGAAGTTTCAGCCGGTATTCGCAAAACATGATTGAATAGGCGGTAAATACGCAATAAATGAGAAACATCTTGATCGCACTTGATAATCAAGAAAACCTCTGCAAAGCTATCAGTCTTCTTAAAAACATTAGCACTGTGTGTTCATGGAATAGGCGTTAACTGGAGACGTCACTGAAACGGTGACCGACATAACTCGTAACTATAGCAGTAATATTGCCGCAATTTAGGGACGTTTATGCATGATCGAACAGTAGTGCTTTGTTGGATATCGCGTGTTATAACCACATATCATATTTGAATTAGCACGTATCGTGTTGTTTCATATACAGTGCTTAAAGTGATTCTGCCACAAAATGTGGGTTTCCAAAGCCGATTCGTCCTAAACAGCACACGGAGTGAACCCAGTTTCCATGTCTACCCCTTATTCTGTGGCTGTGCCAATCTGATCAAAGGACCGGAGTACAACACGTCCCGCGTATATTATACAAATCATCGTGGTATTCCATCCATCTACGACGGATTGCACTTGATGATAAGACATGGTTGATCGTTAAGTTTTCGTTATTAACATCTATGAGCAATATCTGGAGCTCGTTGAGAGTTTGGTAAGGTGCATAATATTTACGGATGCATGTTTGCCTACTTAAAAAATTATCAGTAGGTGAGGACTCGCGGTTGGGTGGAACGCCGACCTGTGTTGTTGTGTTTGAGTGCTCCTTTCCCAGGGCTGAAGATCCCTGGAGCCTAAAATGCCTTTGCGGTGGAGGTGACTTAATCCGAGGGTATAGATTTTAGTTTTGTGAGGCTTCAGCAAGTTAGATGCGAATCGCTTATTTTCACAAGTTTAGTCTATGACAGCTTATCGAGATTGACAAGCCGAAATTTGAACATGTGCAGCCGACAATTTACTTGATTTCGCCTGCAGAACTTCTTCCAGTAGCAACAAATTTCCACAGTGAGCTGAAAAGAACAGCTGTGAAGTTCGGAAGAATCCGAGGTACGATGATACAGCGCTTTGTTTACAGATTTTACGGGGCTACGACCAATACTTAACTTCCCCTTTTTCCACAATATCCGTCCAACCTCCTGCTGAAATCAACAACCAAGATAATGTAATGACAAGCATTACATTATTTTACTGAAGATACCTTAAATTTGGACAGAAGATAAAATGACTTCTACCTGCAAAGCCTTTGAACACTTTGTAACTACTCTTTGTTGACATCAGTGATCTCGGTCGTAGTTTCAAAAACCGACAAACCCTTCTCAGTGATTTCTCTTAGCATTGGCTGAAACTCCGCATTGTATGCCAGATTTCACGCCTGTCTGTAGTACGGAAGAATTCAAGAGAACACACTGTCATTCGAATCGAAATTAGATGGACGTGACCAGTTCCGGACAGTTCGCCTCTAGACACACGTGTGAAAAGTTAACATCGCTTGCAGTAAGACCAAGAGTCCATGGCTTATGTTTCTTAGACCACAACAATGTACTTGATAGCTCAGAAAGGTAGACCCTGCCTCACATCCCCAAATAATCACACTTTCGAAACTTGACTAGTAATTTTCAACTGACTACTTTACGAATCCAAGCCAGTTAATTCTGTCCGATTGTGACTTTTCAAGGCTAACTCCCATAGGGCAATTTTGTATTGAGCACTGAAAACCCCTCATCATTCCACGTCAGTCAACCATCCGATCTGTTACTGTTTGTATTTTCCCCTATTGGGTGTACTGTTCATCAGTTGTCTTTCCGTGTTTGCTTTCAAAATACTACACATCTGTCATATCCTTAAAACACTGAGTGGATATCATTACATCTACTGTAAATTAGTCGTTCAACCCAGTTTTCGCGTCGTTTCACAATGTGTGAAAATTGTGCAGCAAATTATTTGTGACACAACTAGGTCTCCTTTGGTCAAATCACCCAGATACGCACTGCTAATTCCTCCATTAGATCACCGGTTGAAAATTTCTTTCCAGTTAGCCCCGGTCTCACTGGTTTCCCACAATTCCCTATCCAGACCGAGTGCTGTACAACTTTGGAATTCTTGTATATTAATCAGCTGGGGAACTGGAACAGAAGTGTCTGACACTTGATACGGATTCTGGCCATTCATTAAGCCTTTTACAAGTCATATAGTAATAGTTATTATTGTTACTATTGTGTGACTGATGTTGACCTAGTTAATATTTCCCTATTCGCTGACATTTCTCCTCTGGTGGTGTTAAACGTGTATCATCCACTTGTTTGGACTTTATACATGTAGCTACTTGCAACGATATGAATTATTTAATCAAATCTAGACAGCTACTGATACCTCGTTAAAGGCAGTAAATGTGTGTGGCCAGTACTAAATGTACATATACCAAAAGTTGGTCTAAGTGACCACCAGCGAAGTGGCGGAGAGCAGTTTCGATCTAGTTGGGTCTCACCAACACTATGCCCACTGGAAAATCAAACCTACGACCCATGAAGAGGTGAAAGGTTACAGTCTGGCCGAAAAACTCTGACGCCCATCGATTGCCAGTAAACTTGGTACGCGGAACGAGTTCGATGTTGGATGTACATGAGTTGGTAATTATTCACTTTAAACAATAACACCTTGCCAGCGGACAGTTGAGAAGACCAGTTCAAGTCATCGAGCAAAGTTTTCAGACGTTTTGGACGACCATCAACTTGCCAGAACCCTGTCTCTGGAGTAGAACATCATTAGTGGTTTGATAATGCATAGTGCTTCAAACCAACTAGCACAAAGTATAGGGTATCCAGGGCGTATCTAAGATAGAAACGGGTTTGGTGCCAGTCAGTTCTCAGCGTTTCACATGTGCCGATTGTCATACTGAAAATAGGGACATCAAATATACGTTGTGGTTAAATTAATCTTTTGGCCAGTACAATTATATAAGAAGTTCCTGAACGTGTGACAGATTCGAATAAGTGACAAAGATTGGATGCCTTACTGAAAGCTATTTTTTGCTAGCACAACAGTATTTCTAAATGAGCAATGAGGCACATATATGCCATTGCTTGAGACTCTGTTAACAAACAGTTGTAATTTGCCAGACAGTAGCCGTTGGCTTGCTGTTTAAGGCTACGTTATATGAAGCCTTGAATGCATTTTCAATTATAGAAAAAGAGGTAATCTATCGACCCCTTTTACAGCGATCGTGGTTTGGCCATGACAGTGAGTGTGCTTTCAACCAAAACAACTTTGCTCCACTTGTTGCCGCTCTTAAACTTTACACTCAACCTTTTATGGAAATATGCGCTAGACTCGAACCTTCCCCTTGTTGCAGCTCGACAGTAGTGTACACATTAGTCACGGTCGTATGCTAAACTCCGACTCTCGTTATCCTGAAACAACTGTTCACCACTGCGTCAATGACCGTCTCATCATATAGAAACGCTAATTCACATTAGCTTGTGATCACTGGGTTAGTGAAACAAACATGCCTTAATCACACTCTTATATGTAAGTTCCTTCAAAATTTTACCGAAGAGAGTGATTCAAACATTATTTAGAATTAGGTGTTCTTACAACGCCATCTGTAACACCGCGCTTCTCCAGGCACTTCAGAAAAACGTATAAACAGTCGACTGTTCCGTATAAAGTTGTAAACAAACTGTGCAATTAAAGACTAGGATAGGGTAGTGTACCAAGACTAGTGATGGCCTTTAAATTTGCATTATCCGAAATTGTGAATGGGAACCCTTAACTGAAGTATGCAGTAAGCACTGGGAAAAGTTAACTCATGAACAAGAGAACTGCTTGTCACGTAGTACATTCAGAGAGGTTTCAGCCTCCTCTTGCGCAAAACGCAAAATGTAAATGCGTTAATTAATTTATTAGGTGTGTTGGAAAAACCATGTTTTGCCTTTGAGTTTAAGCAAGTGCTGGCAGACGTTAAATCATATCAAACTAAACTACACAAAAGGCAACGTCTGTAGATTGTGGAATATTGTTTCGGTCCTTCCGTCTGATCTAGATATGCATGACTTACAATGATGGGTGCGTCAGCACGGATGCCGACATGAATGATCGCCGAAAAGTTATTTCGGGTATAACATGCGGTGAGAAGCATACAACAACAGACTGTGCCTTCAAGAAGCAGCTTAATAATGGTCTACTCTATTTTCAAGTAGAGTTTTCAAATATTGTGCTACCTTTGACTCAACTTATGAAGTGAACATGTAGCAACATGAAAATTGACGATTTCTTGATGATCCCACAAATCAGTAGGTTCTATCCAAGAAGCACATTTAACAATCTTTATTTGAAAAGCGACATGTCCATAGACACCGTAATGTACTGTCGGGCTGCCAAATCAAATATTGAACATCACCGTTGAAAAACCAATGGTTCAGTTCACAAAGCTGAAGTGTTTCTTGAAGTATCCTGAAAGAATAAGCTTTTTATCACAAGTATTGTACCCTCACATGCCTCCCATGACAAAATCCTTCAACCAGTCGGTCTTACATCATTCTAATTTTTATCAGTAGATCAATACCCCAGATACAATACCCCATGAAAAGTCTGAGCGACACATAACAGCGAAAAAATGATCTCGTTTGGTAGTCAATGATTAGATCCCCATGAATAAGTTAACAAAGAGAACAAACGGACGGTCCCAACAGTTTCTATCGTTATATCCGTTCTCAATAAACAAATCACATATCGGTGTCAAACAGGCCAGACAAGAATTATGGGCACAAAGTCTGATATTCGTGAGCATCGCATATCTTCCGGACAGTCGATGACCTCCAATCAACAAAAATGAACTACTCTGCGAAATGGTGATGGGCCTGCCACTCAGGTGAGGTGTAGTCATAGGCCGACCGAAAATTTAACACGATAAAACAAAAACATCTGAGTCATATTTAAGATAACTAGCAAAGACATGGGAGGTGTGGAGTGTGCTGAGAAATAAGTGGGTGTAATGTTGTTAGGCCGAGTATTCCATGGTCGAAATGGAAAACAAGTGGATAGGTCAAAAACCCTGATTATTTTGCAAAAACCGAACAAATGTTATTGAACTTTGCAGGCTGCATGCCACACATAATGAAATATATACAAGATTATACAAATTAGCCTTAACGAAATTATACGCCTACACTAGATCGGTGTGGTATTTTCGGACAAATACACTGATACAACCGTATTCGGTCCTTTTAGTTCTACTGAGATCCGTACAATCAGAGTTACATAATTTTGCCAGTATTTGCTACATCACATCATCAGTGATTTGGAAGTAAATGTTTAGGTCCAATTAGACCAGTAACCCACGTTACACTTGCAGTATCGATGACATGCTGCAAACTATGAACTGACTGATAAGAGAGATATTAGGATTCGAAAAGTTCCGGCTGTTATTGTACGACATGATGGATTACAAAACTTTGAAGATATTTATAAATGCACTTACGGGCTATCCAAATAGTTTGGTGATAAATGCACTTGTGAAACAACAGAAGACGACTAGGTACTCATGAGATGGTGAATGGTAGACAGTAAGACTACCTTTCATAACAAACATGTATATTAGCATACTTCAGCATAAACTGGTACTTATGTGCCACAAAAGATGAATTATGAAAGTAAAATGATATTGCATGTTTGGAACATTGGAAACCAAACGGGACCATCTCATCAGAAAGTGGCCGATGTAGCATCACCCTTATTGGACTAAATCGCATGTACCTTAAACTCATCACTAACACTATTTCGTTTCATTCATGTGGGAAAAATTATCTTCTAAATATGTCGATTTGCGTCTTCGGACCATGGCGGAGATTCAGTAGATATAATTACATATGAGACCTAACTGCGGGGACGTTTACTCTAGAAGCACTCCTGATTAGGTGCATCAACTGAAAAGTCAGCCAGTTAACGATGAGTGTCTGGATCTGACATGACCGGGTGGCAGTGAGTCAGAGCTTTAACCTAAAGGCATCACAGCAGTCTGATTCAGCTATATGATTTTGCCATGTATTTTTGAGTTAAGTTCATGTAGTTTATTTTATGGAATAACTCTAAACACCCCCGGCATGCAGCTTGCCAGTAAAGTTTCGACCGTTTGTTAAGAAAAATTGGTGCTGATCACTTATTATTCAGGGAGATACTGTTAAAAGACACGGTGGTGACTTGAGTTCCTCCGAGAGTAAGGGACTTCGTTAATGTAGCCGTTATCAAGTCAGAATTCCCAGCGGAATTCGTGAAACTAAGAATGTAACACCATTTTACCAGAATGCAGAGAAAGGTTCAGTTTGCAAAGCTCTTTAAAAGACAACGTTGTCACTCCGAATATATACGGGTACATTCACACCCCATACAAAATTCGATTGTGCATTAAACAGGTGCGTATAATCTTTCGTGAGCAACTGTTCTGTGTACACGCTGCAAAGTTGTTTCAGATCACCAAACAGTACGGTTCCCCGCGTTTCCAGTAGATTACAAACACTGATATGGTCCTATATACATAGACTGGTTTTTACCTTCAATTTGAGTCACGGGAACACAATTCCAAACAAACACCTACAACTGAGCTACTGGCACGAGCATGTCAAGCATCTGGTTACAAACAGTTGAAGAGATGTAATCGATCCACATATTCGTTGTTGTTAACCTACGCAGACACACACGTTCACCTGCAGATAGCTTTGGAACACTGGTGGTGGTTTTGTTGCCAACATCAGCTAACTTTTCGAGCGATTTCAGCCTCCTTGCCTCTTTCTCGTCACACAATATCAGCCAACCTTCGAACTGCAAGCGCACTCGAAAACACACAAGTGTGACAAGCACACACGAGCGACCTAAATGAGCAACCGCCTTTGTGTAAGTTAGCCAATCACAAAGTTGTGACTGAAAAGGACCAGGCGGAGGTTGTACAATGCAGACGATGGCTACGTCCGTGTAGTCTTACACTGTACGTTCCAATGTATCCTCATAGCTTTCATTCGAAATGAGTCATTTTTCGGACATGAGCTCAACCATGAGTCCTTCATCCGTTGGGACCACGATGATCACGGTGGATTATTATGAAATGTGAGTTGGCACTATTTGCTACTCCAGTTTTCTCTCACGTGTTCATATTCCACGGAACTACTTCTACCAAGTAGTAAGTCGGGACAGTTGATGACCAAGCTTACTTTTTTGGTACACTAACTTTCTAGTGATCCTCACCATACTAGCTTGTAAGCACTTACTGAAGGCATCACCTGAGTGTATGTGAGTCTTATCGAGTGAACTCAGGAAACACAACCTGACTAATCAAAAGTGAGCACACTGCACGTTATTATCACTTAGGTTAGCAAAACGGCAACACCAACAATCAAATTTATCCGCTGTGGTTTAACGCGTTTTCAGTCTATAAAAATGTTGCCCAGACGAAATTTTCAGCAGAAACTTACGTATGAAACCATAAGTTTAGACTGCTTTTCCGTTAAAAACTTTTTAAAACTAAATTTAGATAATTGGTCCAATTCTGATGGAAACTGCACGCTACCGACAATCACTCGCAGCTGTCACATTCCCATAGACCTACCAGTCAACTGTTTTGGTCACGAAAACACAGTCAGATTGATACATTTCACACGGAAATAAGCCTGAGTGGGTATTTACGATCGTGAGAAGTGGTCACAAACAATTCTTAGGGATTTTCGGGTGGAGTATAGAGAAGCTCGTTAGAAAATTTATTACTAACGTTGAAGCACTTGGGAGCAGGACAGTTGATGTATAAGGCCAGAGTTCGATTCAGAACACAGGTAGTCTAAACTGTTCGAATCCAGTGATTTTAGTGAAGCGGTAAGGCCTGGGTAGTGGCACACACTGTAATAACCCCTATGAAGAGAATTAGTGCACTGTATGACTGTTGATAAAACTATCATGGTAAGAATACCTGCTCAAAATAACTGTAAAATTTCAGGGTACTTTGAACATTGTTAACACTTAGAAGCAGTGTTTGAAGTTATCTTAAATCAGACTGAACAGACTGTTTGTTGAAAAAGTTGTAATACCATAATTCAGATTAATAACCTAAAATTAATATTGTGTTCAAAAAGAACGGGACCATCCAACCGTGCTCCTTCTGTCGAGCTTTGTAAAGACCAAATGAACTAAAGGACGATATTAATCAGTTTTCTGCCATGAGATATGGTAAGTGAATTGAAACTGGTTCGATCAATGAAGTCACAGATACCTTGAGGTAAACTTAAGGTACGTTCAATGCAATATTGCGCAATGGCTTTTTTTTAATTTCACCAATGAATTCTGGAAAGTTAACGAGATAATTCATATGAACAAATCAAGTGGTTAATAGAAGTATTGCCTACGGTAGCTCCGGAGAAAATTAGGGCACATCGTCTAAACCTTCGGCAGCCGTAATATAGTGGAAGTTAACGATTCGCATTACAACAAGTGAAAACAATTACACGAGTCAGGTGATCAAACCGGTCCAAAAGCATGATAGTGCCCGACAACAAGTGCATCTAGCAGCACAGTTACAGGAGAACCCAACAATTCATTGGTAGTGTCGCATCAGTAATTCACAAACAGCCTAGTTTCAATGTTCAATATTGGGACATTTCAGGATAAGGTTTATGTTTTTGCAGATCGTATACCATTCTGAAAAATACTGTATTGCGGGATTATACGATAAGTACAAAATGTTGGTCAGGATAGTTCTGAAAAAAACTTACTGAAAGCAGATGCTGTCCTGGTAAACATATGTGAGAGTATGATGGCGATGACATGGAGCAGATGGGACGTTATCGTCGACTGAGAGCGCTGAAGTCAGCTTGGTAATCCGAAGAAGGTCCCATCATGTGAAATGTCTGTACGGAAAATAAGTTAATCGAATAAACTTTAACTTATAGAGGACCACTAAGTGGAACTTGAGATAAAAAATGTTTTTCTCTAGTGCCTTGCAGGTGCCATCAATTGAAAACAGTCAAAGAAGATTGTTTATCTGCACTGAATCTACTGGCTGACGACTGTTACAACAGATTTCGTGTACAGGAATACGCTTTTTTTCCAGCTAAGTGGATTTGAAAGAATCGTCTGAAGAAAATTACTGTGAATACTTGGGAAATAATTTCGTGTTTTACAAAACGAACAGAGATTTGAGTCAAATGAATGACCTCGTGTGTTTTATCTAGGGAAGGAGTGAAATTTAACCCGTAGGTTGCTAATGTACCAACACCATACTAAATGATCTTCCAAAGTAGGTGATATATCGTGGCAATATACCTAATTGTAGATTACTTGATATGATCCATAGTCACGACTAAACAAACAGCCTAATTCTATCCACATAGAACTGATGCTTGGATTGCTGTTGATCGCAAAACTAATGTGGGTTATTTGAATGAAAATGACCTGGTCAAACGAACAAACAAGAAACATCTGGTGATAACCTGGGATTTTTGTAGTCAGCTGATTCCAGGGGACACCAGTGAAGTTGTGGTCTCATATCTGTTTTGACATTCGTCGACCACATTGTTTCTTAGGAACATGTATGCGGTCTGAAACATTCTAGCCAAATAGGGTGTAATAATTGCTATTTGGGTAATTGTGTTAGTGTTGCCAGTGTCACATTTGAGGTCATCGACAGTTGAACTTAAGTGAGTTCATACACCCGTTCAGGAGGGAGAGAGGGGAACAGTCAAGTCTTTTTGCAGTGTCTTCTCCGAAATCATCCACGACGGAAACTACTTGGACAACGGATAAAAGTAAAGTAAACGCTTCCGTCTGACTGGAAACAGATTAGTGTAGTGTAATGACACGTAGCCTGCTGGAAGCGCACACCTAAATTGTCTTATCATACTTTAAATCATATAGGTAACAAAGAAAGCAAACACTCAGACAGGAATGTGTAAACAATTCCAGGCCAGCGGAATTGAGATTCTCGCGTAGACGTGAAACCAGTGCATACTTGAACAAGGTAGCCTTACACGGCAAACTGATCACAGCTTTCCCCAGTGGGCAGACCTTCAGTGAATGCACATTTCGTTCACATATACCTTAGCTGGTTGAAGTCCTCGTTTAAAAAGAATGGCTCTATGATCTACCGTTTCGGGTCGCCAATTAAATGCACTTTAGTGTAACGGAAGTTCTGTGGTTTATGATTTAGGTTACTCGTTGTCATCTGTTGCCCACTGCGTTTAAACCTATTTATGCCAGCTTTTCTCCAAAAAATTTTTTCTCTCAATAACTTCTCAATAAATTTCCAAGGTGACCTACATTATTTTGTTCCGTATTAGGCCATGAACAAGGAAAGCTACGCCTCTTCAAGTAAGAAGGAAAATTCTTCAAGACTGATTCTTTAGGAAAACGTAATGTGGACTGTCAACTTACACAGAAGTCATCAGAGTTAAATTGTTCACAAACGCTTACTAAAACCTGCACTGTCAATTGCGATTTTATCACCGTTGCTGTACCGTTTATTTAAAGCCCAACATGTACGATACTAGTGTGTTTACAGCTTTCGACATTTGGAATTCCTACAGTATTAATTACTTATATAATGATCAACACAAATAACGATGTGACGAACAATTGTTTTCGATAATTCTTTCTCAAGTCAATACAATTACATAGGTTTTCATCAAGGCGTCATGAGACAAACCGCATAAACAGAGGCTGACTGTTAACGAATGACAGTGGCTACTACTAAACTTCACACGATTATTGGTTCGGCTGGTCATCAAGGAGCTTAACGGATATATTAGCTTCAGCACCAGGCTTGCAGAGACGAATGTTTTGGTGAACTTTCTGAGGAAGTGCATCGAGCGTGATGTCTATCCGAAACTTTACTGGAACGCCCTTCGTAGATGTCGCATTCGGCCGGATGCGATATCATTGAAACGTCACACCCTCAATCAGTTAGATACAGCGCAGTCCATCGCAGCAGAAATGGAGAGGAATCTCGGCCAACGGCAAGTTGCGATAGACAGTTTGACAATGGAAGAACGTCATAATTTTGAGATATACGTGAGTAAAATAATATCCAAACAGACGGGAAGGAAGCAATTACAACTTGACCGAGGACTCAGCGATGTGAAACCTCAGTCACAATTCCCAAGGAACCCGGAACGGTATGTTCATAATTTTTCCAAGGTTGTACTTGACGATACTTTGCTCGAAATATTATCGTTAGGACCTAAATTCTGCTGCCCACGCCGTAAAGATGATCAGTTAGAGATCGAAGTCCAATTTGAGAATCTATTCAACCAAACGCTCCATCTGAGTGCCTCGTCTGATGCCAATCTTCAACAGTTTAAATCCGAGTTGGTCAGTAATTGTTACAAGTATCGCCAATCAAATATATCTCATAAGAGCCCGATAACCCGAAAGCATCTAGATGCCCTAAGAATTTTACGTACACGTGATGATATTTTACTCACTCGGCCTGACAAAGGCGCCGGGATTGTGATCCTGAATAAATCTGAATATACGGAGAAGATGCTATCGATACTTTCAGATAATAGCAAATTCAGGAAGACGGAAAATGAGAAAGACAAAACGGAATTTGTTGAAAATCAAATTACTAATTCATTAAAAAGGCTAATGCAACATGGTCGTATCACACAAACTCAGTTTGACCAGATGAAACCAACTGGATCCATCATCCCACGTCTATATGGGTTGCCAAAAATCCACAAAAGTGGTTGTCCGTTTAGGCCGATACTTGATATGTGCAATTCACCGTATCATGCAACTGCTAAGTGGTTGGCGAAATTACTAGAACCTATACGACGAAAATTGTGCCCATATAGTCTCCGTGACACGTTTGATTTTGTGGATTCTGTGAGGGATATTAATGTCAGACGCCGTTACATGGGCTCCCTTGATGTCACTTCGCTCTTCACAAATGTTCCGGTGGTGGAGACAATTAACTTTTTGTGTGATCAGATAGAACAACCGGAAAGCATGTTTGGACTACAAAAGTCAGAATTGAAAGAATTACTTTTGCGGTGTACCCTTAACGTTCAGTTCATGTTCAATGGCGAACTGTATCGACAGTCGGATGGAGTGGCAATGGGATCCCCTTTGGGTCCACTACTGGCAGATGCATTCATGGGTAAATTAGAATACCAACTACAGTCAACCATTCAGAGTCTCCACATGTACCGCCGATACGTAGACGACATATTTGTTGTCATAGAGTCAAGAGATGAGTTAACAACCATTCTTCGGGTTTTTAATGCAGCACATGCTTCACTGCGTTTCACCTCAGAGGAGGAATCTAACAACGAGTTCCACTTCCTAGACGTCAAATTGACCAGACGTCGAGACGGTACACTGAGTAGGTCGGTATATCGTAAACCCACATGGACAGAACAATACACAAACTTCAACAGCTTTGTGCCTCTCAAACAGAAACGAAATCTAGCTCAATGCCTGGCAACTAGAGCAAGAAAGATTTGTTCAGAGGACGCAATTGAGCGGGAATTGAAAACGGTTGAAAACCTATTGAGGGAAAACGGTTATCCGGAACAATTCATCAATTCAAGTATGAAGGCCAAAGTTCCGCATGAGGTAATGCCCACAGCTGAAAAGAAGGCCGTGTTTATAAAACTCCCGTTTAAAGGGGATGCTGTAGCAGATAGGTTCAACCGGTGCATGTACCGGTCACTTAGACGCACCTTCCCAGCGGCAACCTTAAGAAGTTGGTTCACAACAATGCCGATGTTAAGATTGAGCCTGAAAGACAAGCTATCAGTCCACGATCAATCGATGCTCGTGTATTCATTTTCATGCTGCTGTTGTACTGCAGAATATGTTGGTCGTACGACTAGGCGCTTGTCAAAAAGGATCAAAGAACATCATCCAGCTTGGATCGGAACCGGTGGCCGTAAATCAATTACCAGCGCCATTGTTGCGCATCTAGCTGACACCAACCATCGCATAGACGTTAACAAAGCATTCCGGATTATCTACAGAGTGGCCAACGCTCAACCGAAAACAGTCCGTCAGCGTATTTTGGCAACTGCCGAATCGATTGCAATCAGATTACGCAACCCTAATCTATGCTCTCAAAAGAAGTTTGTTCAGTCCCTGCAACTTCCGTGGCCACAGATCAATCACACCCAGTCTAACCACACACAAACATTTGACCTTGACCGTGTGACACAACACCCAGTCAACGTCCGGTCTGGGCCGAACCAATAATCGTGTGAAGTTTAGTAGTAGCCACTATCATTCGTTAACAGTCAGCCTCTGTTTATGCGGTTTGTCTCATGACGCCTTGATGAAAACCTATGCAATTGTATTGACTTGAGAAAGAATTATCGAAAACAATTGTTCGTCACATCGTTACTTTTGATCTTATGGGATTTTTCCAACATCAACACAAATCTTGGAAGAAATTTTTAGCTAGCGAGCCCTCATGTGAAAGAAGGATATGCATACAACCCGTGCGCCCTGTTTAAGTGTGTGGTCGGGAAATCGGATGATTAGATGATTTTCTGCCACTGATGACTATTTTTGGTCAAAGTTACATATGCAGAGCGTAGCCATTCCATGAGCAGCAAAACTGTCAGACGATCATACTGAAAGTTCTAACCATGTGAAGTTCCATGTCTGGCTGAGCTTCCTGGTAATACTGGCTGTTTTTGCAACATTTTGCCGACTGTTTCGTAAGTCTTTGTTTACCGTATCCAGACGCTATTGAAGCAGATGTCAAGTAGTGACTTGGTATTTTGAAACAAATGGACTCAGTAGGCCTTTCCTGCTATAGGTACAATGACACAATATCTGGTGCTGAAAATTTTGCCACGTACAGCACCGATTCATGCTGAATGTTAACTTCGATGGAGAATTATAAACCTGAAGATTTTACTTGATATTCACGTGAACGATCGCATTTGAGGCTTGCCGTGCACCATATATAGGTGATAGTATCAGAGCTGTAAAACCTATCCATCAAGCTTTATACCGCTTTTACCAATTAGTTCGGTATAAACAGGGCATGCATGATTTTGAACTGGTCCAGTCTGTTGATCCCTCTATTTCACAACGTTTCGATCATCGTGGTAACGCATACACGATTGACTGTTCTGAAACTGTAGAGGTCGGTAATAAATCATGAACATATGGTCTTGAGAACGGCAGAGTAGCGAACAAGACTTGTTTTCTGTGTTTGATCATCAGGCTAATTACAACACAATAAATATGAAAAACAGTGACTAGTGTGAGTTTTTCATATTATTGTGTTGTAATTAGCCTGAGAGTCAAACACAGAAAACAAGTATTGTTCGCTACTCTGTCGTTCTCATGACTTCATTGGGTATTTTCGACCGAACATATGGTTTCAATCCACTAACCAATTATCATCTTCGTTCTGATGGTATGATATTCTCTCATTCGTCTGCGACACAAAAAGAATTGTTTGACTATGGATTCCAAATTGCAGTTCGACTGGCTGATGTTCACACTGATGCACTTCAGTGGTGATCCACTCTGTCAACCAAAGTCCAATGGACAGTTGCAGGTACTCTAAATGGCTGAGCACATAACGACTTAGCAGGTTGATTACCATGAATATATTACTAAGTCTGGCCTGTATAAACATAGTACAATTACACGCAATTGATATTAAGCAAACTGTAGAAAAAAGACTTTTGATACGCATTTGAAATTAGAGCCATACAAGAAGCGATTATGAGGGCTGAGTGTATCCACAGTTGGACAGAGCATGTTGAGATGTCAGTGAGTAATTAAACGTACACAGTGATGAAGTTGTTTTACTGAAGACGGTTGCTTTGACATATAAATTTAGCTTATCAGGAAAGCTTCTGATTTGGAAGATTCGTGGGTGGTGTAGAACGATTCACGGATGTTGGTGAGAAGGTTTTTAATCGACAACTGTGGATTTCTTTCAGTTGCACAAGTTTGTTGCTCCTCTCAATGATTTTGGGTGACGCTCTCGGATGATGTGCCGGGTGTCCTACGGCCTATTGGGTTGTCCAGCAAGGGAAATGAGATTTGCTTGCGGAGAAATAAGGCAGTACCAACATTTAGAGACGTGCACGTGAAAGAACTGAGAATCGTGTGTACTTGAGCAGTGAATCATGTAAGCTCAATGACAATATCATACACCTAAGCATTGATATCGGCCATAAAGTCAAGTTTGAATGCGTGTGGGTGTCTATATGTTATTCTCGGCCATGTTCATGGCTACCTAATTTCCTCATCGATTAACATATTTGTACTGGCAAATCACTCAGGAAAACTCATGTACACATATTTGCAAAGCTATCTAGAACTCGCCAATTTTGAGACATATTAGTTGACCCCTCGTTGTCAGCCAACAGGTGAGGGACCTCCTTAGTTTTCGTTACATAATGTCTACAAATTGGATAGATGGGCCGACATACTGTTTCCTATGTGTTTTTTTAAGCCACAACAAACCACGAAGAAATAGCTACGAAAAAAAGACACGGTGATTCGGGTTCTAAACATCAGCGAACACGAGTAAACCGTACTGTTGGTGCACAAAACTTTGTCGATTTTGGTGGAGTAATGTGTATGTAAGGAATGCGATCCTCTACGGTTTCTGGAATGGACAGTCTCAAATTCTGCAATAGTAGGACTCTTTGTCGAATTTATTTTACCACATACATCAATAGCTTATTGTTCTGACTGTTAAGCGTTACATCCGATCAAAGTGCTATTCCACCACTCACCGACTACTGTTAGTTAGCCAACAGTCATCTTAGTTACTCCCAGTGCGTGAGCCGTGAGGTAGTCTGAAGCACGCCAAACCTCAAAAATTACCGGTGTCTTAGAAACTGGACCCGAATTAATGTAATTCATTTGCCTACTTCTGTTTTCTTTTTTCCACAACCTTTTCCGTACTGGGTTCTTTTTTGAGCATGAGAAGGGATATTTTGTGCAAAAGCTTTTCACACCAGTAATGCAGATTTTATTCATTGCATTCTCAGGCTAAAAAGATGGGTTATGATTGGTCTAGTGGAGTCACTTTTTGCGGCGTTTCTGATTCCGACTGCACATATTGGCTACTGTGATACTGAGAAAACACACTACTGTTCAAAGCTGTCACATAATCAAATCAGGGTATAGATTCCAGACTATTAAGAGCACGGACCACTAACCAATGAACAACACCAATCACCCTGTAGCCCATAACACTGGTTCAGTCAAGTTCTTCCGCAAGTATGTTTTATTGTTGTGAAACAACTCATGGATGACAGATGCAAATACGGCCGGATCATTCCTGACAGGAAAAAGGCACATCACTAAAGCCGTCGAGACAGATAGCGAATGGCGTATGGTAGCTCACCCATATGGATTCATTTGCAAAACCGCAAATAAGCGGCTCAGTTTCGACCGTACCAGTAACGCAACGCAAACCTGCAGAGGACACAGAAGTAAGATTGTGAATAAATCAGAATCCACGTGATATTGAATTAGATCTACACAACGTCGCCAGTAACTTTCGAATTTTGAAAATGCGTGTGAAGGTAGGTTTGAGGAAGGAATTGTCGAAGACTACTATCAGCCGACATTTGAGTAGACGGTTCATCGCTGAGAAGGTGCTGTACCGAATTTTCGTCAGAATAAAGACCAGTCAAAACCGGGCTGTAGGATGGTATTTTGATCTCAAGTTGAGCCCCACTCACACTTGATCGCAGCCTTCTTTTCGAAAGAGGCCGGCCGAAAAGTCTACCTGAATGCGAACGCTACAATCAAATAAGAGTGTTGGTCAACTTTAGATTAAGCAAACTCTCGGCTGCTCACCTTTGCTTTGGCCACCGACTTTTGGACTGTCTTGCGAGTTTCAGGACTGTTTGCTGGATTGATGAGACCAATTTCAACATTTTTCTGACGGAGTCGATGGGACGCTCATTGAAAGAAGCAAAAGCGTGCAATTGTGTCACAAACAGCAGAGGTCGAAAGTTGTACTTGATTGGAGCAATAACACTATACAGTGCTAAGATGTTGTATGATCGATAAACTGAATACCGGCAAAACCATGATGAAGATAATAGCCATTTGTGAAGTTGTCATTTGGCATACGGATGTGGAAAGCGTTTTTTGGAACGAGCTTAACAAATAGGGAAGCTCTTGTGAATAATAGCGTATTCGTTTATGCGGAATCACCTTGATAGCGTCCAGTGCGTAAAGAAGGTGACAGTGAATGAGAAGTTGCCGGTCCAGTATGACATACTGGCAGGTGGTGATCATGACTGTAATAAGATTGGACTGGAACGATCTCTTGATTGAAGAAATTTCAGCCCATTCGTTGTTCGTGCACAAGCTTCTACAGATGAAATTGTGGTCAAATCGGTGCCAATCAACCAAAGACATCAACCAGCTTCTGTTAAATTCATATCTGTCTCAAACAACTGAGATGCTAGATACGAGGCCATGAAACGACAGAGTAGCGAGTTGGCCAAACAAAACGCGGAACGGCTTACTGTTCAACAGCGATCGTAAATACCGTTTTCCCTCTATAAAACGTTGGTATTATTCCAGTGAATTTGGACCGCTTAGTACCACTCACATTTCCGTCCTGATTTTTCTCCATTTGGCAGTTCAGTAGGCGACACTGGTCTAGCCTTGTTTTGATATGCGTAGCCTGGAACGGGTGATCCATGTTGTTATGAAAGATGTGCCTATTCTGTCCATCACATTGAATGATTCTGTAAGCAACTGATTAGAGATGAAGACGTGGGAGTATTGCCGCAAATTGCAAGTATACTTGTAAATAAGAAAAGTCCAAATGAGAGCTAACGCCAAATGACTTGTTTTACTCTTCGTACGGAAAAATAGTTTCGTTGGGTGGCGGATGCGAGTTTTCTAGATGGTCGGTTGCTGTTCAATTTTCATAGTGAATAAGTGTAGCCGACCAGCATATTTCTTTCCCATACCACTTGTGCATTGCAGCTAATTACAGTATATCTGAACAATCAGTGGAATGCGCGTGGTAAGCTTGAGGGCCGCGGTATTTTTGTAATGTTTTGTTGTTTATGTGCTTTAAAGGGTATAGTGTATGGTTGAGCATTTTATACACTCACTCTCCGGATAGGGGTAATTTCAGTTCCTTTTCTAGTTGACCATCAGTTATCCAGGTGCTGTAAATATAACGAATCAATGTTTTTTGTGTAGATAAACTGTTCTGACTCTTCGATCGTTTAGCTGTACAGTATAAAGTAGGATTCCCCGTGAATGTGCTGACAACTGTCTGCAGCCCGTTCAGATATCCAGCTACATGAATTCCTTGTTAATCACATTAAACGAAATGATAAAACATGTAAGCCGACTTGTCTGCGTGTTACCTTCGTCAGTTATCTTCCGTACTGGTTAGCAGCCAAACTTCCTTCCGGATCAAGCCTGCCACATTTGTATAAGATACGACAACTCGTGCGGCTCATTTCCCCGTGCTGCATAACACCAAAACCGAGTTTAGTTAACTAACGAGTTACGGCAGTACTGGAGCTAACAATTGTGCGTCGTCCAACTGACAATCCGGAATGTGCTAGTTCAGGTTTAGTAATTGCTGTTAGTTCAGTTTTGTTATAGCCTATATAATCCCCAAAGCAAACGTATCGTCTTATGCTGCGCTTAAATAAAAAAAATGCAAATACACGGGTTATAGTTATTTCATACACAATAGCACTCACAACTGACAGTACAGTATCTCTATCAGATGGACACGAACTCTGATACACTTAGCATATTTCTGATCCAAAATCATATTCTCATGGAAATGTAACGTGATCTTTAGCAATAATTTAATAATTCCTGGGTGAATGCTGAGCCATTTCCATGTGATGAACGGAGTGAGAATTAAGCAGTCGGGCCAACAAACACATTTCAATTCGAATCCGAAAAACACAATCAGGTCGGAATGTGACAAATAACAGTTCGTCGGCGTTATCGATAGCTTGATACTTGCCGACAAGTTGACTCCATCTGAACCTGGAGGAAGTCTTTCGGGTACGTTATGCACTAAAAAATAGACGGCTTCCGGGGTTCACAGGGGCTTGAACACTTGGAAGCCACCCCCATGCGTGTAGAAGGATTTCTTCATCGGTGCAAGATTGTCTTGGTAACTGATACCTATTGGCTTGCGTGTGTGTTTATATAGTAAGACAGCATTGATCAGCAGGATTCAAAGGACTTCACTCACACGTCTTCATGTGTACACTGGACGTACAGTGTGTGAGTGAAACCACAAATGGTGCGGTGCAGAAAACTTGTGATGACGGTTAAGCGCAGGCGTCCTTTGACTTCGGTCACTGACAGGCTAATCCGTAACGGGTACGCGAAGCTTGTATGTTTGATGATTATGTCGTTTTGCTTCAAAATGTCTATTGTACTTTGCTCTATAAGTCCACAGACTACAGCATCTGCCTGACGACATGTGACAAGATGTACTGGGGAGAAATACTGTGTAAAAAACTGTTCCCGACTTCTCTCATTAGCTCATGTATTCTCTCACATATCTTCTTATCGTAGCAGCCAATTTGTGTGATCGGAATCAGCAACGCCACAAAAAGTGACTCCACTAGACCAATCATAAACCCACTTTGTAGCCTGAGAATCCAATGAACAAATTCTGCTGTCCTGGAGTGAAAAGCCTTTGCACAGGCAATCTTTTCTCATGTCTAAAAGGAAAATCTGGGTGGATAAGGTGTAGAAACCATAACACGAACGAACCAATAGACCAGCCCGGTAGGTACATTAAGTGATTCGATGGTCATATTGTGCGTAGGAGATGGACAACCATAACACCGGATTATCTTAATGTTAAAGCTGCATACTTCAAGATGCAACTGGTGGTATAGTTTAAGGAGATTTATTGGTTGCGATTTGATAGAACCAAACTGAACACCATGCGAACTTGGTCGCAGCCTTCACATCCAGTTACGCCTTTCGACTAGCCAACTTTGAAAGGAAGCACAATTCTCAAGTTACTTTCTTGGTTCAGCTCATCAGAACGATTTGCCCTTTTGCGGAGCATAATTTTCACTCCGGTCTCCGTTTTGTGAGACTAGCGAGCCGTTCATAATACACACAGTCACACTGAAATTTCCTTGATCAAGACCTCTCAGTTAGATTCTATTTAATTTATTAAGGTGTTATCGATTGGATTGAACAAAATGATTCTTTCCATATTCACTTTAGATTGGTCGCGCACGGTGAGCGTTATTCTCAAAAGTTTGCGGCTGAGCGGTTGGATATGACCTATTTGTTCACATCTGGTGTGAAGTTACTGGCACTATGGTTTACATGTTGACCTTTGAGTCCCGACGGCAGATACGCAAATTCCAGTGCGGAGGAGGATGGCCTATACCGTTGAGCTCTCACAAGATAGAAATTGTAGTGTGATACTTCTTTCCCCAGCGAATCAGCCGGAAATCTTATGTGGATAGGAAGGCCGCCAATAAAGATGGAAGACACATCACGAGATGTTAACGTTTCGTTTATTCTCTTCAGTCAGGAACGTAAAACATGAGAATACAAAAGGCATTCGAATAGCAACAACAGTCAACGACTGGGTTTACAGGAAACAAGGACTGTCATCAGCTCTAAGCCAGATGAATTGCATGAGTCAGTAGTTCACACATGCACACCCAGAGCCGGACGGTGATTAGTGAGTGGCATTGCCTCAGAGAATGTAAGCAACTTGGGATACCAGTTATGGAATGATAAGTGAAACTAGTTGTTTGGATCAACAACTCGATCTGTTCGCATGATGTGTTTTGCAATCGATGAGGTCAGATTCCGGTTCACCCGTAATTTTGTCCCAATTATTTGCAACCGATTTTTTGTGCAGACCTTCTTCAACAAAACCTGACAAATTTGCATCGATGGATGCTTACAAAAATAGGAAGAATTATTGAAGTTGGTGTTTCTCACAAACGGATATCCCCAAAAGTTTGTCGAAATTCACAGCCAGGAAAGACTGATCAAGACTACCGTATGTACAGTTCCTAAGAAACAGATGTTTCTGTACCTACCTTTCAACAGTGACTATACCGCAACTGACCCAAGTCGAAAAGTACAGTCTGCGCTAATTCATACATACTCTGCGTTTGATTCGCCTGTGTTACTCACCACCAAAAGTGTTGCTTAGCTTGTTCATAATCGTAACCTACCGAAATATCCCGTCTTAATTGTAACCTACCAGTTCATTTGCAATTGCGGTGGCATGTATATCGGCAGAACATATCAGTGCTTACAACGAAGAATGGTTGCACATATGTCTAAGTGGCTGGTACGCGCGAAAATGCGACAGACACTGACAACAGCACTGGTGAACCGGAATCTGACCTCATCGATTGCAAAACACATCATGCGAACAGATCGAGTTGTTGATCCAAACAACTAGTTTCACTTATCATTTCATAACTGGTATCCCAAGTTGCTTACATTCTCTGAGGCAATGCCACTCACTAATCACCGTCCGGCTCTGGGTGTGCATGTGTGAACTACTGACTCATGCAATTCATCTGGCTTAGAGCTGATGACAGTCCTTGTTTCCTGTAAACCCAGTCGTTGACTGTTGTTGCTATTCGAATGCCTTTTGTATTCTCATGTTTTACGTTCCTGACTGAAGAGAATAAACGAAACGTGATATGACTTTTGTCGTCGTGTTTTAAATTTAATGACTTAACTTGTATCATTTCAAATCTCCAAAATAAAGGCATTCCAAAGAGCTTTTAAGAAATCGTGGTGAACAAGTCAACTCGCAAATTATACTTAGAGGTCTAACGAATTGCTGATAGTTCACAATTTTTGAAGGTAAATCTGACGGAAGCTGATGTTTAAAACAATTTTCTCTTAATCCTGGCACAGTTACCCTGTTATTTATTGACAAAACCACCAAACTTGTGTAGGGGGCATTTTATGTACACGTAGTACTCAATTCTGCCAAAGGGTTGATGATGTTCATCGTTACGCAATTCCAACCACTTGTCCAATGACGACTGTTACAGGTACGTTTTTGGTCAGGGGATAGTTATATGGTGAGAAGAAGAAAAAGGGGCCATTCTCCCCAAAGCACAAGATGTGGGCGTGACTTGCGGGTTTCTAGCCAAGTTGTTAGGACCCCAATAAATTGAGGATTGACATGTGATTGAACGTAAATGGTCATCAGGCCCTCACAAATCAGTGGTTGTTTTCATACCAACGCCTGGACCATAGGACAGTTCACAGTTCCTTCTAGACTGTTGGGGACATGCTGATCTGCATCACGAGCACAGTGGTGGATTAGTAAGGCCAAGAATAGTATAGTGAAACAACAAGGGTTAGTAGCAAAGCTGAGACGTTCGTTATTCTCAAAATGGCATGGATCACAGAGATGAGTGAAAGGCAGTGTAGCCAAATGAGCATTGTAGAAATCAAGAGGGAAGTAGAATTCGGTGAAAGTCCAGTTGCACCACAGTGACTATGACCACAAATGTGAATATTAGGCATTCCAAAAAAACTTCTAGCTAAGCAAAATTAACCGAAAATCAAAATTCAATCAGTCTGTTAACTGAAGTGTTCCATTTAATTTAACTAAACCTGCTCATTTCTCAGTTGGTTGAACGCGCACACTGTGAGGCTTATTTTTTTTCATACTTACTCACCCATATAAACTGCAATTCCCCGGTTATTTCAGGATGAAGTTCAGTCATTGGAATCCTAAATTCCACGAAATGACTCAAAAACTAGCTACATTGTTATTACAACACGGACATGCCCGAACCGCTTTGCCAGCTGACCTCTGGTCATCCGCCAAACTTATCCACCTGGACAATTCCTCGAACTCTAACCAAGATTCTCTCCAGAATTCAATGCTGAAAATGCCCTCAAAATCACATGAATTATTGCTTTCAATGGGAGTTCATCCAGCCAGATTCAAATATTCTGTCATTCAGGATAACATGCGGTCTCAGGCAGATGCGAATCGAAGCGAGGTGGTCACGAGTGTCTTTACAAAAAACAGTTCGACGGAATATTTATCAACTTGGATAAGGCATAAACTGAATCAGGATTTGAGTACAACACCGTCGTTTGGATATCAGCTGGATGCTACCCCAGCTGTGAAAAGTCTCCTTCAAAGTTCACTTCCTTTACAGACGTCACCGATTACATTACAACCACAGTGGCTAGCATTGTTGAATTCCCTGCAACTAAAGTACCTTTTCACCAGTCAACCAGATCCAATGCGACCTGTCTTGAGTGTTCTTCAAGTACCAACATATTCTTTTGGCGACGCACCCATTCAATCAATAATCGATTCAGTTCACCCACCAACACCTTCAACTGGTTGGAGTCTGGGCCTCAGTACCAACGTACCTATGTTACCACCGCAGATGCCTAATCTCCTCACCACGACAGCCTTCAATTCTCAACATCTGCTATCGTTACTATTGGATGGTAATGTGCTTCTCAAACCTACAATCTCACCAGAGCTCACCCACCTGTCACATCTACATGCCCCCCCACCGTACTCTGTACCGCTTTCATGTTGTCAGTCCCTCAATTTGGGTTGCCTAAGTAACCTTAATGTCAGACCCTTCGAACCAGTCAGTTCCCTACCATATCCGCTGAGTGTTCTACACATACCGAAATCCCCTGGTGGACGGCTAGACGTACTCCTGGTTAGAGATGAGGCCAAAACACGCTTCATGTGCTCCGTAAGTAACGTTTATTTGCTGTTAAAAACAAAAACGCACAATGCCACCCCCCTCACTTCGCACAACTGTGTTTACGAGTTCTCTGAAAAACTTATGAACTAGGTTCATATTGACCGTCGATCATTACGGATGTCCTGCAAACTCTAGACATTTTTCAACCTACACCGAACAGATAGTTTAGTAATATATAGTGTTGTGTGCGTTGTCCTCAAAAAGTTCATCAGAATAGAAGGTTATCAAGTTTCATTCTGCATACGAAAAAGGGTGATATAACTATGAATATTTCTGTATACATTGCAGTGCACAAAATAACCGTGTCCTTCCCGGATATTTGAATGCATGTGATCAATAGTCCAGCTGGGATAAAAAGATGTACGTTTAAACGTGTCCATCGTTCACTGGGTCACCTATTCTACTTCCTAGTGAATCAGTGCACCACAGTCTAAAATCAAATAATATTTCCACCTTGGTTGTTCTAAATAGCTGCTCAGTGTGGTCACCAGACGAGAATAAATGTTCTTGTCTTATGGATAACAGGCCAATAGGAAACTGTGTTTAAGCCGATTAATCGGAGAGGTGTTTTGCGTGATGACCTGCTAACCAATTAGTGTACCACCGTTAGGGTGGAACAAACATGATCATTTGGCTACATCACTGAGCACGCGGCGACCGTGTTCATGTCATGTAAGCCCATTCAGATGGTCATGAGAGATGTGTATCAATGTAATCACATCACAAACGTCAAATTATCGGAACTAACTCCTCCAAAATCACTAATCCGAATGCTGGCTTACGTACCGCATTACATGCGTCCAAGGCTTGTGGAACTTGTGTGTACGCAAATGTACAACTGTAAAACAACACTAACTTAACTCCAGCGTCCATTTGTGTCATTATGTTTTATAAGTATCGCTGTTTCTATCATTCATCTCCATAGAAAAAGCAGTAAATCACGGCAGACAACACTCACATTTGTATTAAGAAGTGATTACTAGAGTATAACGTAGCATATAATAGTATAGTATAGCACAGTATAGTACCCCATGTTTCACCCCCTCATTATAGTCATACTAGCCATCCATAATGATTTACCCTCGTTGAACTGGTTATTAACGGAGATTAACAGCTCATCTCTTGTGTTTAACAATGATTGCTGAACGTGTTAAACGTTCCAAGGATGCACACTAACTGATTTTTTCCATCTCAAACTATCGCATATGTGCCTAGTAGGAATCAGAACAGTGAGAAGTTTGATAACGAGAGGACACGTGAACTGGTGGTTATTTGGAGCGCATCATATATCCCTACGAGATGTGGTTCCGCATCGGTGCCTGCATCTTAAAACGTCACCAGTTTATCCTTGTCAAGAGGTTTATGCGGAGATGATAACTGAGCCTTACCATTCATACTTACTAGTTCCGTTAGTAGTCCAAATTTAGCCATCTTTATCTCGAATTGGTGAAGTACGCTTCGCATTCATTTCTCACACTCACATTGCTGGCAACTGTGGGGCTAACGTGAGAAACAAAATGAAACGAAAGACGTGTAGTTTGAGCTAGATACTGAATGATACCCACAGATGAAGCAACAAATGGCTTAAATTGTCTATTTGTAAACATAACCGCAGCAGCAAACGGTTGGCTATAAGTGGTTCTAAAATATTTCAAAACCTGGAAGTCCACACTATTCAACTGAATGATGAGTGACCGATAAACAGTAGCTTTGCCACCAATAATAAACTAATAAATTTTGCTGAAAGAAAGCGTTCCTTGCTGCCTGTTTATAAAATTTTGGGCTCAGATCGTAGAGCGACTTCGACTTCATTCGAGATCTGCTGTTCCTCATCGTAATAACAATATTTTCAGGCCATTGAGTTAAATGAGAAATTATATCAAAATTATACGGAAGCATTTATAAGGTATTGGGTTAAATTCATTATGAACGTATATGTAAATAACCACCTTCACGGATCTCTAATTTTCTCCCACTCAGCCTTGCAGTAGACAGTGGACGTCTATGAAAGGTTCGATCACTTTTGTGGTCGTACTGTCCCATTGGCTTGAAGGTCCAATTCAAATAGGTGAGTGGACAGTTCAACCTGGAGCTAATGTATTTTTCGAACTGTTTCCCCAATCCTGTGGTGATTGCGACCTCTTGTGTCAACCCAAATGGTATCCGGAGGAAATTTTCAAAGTAAGTAATAGTCCGTCTAATTAATATTTCCTAGAAATGATTTTTACCTTGATGAGGATCAATATACTCCCAACGATACAGTATAACTCGTCAACTCCAAAAAGTGTTTTCAAGGGTTTATCTCTTCTCCATTTTCACTTTCGTTGTGTACTTGGTTTCGTCAAATTGGTGTGAATAACAGCATGGTGTTTCTTCTAGTTCACAAGCAAATTTGTCAGATTTAACAGGCACAGATTCAAGGGATTATTCGAACCCATCAGTTTAACTAATATATTCTTTAAAAAGTTTTAAACTAATAGACCTGGACTCTTTAAACCCGTACATTAGTTAGCCAACCACTCGCCGGTCACCTCGTGACTTCAAACCGGAATTAATTAAGCATGTGCCGATTTTGACTGTGACCCTGATTACGAGTAGATCGTGTTACTGACACCTATCATTTTGCCGCAGTCACTAGTGGACTTAAAACTACCGCAACTTTGCCTCTGTATCGTGGGTTTTATTTCGTTACTGCATCCTTAAGCTAGCGATGCAAGTGAAGGAAAATATTTTGGAATGAATTGTTTGAATTTGCCATTTATCCAAATATTTCTGAGTGTTCCACAGGTATTGTGAAAAAAGCTTTACTTGTGTATGTTAGGTTATAAAAATCCACCCCAAAAGTGTATCTGTTCCAAGAACACTATGATTTGCACATAACTGAAGACGAAACGGTTAATTACAACATAGTCTTTTGAGGGGTCTTTCACGAAGCTCAAAATGTTTGCTGTTTACTTGAACTGTTTACTTCAACAGTAATTGATGATGTCTTGATAATTTCATTCGCCGATCTGTGCCGGATCACTGTATTCTTATGACTATGATTCTGTACGCAACACGTTGTCTACGCTGATTCATGTACACGGCTTGTAAGTATAAGTTATCTTACAACCGATTAACAGCCACAAAAAAGCCAACTTTTCTATAGAAGATATTGGGATGTGTGAAGTGAATTTATCAAGGTTTTTTAACTCATAGACATTGAAAGCAGAAAAGATATAAACTGAACACCACTCACAACTGATCTCAGTTGTCGCAGTTCCATAGACTATCCAGTCGACCCTTTCCGGAAAGAAGCAGTAGACTTGCGTTTCACCCCTATGAGACCTTGTCCGTAGTGTACCTCTTATTACTCATCAGTGAGAATGGAGGAATTTGAAAGTGTGTAGCACGTTTGCTGCAATCCATGACGTTTACATTCTTGGAATGGTGTATTTGAAATATTCAAGTGTAGAGGACTGTCTATTTTTATTGACAACTACAGCAAACAGTTACATTCATTCAGACGGTAGGTAGGCTAGGAGCTCTCTCAGACTTCGTAGAATACCGCAATGTTCACACAACAGAACTGAGTGGCGTTGAGATTTTCAGGTTGAATCTATTCAGTCAGTCAATTCAGCCTATTTGTCTAGATATGACCGGCCATATGTCGTTAAAATTAGATACCAAACAGCAATTTGCTCCCGTATATAATCATGTGGATGCTGCTGTAGTGACACCACAACTGAATACTGAACCGTGAATAGTGTGCACCAAAATAACCACGACATTGACCACGCATTAGAGATCCGGGCCCAGTATTACAACCGTGATTACGGTACTATCCTTAAAAGAAACCTTAAAAGAAACACTAACAACTAAAGAAGTGTGATAGCACTGTATATCTTCATTGAGGAAACATGTCTCGCAAAACGACAAAGAAACCATTTGTGGAGGCACACAATAGACCCAGTTCCCCTAGAGAAAATTCGTGTGCCAGTCATCGTCAGCCATATCTGGCATACGTGTACATTCACTTCAGGGCGATTCTTTAGAGTGAGTAAACCGGTTCGTGTTCAGTCCGTCTTACTCACTAGAATCTGATCTACATCTAACTGGGTCACCTCTTCTGAGGGACATAAAACTCTACGTTCCTTCAATGAAATATGCCAAGGTAGTGCCAATCAAACACCATCCGGAGCTCATGAGCAGTGTTTGCAGAGGAATACCACTTGTATCTTTGACTACGCAGAGTGCATGTCAAGATGGGTCACTGTTATTGCTAACCAACATGAGACAGCTGCAATATGAATTACACACCACTGTAGTCAAAAACCCGGAGCAGCAAGTAACATAGGGATCGTTGGCAGGAGTTGCATCAAAAAAATAAGGAACTGACTAAGGAGCATTCAGAAAGATTTCGCCTTTCTCATCTACTATAGAAACAACTGTTATACTGATGCTGTGCTGGTCCAGAGTTCATAAATTTGGCTCTTGTCTAAACATGGGTAGTTGAACAGTACCCTCCAATTAGCGTGTGATCACATTGTTACATTTTGATTTCGTTTGTTGATCCGCCCTAAATTTCAGCTAAATCACTAACTTTACCACCCATATCTCAAGAGGAACATCAACCTCATCAATAAGCTTCATACCAAACCTGTGAAGACATTTATGATACTACGTTGTCCACTTTACAAGTTGCATGAAATGGGTCGGCTTAGAATGAGTAAGCAACCTATAAGAGCGGAATTAATTTCGATATATAGGATAAATCATCAACCCTAAATATCTTTAGCCAAAATAATCATCTTAGCATGACTTTATAAGGTTGTAACATCAGATGTGTCGTTTGACTTGGTAGGAACAATCTTTTAGTACGAGGGTGGAATTCAAGTTTGAATTGACGTACATATTTGGTACCATAATTCATGTATTCAAAATACTTGATGGTAAAAGCCATTGATGCTAACCGGTTTTCTGTCTGTTTTTGAGTTTTTATTCCGCATGTTATTTTGTAACTTTTTCCTTCACTTGTCTGATATTCTGACCCTCTAAAAACGAAGCGATATTCCAACTTATCGTTTCTTTCTAAGCCGTTTAACACAGACTCGCATGTACCTATGTGTCCTCAGTCTCCTCTATTCTGAAAATCTTCTATAAATCTCACGAACTATTTTACGGTTTGTTGCAGAAAGGCTGGTCGTTTGTTCACTATTTTTAAGCCGGAAGTAATTTTTTGCCTCATCTGGTGAACCGTTATCATTGGATGATGCCCACATAATCCTCACAACAAAATGTCAGCAAGCGTCAGTCAGTTTGTCACAACTTATCGGAATACAACCCGTGGACGTAATTGACAGTATTACTAACAATACCAACGTGTCGTCTGAGTAATGTATAGAGGGTGAAAAATGTAAGGTGTTACATCGTTTAGTATGACTTACAATGCGGCTGCAGTAGTGCATACTGGTTTTGTATACTGCCGAGTTGCCCAGAGAAAAACAACAGCCACATAATGAACCCAAGAGCATTCGACTTACGAAACACAATTATAACCCATTGTGTAGAATGTCATAATTTACAAAAATGTAATCCATTGGGTGATGTTTTTGAATGGCTCAACAACCAGTTCGTGAATGAATTGCTGTTCTCTATTACTCGCCGATCGGTCACTACTTCACCGTGTAATTGCTATGATCGGGTCAGTAGTTCCAGATATTCAGATTCGTAAACTAAGTCCGTGATATTCTCTGTATACTTACACTGGGCAGTGCCATGCCCGAACCGCATCACTCACGCATTCTGATGGTCATCTACTGCGTGAAAAGTGAACTGATTTCGAGAAGGGAATACTATACTTCACGTTTTTCACTAGGTTATCTATCCAAGCAGCAAAGCGATGTGTTAGTGTTCTTCAGAAATGTATTTATGTGTAGTAATGAACAGCCCTGAGGTTGATGCTTCATCTGGCTGAATTTAGGTCGGAGAAATAGTTGGGCTGTTTCTTTCTAATGAGTTCCATTCCATTTCAAACCCAAAGCATTTCTGCATCATGGTTCTCATAAGGGAACGTGGTTACCTAATTTCCAGAAAGGTTTCTTGGACAAGAATTTTTTTGTACATTGCACAGTACTTTCTTCCAGGGAGCCCATATTACCTTAGGACAAAAATAGCACTTCAAGTGAGACCAAAGCATCAATCGTGAGTGCATGATTAGTTTGAAGTTCACTGTAGCTCACGTTTGTCTTTCATACTGCTCCGAATTCATAGTGATTGGGCTCAGTGAGATCAAAATGCTCCCATATAAGAAAGTTCTACCGAAATGACCTTTTCCATCCCCTCGTAATGTGTGCGTCCCCCACCTCTCTCTCGGATATCTTGTGTCCTTTTGGGGAATTCTCAGAAAAGTCTTCATGAGTCAAAAACCGATCGTTACGATCTACTTCATGTATACTTCCTCATTAATGTTCAGATTTGTGAAAGTATCTAATTTCTTCGTTGTTTAATGACCTAGTGCGTAAATCACCCGTCCATTCAGTCAGTATTATGTACTTGTTTCGAAGCGTTACGTACTTCAGTTGATGAAATCAGCTCATTTTATGTACCGCCCATAGGTCCCACTTAATACCGCAAAGGTCAAGACACGCTGAAGTAAGAGTTACTGGAGATTTCATGTGAAGTAGTTTGTGAGATTGAGATTATTTTCACATGTCCAGGTTACTATAAAATGGCAGAAACTGTAGTCCTAGTTCGGGAATATTGAAGACAGCTATCTTTTAGAGAAATACTACCTCATGTGATGTTCTCACAGAGGTCAGTTTTTAGTAGTGAACTGATAAATCCATGACTATGCGACAGCCATGCAATGGAACTATCTCAATTCAGTTAAATTTAAATTGCGCAAGCATCACAATTATACTGTGTTTTGATGGGTTTGTGATTATCATTATCTGTGCAACTCCGTTTCAACCAACCAGGTTAGGTTTCGCTTGAGGTAAGTTTTCCGGAATTGTTATTTTTTATTGTGGCATATGAATAATCTGGGTAACGAACTCGAAATGTGAGCATGGTTTTACTGTTTTCACGGGCAAAATTACATGTAAACTTTACTGGTGTACATCGGTGTCCAGATGTATGTGCGGTTCACTAACTACGCAACGTATCTTTGCGTGCCAGGTGTTTGTCATGTGGTATCTTGCAATCTCTGTCTGTGTGTTCTCCACTTTGAGAATGAAGAAAACTCCAGGGATTACTTTCTGATCAGAAGGAATGGATAGGTTGATGGATGAAGAGCAAAGTTGACGTCAAAATCAGGAATAGTTTGGCTTGAAACAATTACAGAAAATTAGCATATGACATTCCGTTTTGCATCGACTTCTGATATCTGAATTTGAAATTAAACTGTTGCATGTACTGTTCCTAATTCGACCTAATTAACTAGGGAAATGTTTTGAATGGGGTTCTAGGTGACAATCTTGGTGTTATGTCATTATTGCAGAATTCCCGATAGCAACGCTTATGAGGAGAAAACAAATAACGCACTGTAAAATACTGAGTCACGCTGAAAATCCCATCTGAAAAGAGATCAATGTCGGCAAAATTAATCACGGTACCCCTTTTGTTACGCATAGACAGTTGAATGTCTGTAGGAAGGCTGACCATTGGTTCCAATCAAGTTAGGCTATTAGACAACGTGACAATAGGTGAGAGATAAGCAATCTTGAACGCACCTTTCTCCCTGTCAGCTTACAGCCTCAATTCCAGCATAAATGAGAAATTATGCATCAGGCTAAGAATCCACATTTATAACTATTTACTTTTACAAAAGAGGAAATCGTGAAAGGCTTGTTGATGAACAACATTAGTTGGCCACGTGCACCGTTCTTGATAACGCCCTTTCTCTTATCATTTGTAAAGTCGGCTTGAGCTGAGTAACGAAGGTCTGACATTGCTGATCAAATTTCGCCTGTAAGTATCACGAATATCCTCAAATCTTCAGGTCGATGGTATGATGCATTAGTTCTTTCTCAATTCTGACGCGCTGTTTCTTGGTTGAGGGATGGGAACATGTTTAAACTGTCAGTCTGTGCAATACAGTTTGTAAACGCTTTGATATGATGTAGTCTTTCCTGTCCCCTGATAGCTACTCGGTCAACAATTTGCCCAACAAGAACGGATCGGTTGGCTGACACTACAGGCTACAGCAGATTAACGAGCAGACGAACCAGTCAATCGGCGAGTGCAGTGGCTAAGCGCCAATCAATCGACATCGTCATTTCGTGTCATACAAAAATACCCGGCTTCCGTTTCAAAAAAGCACAGTCAGCTCAACGATAAGCAAATTCAGGTTACTGCAGTTTGAAGCGTTAGCCTTCGTGTACTGATGTGACGTATGTCGTTTGTTTGTCCACTGACCTATACTGTACATAAGGGGCATGAAAGTGGCAACAAAGTATCGACTCCATGGTTGAAGTGAGAGTGGAGAGGTTTCTATTGAACTTGGAGTGTCGATTAGTACCACCACATAAATTAATTAGAATGGTTTACTGAATCGCGTGTCTTGAAGGTGACGCTTGGACGACGTGGCTCTATTACCAGCGAATAGTTCAGTGGTTTTAGTGGACCTCGAAGCGGTTAGCTAAAACGTCTCTTTCTTAGCAAGGCGGGTCTAGGAGTGAGTTTTCACTCTACTGACCTCACTGATGTTGATTCTGCAGCCAGTGATCTGTATCAATGAGATCACTTCCGCGGAACTTAACAATCGTGAGAGCGAGCAACCAACGAACGCCCAACCCACTAATCAACAGTTAAGAGGAACAGTCAAAGCTGGTGACTTAGCTTTAGGCTAGGAAAGAGTTATATAAATCAACGGTTCAATCAGTTCAGTCAGAAGAAAATCACTGAGTGATTGTTCTAACACAGCCTGGAAGCCCGGATGGACAAACTATATGTCACGAATGGGAAACCATACTCACAGACATTAGAGAAGTGCATATCAGTCACCGTTGGCAATGCAGAATTATACCAGGTACCAGGAAGGCTATTTGAGAAACAAATGTACTTTACGTTTACAACACACTTTATTCGCATTAAATTGTCGATGGTTAAGTGTAGGACTGGAGAAAAACATGTCTACATCCAGTTACGAACCCATTCACAATTGTGTGACTTCTCTCATACCCTAATAATTCTTGATTTTCAAAGCTCGTCTATATAAACTGTATCCAAAAAACTTAAACGGGGACGAGTTCAGACGGCAAGAATTTATGTAATTCACGAGAATTTCTCGGCAATGTTACTGTTGAAATGCAATCGGAGGTGAAGTACACAGTACGAAAACCAAACATAGGAGGAGACAGCCAGTAAAATACCGAAAATGTGGTACAGTGTACTATATACAAGTATTCTCAAGAGTGTGTATTTTATACATACTATATATAATGTAAGTTTTGTTCAATACATAAATCGTAGGACACTAAGACACAAGGGACTAGACAGAAACACCAATCCTTTCCAAAATCACAGTTGGCTGTGAAAATAGTGGATTGTCCACTTGTTATAGATCTGTTTGTTATAGAACAACTCAGATATGTCATATCTCAAAAGTCGTCTTTCTGCCGTATATATCGTACACCGTACGATCCCTTTGGAATAGCCTAAAATCATTTTGGACTAAAATAGGCACTGTATAACTCAGTTGCACACGTCCACCTTCAACAATAAATCTGGTCAGTGATACCAATGCTGAACATCTACATCAGCAATTCGATAGACCTGCCGACTGTTCACAGTCACGGTGCTGTCGTCACAACATCGCTCTGGTACTACATCTTTCACAGATCAAACATATAGCAATAACCAAAGTGGTTATTATCAAACTGGTAGAAATTCCACGTGAACCGAAATTTTGAAGAAACACATCGTTTCCAACTAACAGCCTTTTAGCCACTAGACTCTTGAAGAAGTCTCAGGGTTAGGATCAGGCAGCATCTTGGTTATAAAGCAGTCCATCTGCTAACTTGATCAATCATCCTGAAGGTTCGTTGATATTTAAGGTTCTTAGAAAGTTTCATTGTTTCCCCGCCCATACGCGCCACCACAGCAGATAACCAGGTCTTTATCGATCCACTAGTTATTCACGTCGGTTAATGCTCTCGGATGGTTTCGAACAAACTCTGTACTAAGAAGTCTGTGCTGCATGCACGATATGAAGAAACAAGGCGGACAAATATATTTTAACTGCAGAAACCAAACTGATGTAGAATTGAGTGGAAATAGGTTTGTTATTCGCCAGATAAAGTCGATTGTTGCTAGTTTCAACAGAACTACTCCTCTCCGGAAAAAAGTAGATGTGGACACGGGTCCCATTCGCAGTTTGCAGTCCAGCTATCGCCGTTGCTGTTAACAAGTCTGTGGTATATCCTACTGAGTATACTCATCAAAGTGATTAGACGATCACAAATGCCCTACACAAATGTGCTATTTGCACGCCTAAGTGCACGGGCAACGCACGGCAAACGTTTCTGCTGTCCCAGTAGTCACTCTACATACACGATAAGTGCTGACAGTTGTAACAGCAATGGATTGTGAGCAGTTGGTCTATCTCCTGAAGATGGTTGAGTTTCACGGCAAACTTATGGTTACATTGCATTTCACTCCAGCATCACGAGTACACAGTCTGAAGTGTGTGTTAGATGATAGGTGGCATGTTCTGTGACACAAAGAGAACTGGTTGGGGTGTTTCAGGTCACACCTGGGAAAATGTAGCCTAACGAATGGAATCGAAAGGAAATCGAGAGGAAAAAGAGGAAGTCCTGAACGGAACGGGATGATTACCCATAAACGTGTTTGAGTACAGTAAGACAGAAAGATAGAGTGCCAACGGTTAAGCGAAGATATAAGCTGCAGCGCATCGGTGAATTTTGGATCAGTTTGAATCAGTTTGTAGACATTTAACATCAAGCGAGGCTAACTGCAAAGGGGGGGATGGTTCGTTGAATTTAAAAACATACTGGCATACTAAAATACCCAGTGCATAATCCTGGCAAATCATTTACTCTATGAATTCCATTAGGTTTAAAAAAAATACTTAACAATATCTACTAAATGAGTCGTAATCCCTTAAGTTCGGCACCGGTACTAAGATGCGTGTTCTTGAAGATCACCCGGTGCACGTATCTCATAATTGTCGGTAACCGTGAAATTAGCTGTCCCTCTAGTGGATTTTGACCGATGTTCCGTATCACTTAGGGTAACTTACATTCCAGACTATCCGGAGTGAGCAGACAAACTTAGTGTCTGCACCATTCCAACAAGACTGCTTTAAACCCGTGCATGAATTGCCTAAATAGCTGCTCGCTCGTTGATTTTTATTTCTCGGTACCGACTGCTGCATATCAAGCATAACTTGAATCACGACTTCTCAACTGACTCGCTACATAAATTTCGTGCGTTCGTGCTATGGAGCTTGGAATACTGAATTTCGCTAGTTCCGTGAAATTTTCGCATTGCTATTTTTTCTTCTTGTCGTCGATCCTGTGTAACTTGAGTTTAGGTTTCTAGCATCAATCCTTGCCTAACTGTGTAAAGCACTTGGGGCACGTTGGTTAATCAGACAAGACCTTGAATAACAAGTAGACGTGTACGAATATCGATGATCCAATGAGTGACGCGCTCCTCGTAATGGTTAAATAAGTGCTTGGTTTCCGAGAGGCCAGTGCGCCTACTTGAAAGCGCGAGCCATACAGTTCAAACAGTTAGTCCTTCGATCTGTCAAGCAATAACAACCGCTTCTGTTCACTTTTTCCAACAATTCAGGCCACACATCTGAGGTGGATTCGTTAGTCGATGCATAGGCAGGTAAACTAACTGTCTGTTTAGCGCAGCTATCAGCGTGACAGACATGTCAGACAGAAATAACTATATACAAAGTTGCTAGTTGTAGTGGCAAGCCCAAAGGTCGCGCTGGGATAAGATTAGCCAAGATGATCAACGTCCTCCAAAGTGACCATTGTCGACTTAGAGATTACGTCTCATACGTCTGCAGCAAACAACCACAGGTGTGCTGGATTCTGCGCTTGACCTGGATGTTCGCGCATTATGTGGTGGACATACTGATGGACCAGCCCATAATTTCACTGTGCTTTCAAATACAATAAATTGAGGAACGTTCTGGGAGAGAAAATACCCGGCCTACCTCATTCAATTGATAGCTCAGTGATCTACGGTAACCGTTTATTTCAAAGTTAATGGAACCTACCATTTTACCACGCAATGGTTTCATTTCTAGTGTGTAGTTCAATAATTTATTTATCACGGGTTGAACATCACTCGCACTTAATGATAGGCTATGTATGTTGATCAATTTGTCACTATTAAAAAGGCAGAAGATTAATTAGTTACCCTTAAAAATGTTGGTTTTCCTGAAAATGATTGTCGGAAGAACCGTTATACTGTGCGTCTCTGCGCATGTAAACTGAACGTGGGTTAACCAGTATCACTGTACTGACCTCATAATAGACATAGGTGAATCACCACGTGAAAACGTTCAGTCGCACAATCTCTTGACAATACCAGAGAAACTAAACTCGATCGTCTCTAGAGAAAACAGCAACTATGTTGTTAGCTCTGATATTAGAGGCAGTGACAGCAAACTGTTCCATATGGACAGGTAGCACGTTCACAATGTTCTTACTTAGCCACGTCATCTGTTTGTGGATGATTGGAAAATAATCGTCGGGGAATAGCTTGCTAAGTGGTGCTATCTACGGAAAACGACTAAGAATTAAAGCTGATGCAACTGAAGCAATAGTTCATAAGAGTATGCACCTTCTCACACGGAAAGCAAGGACTCTTACAAAACCAAGACGAAATGAACACACTGGTATAGCCATCCTGATAAACTGAGCGGTATCTTGAGTATCTATCAGCAATCCATATTTGGTAAGCAAAAAACATTAAACGTATGCTCTAGAACGTGAAGTGTCCGAATCAGATTGCGCATGATGGAGCGGCTCAACAGTTTGCACACTTTGCACCAACTATCCTGCAGCAAGGACCCAAATATTTGTCACACTTCCGAAATAACCCAATTTTTAAGAAACTACGCATCTACATCTTTGTACCACGCATAGTTCAAAAGACAACCAACCAACCGTTCACTCGACCAACTTACCAGCATTGCGACCAACACAATTTCCTGGAGAACTAGTCAATGCAGCACAATCGGAAACTGCGTAATTCACTCGATTCGAAAATGGTCATTTGTCCACCAACTAGGTTTACATAATATATTCTGTTACCAGTACCGATGGCTCAATTTACTCTATGGGAGACAGACTGAGCACGTGTGTGATTCAACGATATACGTTTTGAAACGAAAATATCAATTCTTAACGTTTCAGAATCACTCCCAGAAAAGCTGGAATTATATTATGCATTGATCAGTTTAAGTAATGACCAGTTCATTGAGGCACCCGACAATCTCCGTCCCATGATTGCACGGCACTGAGTCACTTTGATAGACATTCGTCAGTGATGTGTAATTTCAAGTCATTTATATACTGATCGACAAAATGCCGACGGATAAGTAAGGAATCCGGTAGCGATATCCGCGAACTTCACTGGGTCTGTCAGCTAACAGTGCATGAAAATTGATCCAGACCATAATCGGATCGCTCAACGAACAAGAGGTTGACGCATCTCAAAATTTCGTAACTCAATGACCAACCATCTTTCTCTCAGCATGCCGGCATCCTGATTACGACAACGGTTAGTCAGCCCAGAGGAAGCACCAAGCGTCTGCATGGTTCATCACGACTATAAGCACCGGAGTTCGAGTTCGCGCCTTTACCTTCTCACGTGTCTTTACGTACAAATCGTGGCCGGTCTGGTCCCTGGTTAGGCTGTTCAATGGGCAATAGATTGACTGCGAGGAAGCCAACCCCGGTATTTTGCTGGTCAGAGTTCTCGTGTACGGGGTAATATCTAATATGTACCTGAACTACGTACCAACGGATTGGCAGGTGACACCAGCAACCCCGCGTTCGTCAAGGCCACGTTGAACAATATTAGTAGAACTAATCATTCAATGAGATATTGTTTTAAATTGGTACCAAATAACAGGAGTATATGTGAACGAACTCTTGTGAATATGCGTCATAGGAGGTAATGTAGGAGATCACCCCTTTTAATGAGGCTATATAATTACATCTGGAACAACAAAAAACGCACCGAGTATTGTACAACGCAATCAGGAGAAGAGAACTGATGAGCATATTGTTCGAACCTGATCCACATATCGCGAGTTCAGTTTAGGACAATCACTGGAAAATTTCTCAAAGGTGACTAAAGAACAAAACAGAACCTTATAGAAAACGTAGTTCATTTTCCAATGGCTTTACCAAATGCAATTTCAAAATAATGAAACTGATGGCATCAAGTGACATTTTACGACCATTAGCAAAATTGTCGGAAACGCGAATCTCAGACAGGAGAGTTTTCAAAAGAATGTAGAAAGTCACCTTTCTCATTTAGCGCATTTTCTACATAATATGCGGAAAAGCTTATTTCTATCCGGAAATTTGCATTTTTTTCCAAACGGACAGGTATGAACATTAGCGGAACAATCACGGCACGTATACATACCCTCAAGTTCAGAATGAATGCATGTTCAACAGGGCAGCTCAAACTAATTTCAATAATTTCTTACTACTAACAAAAAACAGTAGTAAATGTGTAAGTCGTTTCACGTTACAGGTCATCAGCAACTTATTCGTGCGGGTCCACGGTCAGTTCTACAGCGATATGATTCCATGGGATGACCAGTGGAACTGGCAACGGCGCGACGGACAGCCGTCAGGTCCACATGATAGTCAGAAATGCGTTGCATGCCAGAACGGATTTTGTCGTGGTCTGTTCCGTGGGCAATCCCATTCAGTGTGCTCGGAACGTAACAACCCCAAAGTGTCAAACATACAAACACCACAATCGAATGCTTATGCGGATAAATCTACCCGGGAAGGACCAATCGATCGATCTAGCCGAGCAACCAGTCCAAACGAGCCCCCTCGTTGCAAACGAAGAACGACTGTGGGGGAACCCAGTAGGACGGAAATTTAAAGACTGCCGAAGTGGCCTCCCATTTTATGTCATAATGTACCAAAGTGCCACGATTCATTTTGCTTAATCAGATGAACATATTTTCGCATCCATCAAGAGTTGATGCCAAAATATAGGAGAAATCAGACAGATAAGCCTGCCGACTGTGACTATCGTGCACGACTTCTTGAGAAAAAGATGAGGAATGAAACCAATCACACGATTTACATAAAACCTAACAACATGCAGTGGTTGGCTGGGCGGCGACAAAATGGCATGACAAAGACAGTTTCCTGTCATATGAAGCAGCGTTCAGATTGCACTGTATTATGCTGCTGATAACCTGGCTTCGCAACCCGTGCGATCGAAGTACAGGTAGAAATAATCAACACGCCCACGTATTGTAACGATTGAAATAGGGGTATGTAATTATTAGGCGACGGCGTGGCATGGCAGCAGGCAAGCCTCAAAACCTCTAAGTTCATAGTTTGACTACTGAACATATGCTCCGGCATATATTGCAGAGTGTTAAAATATCCAGAGTACTTAGTGAGAAACTACCTGACATTCCACTTTTTGTACAGCTTGCCAAAATTCTTTGTCAGTCACTAAGCAGAAATTCTTTGCAACCATTCGTTTTTTATGAAGTAATCAAAACAGCTGTGTAACTGGCTACCACAAGGACATTCGTGGGGTCACCGCCTCAACATGACAGGTTAGCAGGAGAAATTAAATTGACTTTAGAAGAAAACAGGATACAGGCAAGGACAAGAAGTGTGACAGTGCGTTTAGACTACCCTGGTACAACAACAATGCGGTCTGGTAAGCTCACTGATAATTTCAGTCAGTTATACTTTCTGTGTAGTAAGAGGTACAATGTAGAATGAATGTCTTTGAATTTTAGGAAATAACTGAGTCCACGAAGGACGGTTAACCTATTTCCCATGTCAAATTTCGTTGCCGAGAGAGAGACTCATACCCACGGGTAAATAACAGTGGGAAGAGGCAGCCAGGGAGCTTAACGAAGCGATAAACACAGGTTCTCACTATCTGGCTTCCAATGCGAGTTCTTTGAGAAGACATATTTAAGTTATGCCTCTCCGCAGACAGCTGGAGAAATTTCACAATTATTCTTCTGTGTAGTTTAGCGAAAGATGAGAAACCCAATAATCCCATACTACGAAAAAACCCGCCAACGGATCGTCGGTATTCAGAAAAACGAGAATGAAGAATGAGACGAACATGTGTTTTTGGTAAACTACCCCCGAAGTCGTACAATTTTATGAAGGGGTAATCGAGCTAGATCGACATAATAATCGGGCTTAGCACAGAATAGCCGAGTCATCTATCAACCGTTAGGCAATGATCTGATCGAATCGCCACGTCAGGTTCGTCTACTGCCAGAACCGCACAGCTGAGCCGTCGATTCAGCCGATTTGGGGTCAGAGTAGATGCAACTTCCGAACAAACCACTTCTGACCATACTCAATCAAACAATCTTAACAGCACAGAGCATTTTCACTCGGACGGCCTTCCATTGCTTCCTAAACATGCATGATCAGTGTTAACCCGATACCCACTATTAATCGGATGAGCGAGGAAAACACTGTTGACCAACTGTCTTTCAATTTGCCGCAGTCAACGCGGCTCGGTTGTATGTTTGCAAGGTGTAGGCAACTTGATGTTGAATGTTTGAATATAGACGTAGTTATTTTCGGTAGTTACATACCTTCCTGTCCCCTTCTTGTTTCCTTCTTTCTTCCTGTGTAGGGCTTGCTTTTCCTTCATGGTTGTGTGGCATTTAAGCATTAATGTGAACCACTGATGTATTGCTGCCTATGATGATGATGAGTCAATGCAAGATGGATTTCGCGAATTCGTTTCGGAAGCTGTCTTGATGTGGGGCCGATATACCTGACTGTAGGAAACCGAGTGAAAGAACAAATAAGCACAAATGGGATCTGCATTGCTAGTCTAAGACCAGGGAGCTGTGAACAAAGCGAATCCGATAGGTTTTTCTGCTGCGGCACAAGTCCTACCGTATGCCTGGTTGCGTCTAGTCGCTAATGATTCTGAAACGTTGTCACATTGCACGGTACTCGAACTGGTACACATTTTGCCTTGTAAATCTTGAACATCAGGCTTAGTTGGTGTTCTAGCAATAAACCGTTCCGCGTAACCATCAGTATGCATGACTTTTTCTAGACACTTAATTTTACTGCCTAGCGTATCCGTCAGACAAACTGTAGTAGGCAATGTCCATTGGGCAAACCACTGTTTCAAGGATATGAGTGGGAAAAATGGTGTACCTATCTGTCAAAGTATTGCTTCGATAGAATAGTGCTGCGGTTGAACACCGGAGTCATTTCTTCAGGCTTAAACTGTTGACTTACGGGCGCCAGTGAACATGCCGAATACTGTGCACATATCTGTATCAGAGCTAGTGGTGTTGAATGCCACTCATGTATCGGCCATGTTAGATGATAATGGTTTGGAAAAAGATGCGTCCAAACTGTTCCACTAATTGTATAGGTCAGCTGAGCCCCCAGTTGAAGTCTCGTTCCAAGCAGTTTGATAACGGCTACACAGTGAAACCAAAGCCTTTCAACCTCAGTAATAAGGACACTTAGTCAATTACAAAACTGCTTCTAACAGCCAAATGCTAATGAATAAGGAGATTATGCCTAGTGAGAACGACCTCTGAGTCCATGTAAACAATTTTGGGCAGTAGGCGAATGTGGACATATCAAGTAGGGTTACCAGGGAGAATAGCTTTCAAAAACGGACTCAAGCAGTGTCACTAATCGATTTGCCATTGAATGGTACGTCAAATTCGTCATATCAAGCTATGGGAGTACCAGCGAATCAGATTTGTGGACAGATGGTAATCCATGCAACTGGACTCAGATGCCCACAGGTCTCAGCGGACCCGAAAACTTCATCCTTCAATGGCATCAGATGCTTAGTGCTCGGATGTTCAGTGTAGTCGGTTTTGTATTTCCTTCGGTGATGGTAGCACGATACTTTCTCTGGAATGAGAACACTACTGTTTCCCGGAGCAAACTTTCCTATTGATGATAATAAACCCACTGACTTCCCCTGGTCCAATGAGAACACCCGGATTTTGTTTAATTCTCTTCAATGAACACAATGAGACTGGACCTTGGCGTGGTGTGACGGCTTGCGCATCCCCATGACCTTTTGGGCTAAACTGGACAGAGTTACTCATACCAGGCAGGCCAACAGGTAGAGGTCTGACAAACCACAGTCTCCTGGTCCTCCAGGTTAAGGGTTGGAAGATGGTTGGCATCTCTTCCTGAAAAACGTACAATTTCTGGTACACCGCCACCCACCCGCTGCCTTGCGGTACAGGCTATTGAGCCAAAGGCTT
>QNGE01000530.1:0-30616 GCA_008508345.1 Paragonimus westermani | reverse complement strand
TCTATGATGATGATGATGATGAATGAACACTAGTGCTCTTGGTTTAAAGGCCTACGCTATTGACGTACTCTTACAGTGTTACAAATACCAGTCGGCCGACTTCGTCTTGAATAAACCAAGATAGTCCATTAAATTTAGAGTTAATTCCTGTGTCTCACTACATTACTCTCAAGTCCTGGCTCTTTCTAAAGTTTTGGACAAGAAAAACTTACAAATGACCGAGAATATCCTGGTCGTGTTGCAAGCAAGTTATAATCAAGAAAAACAATGCACATACCATTCTGGTTGATACGGATATCCGGCTTTCCAGCTGGAAGATTAACGCGCGTTGTCCCGAACCGTTCAGTGATCAACTGCTCCATGAAAGAATTTAACAGAGCCTGGTCCTGGTCTACATGATTCCTTAATGCTAGTTTTCTCGATAAAAAATGACAAACCTGTCATGATGTATAAAGCTGACTGAGGCTGTAGCGCACAATTTCTTAGTGCTGCACAGTTTCTGCATGAGTTCCGCCAACAAGGCTTCGATTATTTGTTGAAACCGACGCATTCACCGAATCTATTCAGGTAATCCGCCCCTAACAGGACGGCAATGAACCGATATTCGTTGAGCGCCTTAATCAGCCTGGGCCTTTCAACTAATCCTAGCGTTTCAAACGGACCCACTTTTACGATGAGAATAAAGACGTGGGCACCTCAACTGGATTCTGAAAGACTTGGTGACATGGATGCACCGAATATGGACTACTCTTAAGCAGATGTGTGGGATAACCACAATCTCAAAAAAATACGATACGCGTTGACGAAGAACTCAACGGGCGATCGGTGTTGGTTTGAAGCACAGATTACGTGTTGGAGTAACTAGTCTGTAATGCCCGATAAAACTCAGGAATATAGTTCCAAGACAATCGCCCCGAAAATCAAAATGAGCAGAAGAGAATGGAGTAACCTCAGTAGAGCTATTGTCAACAGCATGTTAGTGATGTAAAGGATTACACAAACAACAAAGAATGTTCCACATCAGCTGCTTCTAAAGGAAAACAGTTGAAGATAAGTTTATAACTTTGCCGCTGCTGTTCACTGAATTCCACCAAACTAAAAAATATGGATATCCTTGTTCTGTTTGTGGAACTCAGCTATACGTTGGGTAATCATATGGTAACGAAAAAGGCGTTCAATAAAGTGCAATCATTATTGTCCATGCTATGCGCGCGCTCGCGTTTGTCAAAATTCCGGTCCACACACCCCCCGGTTTCCGTTCACACGTCATGTGTGCTTCAGCCCGGTGTGTGTGTGTACCCGACGCCTTAAGTCCAAGGATTTTTCACCTGTCGCTCCTCGTCCGTTAGGCCGATCTGGTTGGGTAGTTGCTCGTCCGGTCGCTCGAGCTGTCCACAATCAATCTACTATGGACTCTGATCGTCAAGATATTCCTCCGAGTGTTGGAATAATCGCGTCCGTGATCTGTTTACCCATCCCATTTTGCCTGCCACTTCTCGTCCGTTGGTCCGATCCAGTTGAGCGATGGCTCATCCGGTCGCCCACGCTGTCCCCGATCCACTCACCGTGGGCTTTTTGGACGTACCTCCCTACCGCTTTGAGGTATTCCACCGACAGTTGAAGTACCTGCACCTCCGGTTAGACAATCCACCACAATACGCTAGGTGTGCTAGATAGAGAAGGCACTTAATGGTTAGAACAAAATCTTGTAATTTTCTAGCGCGACGCAGTTCGATTTATGGCGTCAATCCCTTTGTAAAAACTTAAGTGGGCAAAGCAACAGCAATTTCGCTGAACGAATGTGAAAATTGCCTCCAGGGTAAACCGGTGGCACGAGCAAAACAACGTATTTGTACGCACCGGTGGTTGCGTGATTAACCGGATAGCAACATTGGACGAGTGTCTGAGAAACACAACTCCGTTCAAATATTTGTATATCATACGGTTACGGGCGTAAGACACATTACAGATTCAGGAAGAAAAAAGTTCGCCCAACCATTTCGTTCCACTGAAAAACCATTTACACGTTCGATCTCCCGAATATGACACGCTCGGCGTAGGCAAAAAAACAGCCTACGAGTACCGGCTGTTATCTAATTATCATCCGTCGTTCAAACAGCTCTCTGAAAGATAGTCAATGGAAAGCGGAAACTGTCCTCCTGAGATTCGATGCTAGCAACGGTAGGGAAAAGGTGGCTAATTGGATTCAGACAATAAGTGTCGGTAGAACTGCATATGAGTTAGGGGCAATTATTCAAACGAGCCAATGGAAGCCATCACGCTGTCATGCACAAGCCTCCTTATTACCACCTGCATCACAAGTGATCGTTTGTAGGATGCAGATGACTTGATGTTAAATTTCAGTTCAAACACAAGGGTTTGATGAATAAGGTACCACGTCTGTTTTACCTCGCAGCCAGAGAGGTTGTTCTTTCATGATTAAAGAGGAGTCAATGCGAGAACCAACAACTATTGCATTGGACCCCTAAGTGAAGCAGAACACGATAGGGTCGACGAGTTAGCAATCAGAACAAGCTCCAGTTATATAACGACACTGTTAATGGAAAAACAACCTGGCGCAGTATACTAGTTTACTACACAGCAGAGGCTGGCTAAATTATGTCCGGAAGAAATCGGACCCGGAATAATGTGTTGACTAACAACACAATACCCAACAATTTTTGCACGCACAACGTTTCCACTAAACCGGCTACCAGGTGTAACGCTCCCGACAGGCAGTTCGACGGATTGCGTGTCTGATCAATTCCGCATACAGAGGAAGTTAGTCAGAAACTTGCTTATAGGCAAACCTAGTTTTGGACATCTGAACGTTTAGTCTCAACTATGAGTGATCAGTATTTCGCCCTGTTCTCGGCTTTTACGACATTGATCACTTTAGGATGCAGAACCGGTGAAGATCGGATAAAAAGAACCATTGAACGAGGTGGTGAGTTCGCTAAGACAGACAAGCGTACCATGTTCGACAAATGTGGAAGTAACTTAGCACACGCAGCCCGACCTGTAGAGAAAGGTTAACTACTCAAGGCTGTCACGAGGCTGTATTCGTCCGTCACTGCAATAGGACAAGCCCAATAAAGCATGCGCTCTTCACACCGATGGTTACTCCGCTGTAAATGGCGAGATCGTCCTATGCCACTTGAGGAGAACATCGTCTTCCATGAAAGCTGTACACACCATTTTGCTCTCGAGTAGAGAGGAACATCCTACTGGAAACTAGTAGAACGTCAAACGCATCGCCTAAACGACGAACCAGCTAGCAGTACGAGCCAGATACTATCAAATCTGCTGGCAAAAATTAAATTGTCCGAAATTCTAGCTTAGGTAAGGATCTTGTGGGTGAAACGGCGAGAAAAGGCTAGGTGCAAATTGAGGTTCAGAACAACCACGTTCAATGCGCAAAACAGCTCTGCTGAAACAGCGAAGAGAAATGAGAGGAACAACAAAAAACAGCAAAGAACCTAGTTTTCAAATGAAGCGAAAGCGATGTAGATAACATGGGTAATGCCCAAGTAGTTCGGCACGTAAACACAAGGGGAGTAGGGTGAGTTTGGATGAAACATGAAATAACAAAGGAACTGATGTGAACTAAACGAGAACAAGAGCAGATTGTGAAAGGCTTGTGGGTTCTGTCGGTGGTCAGGTGTGCGCACGGTTTGGCCCACTGAGGAAGAGGTGGGACACAACAAGTAGACAGAAATAGAGGTGAGGGCGGAGAGAGCAAAGATAACATCCTCACGATCAGAAAGTGAAACTGAGAAATACACGGTTGAAATGGAAGCTATTACGAACATAATTTCATCGTAGGATGACGAAGAGTATTCAGGAGTCGATGTGGTTCCGCGGTATGCAGAGAAAAACGAGATGGGACAAGAAATAACAAAAAACAATGTAAACTATGTACACAGTAGGTCAGCGGCAACAACAATGAGCTCGCTCGATCAAAACGAACAAAATAGATACACTGTACAGTTGAATTTATCAGTTCAGTGTTGTATTGCTGACGACGCCGATGATTCACGAAGACACTATGGTCTCCTGTTTTCTCTTGAACATACCAGCATTTCGATTTGGTAAAGAACCACTTGACGGAGTATTTCCGGTGGCGAGGACTGCGTCTGAAAAACGATCCACCGACGTTGATGGGCCGGAGATCGAAGCCACTTCCACAGTGGTGCCCTGATCCGCGTCCACGAAATCCGCCAGTTTCGCCAACTCTCCGATCAGATCCGAAACGGTTCCTGCTGCGGTTCGAACCAGCTCAGCGCGTTCATCGCTGGATTTTCTAGCGCGCAGCGAACTGCTCAACTGTTGCATTGGAGCGTAACGGTCGCGGAAGCTGAATTTCGCCCGGGCGGAGCAGTCGGCCTGATCTATAAATACAGAACAGTTGAGTCGACAAGCTTCCAGCTGATCAGCGATGGAGATCAGCTGCTCCATTTCGGAAGAGAACCCAGTAGGATTGGGTTCCATCAACTTGAGGCGTTTCAGTGAAGCCAGAAGATCGGTTAGCTGAACTGTAAGAGATTGTTTTGACGGAACAGAGATGTGCTCACCCTCGACGATGTTGTCTAGTGCAGTAGATGAGGTGGAGAGAATTGTCGGCAGACAAGTGCGTTGACCAGGAGGAGGGATATCGGTGAACCGATGAATGCCTGGCCCGGTCCAGCTGAGACGTTTACTACTCTTATCCTGACTTCCGACTACTGCACCCCCTTTGGAATTAAGCCAAGGAGTGGAGAGTTTGTGGTTGGGCGTTGGCGATGGCCGACAGTGAACTGTATGCGAGACTGCAGATTCAATTGGGGTAACATGTTCTGAAGATGGAATATTTTTGGGAGGGGCAGCCGGGCGCGTTGGACTAGGGGGGATATGAGAACCAAGGACATTGTCCCGCGGTTCAGAAACGGTAGAAACAACTTGGGGCTTCTTTGATGGTCTCAAACGTGGCATCGTAAAATACCCCGAAGAAATCACGGGTTCCGACTTCTCTTTGGTCGAAGCAATTGGTTCTGAAGTTTTAAGAGAATACTTTTCTTCAGAATTCGGAGCATTAGACTGGGTCTGTGACTGCCTCTGAAGTCGAAGCCTTAATTCGTTATGAAACTCCGACGAGGGTGCTTGACCAACAGTACAACGGCGTCCTTTGGAAGTCAACTGGGTGGATTGTTTCAATTCACAGGGCAGGACATTTGGTGGGGCATCAGCTTTCTGCACTGTTGAATTTTTTGACTTGCTTCTGAAACCACTGGCAGCGGAACTTTTGCAATCAAGACTGATGGGTACCTTTGATGACAGCTCACTGCTTGAGATCATCTTGGATGTAGTGCTTTTAGATTTCTGCAGTGCAGGTCGACTGAATTGGCTTGCTTTTGAGGTATTGTGCAAATATGAAAGACATGGTGGTCGCGGGGGTTTCGGAGTCGAAGTAGAGGATTCAAATGAGCCTGGACAAATGGCTGTAAGAAATACGAAGATGAATTAGGCAAGAAGTAGTTTGAGATAACCATTTTAAGAGTTCAATCGAAAGCAGCAGATTGTTAAATAAAACCACTAGAAACAAACGAGCACAGCAAACAGACGCTAAATACGAGAAATTAAAATCTACTTTCTCCACTGTAGACCCCCAGAGTTTTACATGTCAACGGTAGGTAAGAATGCCAATTTCAGCCCAGATAATCTTAAACACGTCTTTTTAGGTTTCGGCAGCCTCATATAACGCGGATGGACTTAGTTCGAAAACACCACGATTCAACGTGATCATAAACGACAGTGCACAATGCACCGGTAGTTAGTTCGATGATATGATTACACCTCCCAGTATGAAAGACCCCCAGGTTGCAACCGTGAAAACATTTCCGCACAGTCATTTGAACAGTGTGCAACTTAGAGCGCAATCGTTTTGCACCTAACTGCTCAGCATCAACTTGTTCAATATAATTGCATGGTTTAATGCGACAGTTACATATAATACTCGGGATACTGGACCTGCTTGCGGGCTTTGGTCCGAAACGGGCAAATAATTCAGTGCTAAATTGAGCTAATGAAAGTGGGAAAACAGGACGTTGGAATACCACTGAGAGTTTATTCGGTTGATAAATGATTAATGACTTTGTGGATACAATGGGAAGAACACTCACACTTGATCGGAGCGCTCGAATTCAGACAGACAATTCGGTTAGTCCAAGATGAAGAAGAGCACTGAAAACAAGCTCGTTTACAATGTGCATTCTTAACATGACCGGAATCCGATCGTCATGCTTGTGAGGCGATCACGCGTACCACCCCGCCATTGGTGAAATGTTCACGTGTGTTTGATTGATTAGTCTGCCCAATCATTTCAACAGAAGACGTAGTAACTGCCCACTATATCCCAATTGATGATTCAAATTTTAGGATTTTCTAATCAAGTATTTAGTAAATCTGCTGGGCGATGCTTTGCTCAGTGATGGACGGTCGGAATGAAATTAGATTCCCGTGCAATTTTTCGAAAGGGGCTAGTTAGAATCCTTGTCTGGAGAACAAAGTCACGAGCGAATGCGAGTGACGTTCAATCTATACATTTTTTAAAAATACAAACTAATAAATCCACCTATTACTATACTAGATGTAGAATATACAGTTGTCATTTTCTTATTACATAGTAGGGATGGATGCTGACATATCGGTGTCATCGTCGCGAGATCCATAAATCTTCAAGAACAACAGCGTAACTAGAAGTGTCCAATGGGGTCCTTTAAAATAAGGTACCCAAAATGAGGTCTAGAAACTGCGTCTCAATTTCGTCTGGTTGGTTTCTCAAGTAGTCGATACTAGCTCTGGTACCTCTGGTAGTGAGTACACGTTAGACGTCTACGTAAGAAAGTTCCAGTCCCACTGCCAAGTCACTCGACCGACATGTTTTGTAATGTTCGTTCAGTCTATCCGAAGCTCTACAGAGGTTTGCGCCAAGAAATGGTGTCACTAGACGGTGAATGCTTCTGATGCTCACAACTACACTGATACCATACAGTTAGCATGTTTGTGCAAAACGCTATTGACTGCCTGAATATTACTTCAGCTCCACAGACCATGGCCTCACATCAACAGATGAAATACACGGGACCAGCGAAGACATTTTAAAGCAAGTGCAGTGGAACAAAATAGATGGTGGGCTAGCCTCTGAGTGACAAGAGCTGCAAGAGCTGACCACTCTGATTGTAACAAGTCTAAAACTAACGATAAGACGGACAAATTTTACACACACAAAAACATACGAAACGTTGCAATTACACAGTGTGGACTAATGCGATCAGCACGGTACAGTTCTCAATAGTTCTCAATAGCCACAACAGCCTCGATCGAGTTTTGTCCACGTTGCCTACCACCGAATACTCAACCGGTCGATCCTGATACTCGTTTAGGTCTCACAGTGATCTCGCAGGCCCCGAGGCATATCAACTGATATTCACTTACTGTAAACGCCAACAGGCGTGAATTGTTTATGACGTCCATTATGCGCGTGTGAATGCACCAACTACAACATGGCCTACCAAGAAATCGACACAGAGGCAATACAACTCATGCTGTGGTTCAGATAAATCACAGTTTTGTATTAGTGAACACTGATACTCACAAATTTAGTGATCCAACAGCATATATGCCCAAACATGTTAGACCAATCACGGAAGCGCACGTGGCAAGTGCGTACGCAAATGTTAACAATGGGCGTAAAAACGTTCAGGAAAACCATCGTAAATGATACATGAAGTCGATTGGTTCACAGGTTACGTTGATAGTTCCGATTCCAGGCAAACGGAGAGAGTGTAGAGTGTGTGAAAAGTACAGAGGCGGAACAACCTGACAACAGCGACAGTGCTGACAATGAAAACATATTGCCGGTCGGTTGTGAACACTTTCAACAGAGTCCATCGATAGGGTATGTTATGAGGAAAGATCTCGAGGTATAGTAACCATTGAGTGAGAAGTTATGCCATCGAAGGGGCCGGTGATACGGCATAGAAATATCCTGCCCAAAGTCACTTATACAACGCGAAACATTCGAACATCCGTGGGTTGCAGTTTCGATGCTAAATCTAGGGGTAGGAGCATCAGTTGAAGAGACGGGCGAGAGAATAAGATGGACCCCACAGTCATCCAACACTAATACAGTTCGCATAATTTTGGATAGCAACTGATCACTTAATTTCCTTAGCCAGTGCATGAAAATGTAACCGACCATCCACGCTTCCTGTTGGGCTGGTAAACAACCAGGTTATTTAGTATGGATATATCATAGTTGTTTGCTGTGAGAGATAACGAGTAGAATTCGTTTTTCTCCTCTAACGTTGCAACATACCGCTGTGATTTTTCCTCACACTTTTCCCCCATTACATGTTACCTTTTTGTGTACGAGGGTTCTGCGGACGTACCAACAACAACTTGCACATACCTAGAACAAATAAGCAAAAACTGGAAAACAGAAAATATTCCCCCTCGTAAGTACGACAGGTCTTCGCAGAAATAAAATTGCCAGATATAACTACCGGCTGGACTGGATTCGGTTGTAAAAAAAATCCATTAATCGAGAATTATCTGAAAAATGACGCATCACAACATATAAATCCAGTTCGAATTTTCAATACAGCGCACAGTCAGGAACTGAACAATAAAACAGACGAGGAGATAATACTCACGAAGTCGAGGAGACGGATGTTTAAGTGATCTTCAACTGAATAGCCAGACGAACGATACAAGAAGAAATTGTGACAAGATCAATTGATTCAAATACTAGCAGCAACTGAACCGCACCGAATGTAAAACAGCCGGAGTGCCAACAATCTAACGTGATTAGGACAACTATGGCCTCAACAACATTGTGCAGTCACATCGATAGAATTTGTCCGCTGACTTAGAAACATCGTGATCACCTATATCACGATGAAGTGGGGGAACGCTGTCTAAAATGACAGAATAACGTAGTCGACAATCTGTACGCACTCAGACAATCGAATACTTTTCATATAACCACTGTTCTCTATCCATTTCAACACCACTTACACTCACTGTTTCAGTGAACGGTGACTCGAGCGTCAATACCAACCGACCTTCCTGGAGAAGGATACAATAAATTTGACCTCCTAACATGGTCCACTGTCAACAACAGGAGCTTGGTCTAGTTCAGTGTGAGTCCGAACGATCTGGCATGTGTGACCAAAAAATGCATCCAGCAACAACTGTGGCTTAGCCAAACAGCCCCCACTCGCAATCTCCACATTGCGAAACCCAGGCTAGCTAAAGTGGCTCGTTGAGCCATAACGGTTTTTGTACATTAATTTGGCTGAACGGGAAACGAGAAAGCATACATCGAGAGTGTTTGACTTCGGTTGGATAAGCTAAACGATGGATAACTGAGTGCACATCGTGAATAGCCATGTAACCAGCCGGACTTCAAACAATGAAAATAAATAGGGACTGACCAGAGGTACTCATGACGGACGGAATGTTGAAATCCGGTGGAGGTGGTGGTACGGGAGGGGATGTTGCGTTCGAATGCGAAGCACGGGGTTTAGGACACGGTGCGCGAGTCGACTGCTCTTCCATTAATGGAGGAGGTGGGACAAAGAATTGGCCGGCAGTTGTGACGACAACTTCGGTAGATTCATTCGCACGAGACGAGCTAGAACAGGACGGAAACAAGGTAGGAAAAAGACCCTCGATTGCAGCTAGATCGGATCCCAAAGGTTTCACCGGTGTGGTCCGACGCGGTGGCCGAGGTGCGGTCCTCTTCCGACCAAGTGAATTGGATGAAATGGGACCGGCCGAAACCGATGGATCACAGTGGTCAACGGGAATATCGTGTACAGCAGGCGTAAACCGAGGAGCGTTAGTTGGACTTGGAGGAACCCTGAATTCCTGATGAATGTAGAACACTGGTGTCTGAGCTTTGGTACTAGCCTTCTTGGGCATACACTGCTCAGATCCACCAACCCCAGAATCAAGTTGTCCCTCATCCGACGCAGGACTGGCTATATTGGGAAAAGGCAGAGTGATCAACCAAACATGATGTCACTAAAAATGTTAACAAAATCACATCAAGCACTCAGAACAATGTACCAACAATACTCACCTCGCGTTTCTTCTGACGACACATGCTGTTCGTTCAACATCCGATCGAAACTTGCACTACGCCTTGGGGGAGGTGGACGTGGAGGAAGTGGAGGATGGTGCAACGCAATCGACCCAGGAACGTCAGCGGTTCGAATCGCATCTGTGCCGTTTGGGTTGAGCTGTGTAAATGACGAGGGCAGGCTGACTATGGGTAATTGACCGTTAGATCTGGCCAGTTCTTCAGCAACCTGGTCCTCAATACTTCGCGAACCGGTCTGCATAGCCTCCAGTTGAGTACGGAGTACGCTGAATGTGGGTCTTTGTTCCGGATGCCATCGCCAACCTGAGTAAACAGGGGTAAGAGAAAGAGACGGACGCGAATAGAAAACGCTCATCGTTTTCATCGTCATATGGATTTAAATCAAGAACACATGTGTACAAACAAAATCATAATTGTAACACCAACCAACAATGACCGATTTTTTAATAAGGGCCCATTCGACTCAGTGAATCAATTTACACTGTCAAAGTCTGTTAAAAGTAGGGGGTGGCAGACAAACGTGAAAATATGTCCGCTGTTTTATCCATACGTATGAGCCCAGGTCAACGTCTACGGTGAACCGTCCAACAACCAGAGCAAGCCACGGTCATCCATTTTTGTTGAAGACGAAATAATGTGGAACTACTTAAGCAGCCCACAAAATGCTCGCGTGCATCCCCTATTTAATGGGAGAATGACTGATCCAGACAGAAAGTTGTTGCCGTCTGAAACTTTTCAAGCAGCATAGACGATGTCACAAGCAGTCACAGCCTGAAAGCGCACGATCGCTGCGATCACGTGGACTTAATGCTATCTAATAAAGTTATGAGGGCAATTCACCAACTTGTATGCAGGGGAAACTGCATATCAGCAGCAGTGGAATTACAGGAGACGAAATAGAACCTCGTATATCCACGACCACAATAGTATTTCTCAAATCTGGGACAGCTCGGCCGACAGAGCCACCTCAATGAAGCTTGAAACCGACTGTAAGAGCCATCCTACTATACAATCGAGAAACTTCGGCACTGGAAGCAGAAACCGTGAACAATCTACAAAGATCTAATCATCGGGATTTGCGCTCGATCATTTGTAACCGTGACACTAACGGATAGGTGGTGATGCGATTAAGACGCGGATAGTTGGTGGCGAGTGTCAATACAGTTCACTGGCTCAATCTTCAAATGTGCGGTTTTAGATGGTTGTCATGCATTAACAATAACGGCTAGTCACCTGCCACGCCCAGCATATCCTGCCGAGGCCGCAGCTGACTGATATGCGGCACACAGGTAATAAACGATGAAGATACGATCAAGTACCAAGATGTTAGCAAACGTGGACTAGGTTCGTCTCTCGGAGTGAGTCGCTCGCGAGTTACCTGGTAGATAGCTGGGAACATTAGCTGAGACATTGACTAATAGAGCACGGCGGCGTAAACGGTGCTGATATTTGGATCAGTTATCCGAGATGAATGACACGGGGATAGTAAAACCTGCGAGGAAGTGCTCTTGCTAGCATAGATTGTTTGTTTGTCTACAAGATGTAGACACAGAGATGTTAAACATCTGAGTGTGCATATAACTGTTTTCATTATCTAGGTCTCAGCGCCTCCCATTTCTTTGCTTTCTTGTTGAGGTCTGTACCTTATTTCCAGTGGCGTACTGATTTCAATGATAATGGTGGACAACTTCAATGTAGTGATACCAAGAACGCTGAAATCAAATAATTCTGGCTTTCGGATAAGCTGGTTATAGGGCAAAATTTGTGATCGAACATAAATGACGATCGACATATACTGAGAGGCATTAGCATCAAAGTTAGGCACAGCTCTTCAGACAATGTATTAACGGAGTAATAAGTGGGTTTGACAGGAATATTATAAGTATTCTAGAGCGGTTCATCACGCAAACACAACTTTTAATGTACAATCAATGTATATAAACTGACAGAGAGTAACCGCTAGTAAAACAGGAGACTGGGTGTCGATAAATTACATTAATTAATTGCATCATCGCGAGTTGCGTTCAAGGGGAAGGGCGACCGAGCATTCATTGACTTGTGGCGTACTTTAATGCTACCATAAATTGACGTGACGACACAAACATGAGTTCGATCAAAGTGAAGCACTATCGACCTGTGAAAACTTACTTCGAAACAGAGGTACTAATTTACTTTCTAGTAAATGTGATCCATGTGATGCGTGCAGAACCATAAAAAAGGTTTACTATGAGAAGGAGTGCAGTAAGCACTAGCGAGATGTCAGCCTCGAACATAAGCAATGCTGGAAAAACGAGATACACATCGCCACGTGGGGTTAAGTAAACTTGACAGAACAGCTACTGTTGCCTCTTCCTCAGGCTACCGAACAACCTAAATACCTGAACATGAATACGACAGTTCGGCTGACTAGTGTGAAAGCAAATGGGCAAACGAATGAACACATCCGTCTCACAGAAACGAGCGTTGGAGTGTTCTGTATCTTAAAACAAAGGGCACCTAACAGAGCAGCCTTGTAATGCAACAGACCGATTAAACAAGAGCAACGATCACATGCATACCTGGGTGTAAAGTGAACATGACCGCAATAAACCACAGACACACCAGCCATAATGGCTAAACGATCACAAGATTGACCAAGCAAGCCAGTGGAAAACGACACACGAACGCACGGGCGCAGCATAACAAACGAGTAATGAATGTTCGCGGGGATGACACACAGACATGCATACAACTCGTGACTATGGAAACACAACAGAGTTAAAATCAAAACCTGAGGGGGAAGGGGTATAAAATTTAGTGAACTAACAAAAGTAGGACACAGTCTACGAGATCATCTTCAACATGAACTTTCCTAATCAAACCGACAGACGCGAGTGTGAAGAAAAACAAACTCACATTGTAACATGAGCTTGTAGATCGGTTCAGGACAGCCCTCAGGCTGATGCATCCGTTTTCCCTTCTCGAGAAAGACGTACACATCTTGCAATTCGATCCCCGGATAGGGCGTTTTTCCGTAGGTGGCAATCTCCCAGAGCAATACACCGAAAGCCCATACATCCGATTTTGTGGAGAATATGTTGTAAACCAGGCCTTCCGGAGCAGTCCATTTGATTGGGAATTTGGCTCCGTCATGTGCACGATAGGTCACATCCCGTTCCATGCAGCGTGCGAGACCGAAATCAGCCACTTTGATGGTACGCTGCTTACCAACCAGACAATTGCGAGCGGCCAAATCACTGAAGTGGGTAGAATATTAATGGAAATAGAGTTGAGGACGGACAGAGAAACTACCATACAAACAATTCTTTTCGCTCTAATCGCAACTCTGATATTGGTATGTGGGCAGAGTATCGTAAATCCATTCAGGTTTGTGCTGAACAAATTGAAAGAAAGACAGCAAGGTTACAGCTACTAGATGGAAGAAACCAGATGAAGGAATAAGTACTGGAGAACAAACTGAAAGTCAGTTAACACGTATGTGTCGATCTAACCATCCGTGAGAAACTGAAAATTCCAACGATAATCGGTATACACTGCTGTATGGGATGAAGAATCAGCATTTATTATGAACACCAAAAACCGTTTGCTATCATGTGACGTCAAAGTGATATGTCGATTAAACGGCATCAGGCTGCCTAGATGTGGACTGAAAAAGACATCGTAATGGGAAACTGAACACGTTAATGCATCGGCGTTTTCCACATTAAAAATGCAGTGGACTTGTCATTTGTGATTCGAGTGTTTGTTTACAAAGTTTCAAGCTGAACATTCAGATAGACTTTCCAATCAGTCTCTTTCGAAATGTAAGCACTTTGATAGCGTACACTGGAGTTACATATGTGAACCTCAGAAAATAAGCCCCATTTCTCTTTTCCTTTATCTTGCAAATAAGGCTTGTTCTTCACATGGTCGTATGGCGATTGAGTACCGGTAACAAGCAATGGTGTACTGATAAAGTGAGAATGAAACGAGATAGCATGTAAAACATGGTATATTATCTGCAAACGCACGGGTAGATATGAACATGATTCGTGGATTGTATTCTTTGAGTACTGATGAGAATAAGTGAAAACAGTAAATTTAGAAAGTGCAACGCTTGAAATGACAGCAATTTTGCGTACGTAATCAAGTGACTAATGCGATAGCCCAACAGTATTAAACCTGCATTTGGACAGAATGCTGGACAATATTTTATCAAAATGATTTGGAGTGCTTCACGGCCTTTAATGGAAGTATGACAACGACCACGTTTTTATCACGCTACTAATAAAAACAGAGCAACGGAGACAGACATACAAAAAAAACTTAAAGTTCAACATTAGGTGGATGTGTATTAATAACAAACCGATCTCGGCACTGACCTACCTAAAGAAAGATGCAGTATGGTTCACAGAGCATAATGTTCACCAAAACTGGTTCCCACTCACCAACGAGACGGCAATCCACTAATGAGTAAACCATTGAATTTCGTTTAGCCCAATATGCCATTTAAAAAATACGGAATAAGTAGGCAGGAATGAGAACATTGTTTATCGACATCATTAGCAACAGCAACATTAACAAGCCTCGAATGTCTGTTTCTTGCTAAGTTACTGAGATAAAAACACAGATCACCGTATGAGGGTGATTTTTTTAAAACACCACCTGCTGAGTGGCAATTTTTCAGCATGTTACTGTAAACATAAACACCCCTAGGCAGTTTTTGAAAGATAAAAATCGTTCTGGGCATAAACAGACTCCTTCAACAAAGAGTCCAAGTCTGTCGTGAATTGAAATGCTTCCATAATGCAGTACAGAGACATGTCGCAATCAAGCCGGTTTGACAGTTGGATATCAGTCACTTGTTCAAGTTCCAGCATGTCAGCAACGAAACATTCCTCCGAAAAATGGTGGAATAAATCAACGTCACTCCTGAGACGACACTCGTATAAGAAAATCCCACACAGTGAAAGGCACGTCATGATTATATTCAATGTTCTATGGGTAGTCGAAGTCTTTATAGCTGATTTACACCTTTTATATATGGCGGGGTCTCTTCAGCGTACTGGTGCGTTTGAAAGCCAGCCGACCGCTGGTGGCTTTTGAACCACTGCCGTTAGTTACTGCATGATCACTTCTGACTCCAAAGTGGTAGTTGTTGATTACGCAACATCGGGAAATACTAGCTCATTCAGAGTTTTCGCGCTTCTCAGCACAGAAGCTTCCTGCAGCGTGCGAGTGTGAACTAGTGTGTGATGTCATCAATCACATGTGGTGGGGATGGAGATAGACTGTGAAGGTCTAGAAGAATGAAATTTGAACTCAAACTGGGAATTGATCATCAAAAAAATCTAGCTGTCTTGAAATGAGTAGGTTAAACGCTAGGACGATCAGTGGGGCGGGGAAATAATCGTTATCATGATGCACGATGTCACGCATCAGTGATTCTAAGCAATAAGCATGAAGACCGGAGTCAACATAGCAAATATATCGATCACAACAAGAGAAATTTGACACAGTCTTGAAACATTTGAAAACAGGTTATTCAATTACTGAAAACTTGGCGAATTTTATGGAAAAACAAGCCAACCGGAAAGTCCCAGCGCTCCAGTCTATGCCGACAGAAGTAACAAATGCTAGACCAGGTCTTCCAGATGGTTCAACCAGAGACCGGGAGACCTCGGAAGCTGAGGAAGCATATGATAAGCTCTTCCTTTAGCACGAATTACTGTGTGAAAACGTAAAACACACTAGACCGAGCAGCACATAGATGGCCAAAATCAACCACAGCCAAACCGCGCGTCAAAAGTGAGATGTGCCCATATGTGTACAAAATTCCATGCACACTGATCGATATTGCACGATCAAGGTTCAACGGATCATCAGAATGCAAGGAAGATGAAGGCAGCAGGTGGCCAGAGATAGATATCGATAACACCCACAAACAAACCGATAAATCACCATATGGTGCCCCATGAAACATGAAATTTTGATTCACCAGTTACGTGAAATGTGAAACAAGCTTAATCAGAATTGGACAGCGAAACTTCAAACCACCAAACTGAATGAATGAACAGAGAGGATGAGTAAACCAATATTAGCAGGTCATCAACTTAGAGCGAACATTCAGCATACGAAAATGACAGCGCAAACACAAACAAACGAATATGACGAGTATACCATGCTGCCGAACGTTTCGTCGGTAATCAGATGTCACACATCAGCTTAGGCCTACGCAGTATGCGTTTGTGGTCCAGACGTGTAAACAAATAAGGCTCTCGGGAAATCTAAAAAGTCTAAAGAAAAAATTACGGCATTGAAAATGAAAATATTGTTTCGGTTTTAACCGCACCGTCGCAGACACAATAGCGGTATGTAGTTTCGTAATTAACATGGATTCCCATAAGGTTTTTTATGCCTAATCAGCCTGTTTAAACCTAAGGAGCACTTAACCAAATTGGATGAATAAAAAATAAGTCGAAGCATTCGACAGAGTCCATCACACAATTCTATGTGTGTAACTTCATCAGCACGGGACCTTCGTAGCGTAGAAAACGGATCATCTGAGAGAAATTTTAGTATAACTGTTTACAGTGTACCACGTGAACGGCACATTGCACTTAAAGATATACCCCAGGGTGATAGTACAGGTTCCATTTTGAACTACCACAATTGGTAAATCTCCTGCTAACGTTACACGTATTAGACATAAAAGTGTTCCGAATAACTGATACTGAAGAAGAAGAGAAGTACTCTGATCTTGACAGTTTTCAGCAATCGCTTCCACTTGACTACTTTAAGTACAGAATGATGTACGGTGATCACGCGTCGTAGGGTGATAACTTGCGGAAGACGAAAAGCTAACTACTACGGTCAGTGAGCGAAACACAAGAACGATCATGTGTGAAGTCCTCAGTCTGCTTGCTGTCGAGAACTATTGAAAACAAGATCGGACGCTACGCCAGCGTGTCACTCGGGTTGGTCACTGCGTTGATATGCCAGTTTGTTGGACTTGTCAATATTGATTGCCCATATTACACATAGACCCCGTATCCGAGTTCATTTACATCCACCCGTTTTTCACAGCACATACCACTCCTGGGTCGTGGCAACACTTTTCCGCCTGTCGGGATGTTCTCTATATCAAGCATTAACCGGTTTCTCAAACTCACCCGGTTCTTCCCATTCAATTTTCCGTCAGTTTCCATTTCACATGATCTACAACCGCGATCCTCGCCCCCACCGCTTCTGTCCACCGTCTTGGGTTTTCCAGAAACAACTGAACCCCTACCATGTTGCCCGCCCGTACAGCCTGTAGGTCGGGCGCTTCTCCGTCGTGATATCACTTTTAGCTAAGCATTCGTCGTCTCAAATCAATATGCACATCGGTTTCGTTCGGCAACTGAGCTCTTAGAAGTTTTATGATGGGTTCTTAACATCTCCTGTGGAATATAATTTTATTTAATATCTTCCATTTCTCCAGCGGCATTACGCATGAACAGTTTCCAAACAACTGTGCAACAGTCGCTTTGTCCCTCTGATCGCCGCCTCGGTCTTTCATGAGTTGTTTGTACAACGTCCGAATCTATATTTTTCGGCGGACGTTTTAAATTCCCCGCAACTGAAATGTAGTTCCTTGTCTGGGAGGCAGGTTCCAAGTACATTATAGAGCGCAAATTAGGCTAAGAGTTTATTAACCTCTCTGGAAGTAGTAGAGCCCAACCATTCCAACTCATAAAAAGCGCTGAAATGGTCAATCGTACTCAAGTATTGTCTAGTGTACAATGCGAAATTGTCCGCAGACGATAGTTACCAGGGTCTTTGGGGGATTTTATGTGTCAGCATCATCTCCTTAGTTTGCCTCCAGTGAATATTCCAAAACGCAGTACAGTTTTGTGTAGTCTCTGACGAGACTCGATAAATAAGGCCAACAGAAGCGTCCGTTTGCTCTCTGAATACAGTTGATTACTCCCGTACGGGCCACGTGATCATGCCCTAACGTGTCTCGTTGAAACGTTTTCCGCATCGCAGTTCTTCCTCTTGTGAACATTAAATCATCTTACTAAATAAACTGATTACGGCCATTAAAGAAAACGGCTTAATCGTTTGGGTTGGATCATAATCCCAGTGTCATTCTCGTCGACCAGAGTGACGATAGGCGACCTGCGTCGTCAGGCGAAATGATTCTTTTCCCGACACTTCATGCATGGCTTTTCGCAGGCTGGATACATTACTTTCTGTCGAAGACGGCTGCCATCGCAAAACTGACAACAGACCAGCACAACTCTGTCTCTTTCCATGGCGCCAAACATCAGACCGCAGTCCCCATTCAGAGATATTCTTCGCTCTGTTGCGTATTCACTATTACAGATGTTGATATGTTGGGAATCTGGGATGTTCAGCAACGTCTTCATTATTGAACTCTGGATGCCGATGACCATACTGTCTCGGATAAGCGTGTTTTTTAAGCACTTACACAAAAAGCATGACTTTACAGGATTCTTCAAAACGCCTACATACTAATTTATTGTTTTTCTTTTCTGCTGATAGCTCGAAAAACAGGGAGCAATCAAACGTCTCGTGTGCTTGTCCAAAACAATATTCTCCCATTTTGCGGACGATCATAGTCGGTTCGCTTCTCTCCTCTCCATCCGCGAAGGCCATGTTTCGAGAAAATGGCCACTCTGCATTCCCGACCGCATGTCAAAACGTAGCCAGTTGACATTCCTTAGTGGCCCCCGACAGATTGATTGACAAGCAAAAATCTTCACAATTCTCCTCTTAACATCAGCGATCTGCAAGCATCTTACAGAAATATTAGCCCGGTTGTTTGGATCATTACAGTTAGTGTCCCCTCTTGAAGTGGATCGAGTTGGCGCACCCGTACCTCGAGTGAAACAGCCAAGTCCGTCGGCGATTCCAAACGAAAGATATTTTTCTCGTGGAGGAAGAGCTGTGCAGAAGGACGAAGCGAGTTTCACCGTTTTGTACACTCTTTTTTGTTCACAAAGACTGTTAAAACCGAGTCGGTTAACTACGTACCATCGAAATATCAGAGAAGCCCATATTGTGACCTAGAAAATGTTAAATCAGAGGTCGCATCCTCTGAGGCATAGTTTCCCCCTAATGGGAATACTTACGATTGAGACTACTCTTACCGGGGCTGAGATATCATACAAACCGCCAGAAATGCAAACATTCTGTCTGTGTGAGAGTACGTTCAGTCTGGACCATCTGTAGTACACTATATCATGACAGCCTCGTTGATTTGATTTTATGCGAGGACCTGACGAATACATTTTCGATGCCGGTCAAAATCGTTAATCAGCTTGCGATCACGATAAGGGTAAGGCGGTGTACTACCTTGTGAGGTGCAATTGCTCAAAATCCGACTGCCGAATTACATCTCATGTACTATGTCCTAATTAACTTGACCATATTTTGATCCAAGCTCCAAGTTACGAAACGAAAATATCTGTACATTTTCACTCAGTTTGCCCTTCCTATACTCCATGTTTCTCAACTGGGGTTCAACCCAAATTCAATTGCACAATTATAGTGATTCCAACATGGAATGCCAAGATATGGCGATAACCATCAATCATTACATTTCATTTTTATCTTGCCAAAGACGCTGGAGCAATGACACTCTTTTCGGGTCAACTCCAGTGGCATCTACGGACCCAAAGACTACTTTTGATTCGGTTGCCTCCGGGGCTATCTCTATCGAAGAACAGTCCTAGTGAAGTAGACCGACTTATTGAAGTGATTGTATGTCCGGTCCAAATGAACAGTAAGCATTCACGTGGAGCTATCTCGAACACTTCCATTTCAAACAAGTGTTCGACCACCCTCCTTTCTCAACGGTGTGCCAAAAGCAGCACTCAGAGGCTCCAAGGAACTCTAAGTGGAGCCCACACCAGATAGTAAGCTAAACAATACTGAGTGCACGGACGACATTGTTTTACTTGCTCCTCCTGCAGAGAACATTCTGACGATGCGGAAGTGATCAAGTGATATGGCTGGTGCACAAGGGGTACACTTTGCACCTTGCAAGTGTTAGGTGTTGTTTTGCATTGGTTGGCGGTAACTCAGTCTTTTTCGCTATTGAAGGCAGGTCGCTTGAGGCTGTCGAGCCTATCAACAACTTGGGTGGTACCATCTCGGCGGTTATGTTATGTTGTTCATGAGATGTGCACGAGGAAGAAGAATGCGCGTAGTGAATTCGCCAACCTTCACCACTTGTGGCGTCACCAAGATGTATCGACTAAACACCATGTCTACAAGAAAAAATGTACACAGACTCCAGCAGTTTCCGTCAGTTAGCTTGTATCGAAAGGTCTGACTGCGTCAGTAAGGGGATAGTCAATCGGACGGTATTGGGAAAGTGTACGAGGTCGTGACCACTAACCGAGGTAACGAGAACGCAGTCTTAGCTGAACGAGTGACCCACTCCCCGTATCGACGAAGTGCCTGTCACACCGTGCATTGCTTAATGCGGACGTTGGTGGATGGAAGAAACCTCAAAGCGACCAGACAATGGCATGGTGACGAGCTATAAGGGCCTCGATCGTCCAGCTGAGTAGGGTTGGTGGGTGCTGGTCACTAGGTTAGAGAGGGATACGAGACCGTCTACACTGCTGGCTGGAAACACTTGGACATGGCAGCAGGCCGTAGGGTGTTGACTGTGTTCGAATGAAATCATGTAATTTTCCTTCGTTCTTCTGTTTTCCTCCATACGGCTGTTTCTTTGTTGGCTTCCAGTTCGTGAACCAATGTCCGGATTGGTGACAGGCTGAGCCAAAGTATTCACGCACACGACTGAAAATGGGTCTGGCAACCACGCAGTGGATTAATATAACAAAGAAGTCAGAAAACAGATTGAGAATAACACAACGTTACGAGTAAGTTGTAATACTTCATTCCTCAGGCCAACTGAGATGGTTGAAACGTAGAGTATTACAACTTGCTCGTAACGTTGTGTTATTCTCAATCTGCTCATCAATAACATGTTAAACACGACGCCCAAACTGTTCAACTTCATTCGTACTAAAGTCAGAAAACGTTTTTGCAACACGCATCTCTCGAGGATCCTTTACTGCATCTCTCCAGGTGCGTACTGCAGTGTGCTGATGTACACAGCAAAGTACAATGGACGTTGTTAGACCAAACGACAAAATAGATAACCACACAGTCACAGCCACACATGCACACACACACATGCGCACCAGTTACCATGGTAATCCAGTACTGATTAACAAGGATTTCCGAACGCAGGGTTGACTTCCATTTGGCAATTGCTACCATCTCCGCGTAGCGGAGATGCCCTCCATTTTTGCTGTATAACACATCCGATAGATAGCATTCGGCTGTCACTCCTTGGTTAGTGTCTCCAGCTGAATGCTTTTTCGATGTACCATTACAAACGCCTTCGATACGCTGAAATCTGACCTACGGTTTCCAACTTAAATCACCTGACGAAATGCCACATGGAAAGTACCACAGGTCAATCGAACAAGTTAAGCAGAAACTAGAATTTCAACCGATGGATGTTTGACAAAATTAATCTTGTCTGCAGTGAAAAAATGAAGCAGACCAGGATCAACCTGCCAAGGAACTTTAAGACATTAGTGAGACATAACCTGACAAACTCAGTATTCCCAAAAAATCCTGCTAACCATATTACCAACTTGTCATCAATTCGACACATCAGCGTTCAGCTGGGAGCCCCGTCTTAATATCTTAAATTGTGTACTACCATAGAACAACAGCATCGAGTCATACGTCCAGTTCGAGACATTTTTGACCAGCTTTTACAACTCACTTTAATAGCAAAGGACGCTGAGAGTCGGTGTAAAACCAAACTAGTCCATCTCGAGCACCAGTATAAAGTTACGTCCTCCGAACGGGACAACCCTGACGTCAATAGACACCAATGACCTTTCTCAGCTAAGATCAAGAAGAAACCTAGTAATCTTACAGCCGAGCGAAGGCTGCACCGTTATGGTTATGGACAAAGCTGACCATCTATCAATAATGCAGCCACTATCGCATGACACCGCCGAATTCAGTCCGCACAGACCAGCAGGCAGTGTTATCGAACTACAGGTTAACAAGGAGGTATGGGCATTACTGGGAAAACACTTCATTGATCAGACAACAGCAAAATAAAACACACATAGAGGATCACAAACTCTGCAACTATATGGTTTGCCCAAGCTCTACAAGGTTGGTGTATATATAAGACCTATATCATCCATGTACGATTCACCACAACACAAGCTGGCACGGTGGTTGGCCCAACTACTGCTACTAGTAGAGTAGGCAGTGGCTCGGACAACTGGAAAATAATTTCGAAGTCACTGACATACTTGACGGTTCAGACTATAATGCCAAATATACGGCGGGTATGGGTACAGCCTCTTTGTTCATAAACGCACCCGATGAAGACGCCCCAAACCACTTGAACATAGAATTACCCACTTCTCGGCTAGAAAGGCTTCCACTGATAGGGAAAGCGAACATCGAGCACTACTTTCAGGGAACCAGCTCTACAATGCAGTCCGCCCACCGAAAACACACTTGGACGGAGCAGCATCCCTTTTATAACCCTGTACCGGTCCAGTGCAATCGTGGTCTGGTGAGAAGTCTGTATTATCGTGCAAGACGAATCTTCGTGAAGGAGACTGATCAGAGGGATGTGGTTGTTCAGACTCACGCTCAAAAAAAGGTTATTCCTTAACATTTGTTGAGAAATTTAAAAAACGAAAGTCAGCTGCTGCGGTAGCCTCAACAAGGGTAAAAACCGCTTCTCTATTGGAAGCCTGTTCCACAGCAGCTACCGGACGCACACTGTACGCAACCCAAAGCATCACACTGCTCAACACCAGTCGAATCCTAACATCAACAATGAAAACAACGTTGGTGCTCATTGAGGAAAACGGAGAGGCAATTATGCAATAGGGCCAACGAACACCTTCCAGTTCGAATCTGAAAAACGCGCATGAATAAAATAATGTCTCCATCAGGTCAGAAAGTGACAAATCAAAAAGAACTGATACCATCGGTCGGCTAAAACTTAGCGACAAATCGACTCCAACTGGAATTGGAGCTGCCAAAACGAGACTGGACCTTGAAGTGATGTGACGACATGCGCATCTCCATGATCTATTAGGTTAAACTGGACAGTGTGGCCACCACACCGACAGTCACTCACATCAGGCAGGCTAGCAGGTAGGGGTATGACAAATTACATTCTTCTGGTCCTCCAGGTAGAAAGTTGGAAGAAGGTTGACATCTTTCTCTGAGAAAAAGTACTAGTTCTGGTACACTGCTCGCACTCACTGCCCTGTGGTACAAGCTTTGGTTGAGAACCCTAATCGTAGTCCTGTCTAAGTCTGGGCGTCCTGGCAGTATCTCAACACATATCACCATGAATACTCACAACAGCAACAACTCCACATTACATCGGGCGTCTGGCAATATAAACCGGGTCGCCCTATCTACTGGATACCGCAAGATGGATAGGTGAAAGCATGCTACTGCTGCACCCTCTCCTACTGTCCTATCAAATGTGGTTCGCAAGCCCCTCCCGACCACCATTTTTGAAAGTTACCTACCGGTCCCAGAACAGATATAGCCAATCACAGCAAAACTGTGTCGACAAGTCCCACCTCTTACCATTCAGCCCCAGGCATCCCTCGTCCATTGTTTAGAACTACAATGCGAATTAACACGAGTACCTTCAACGTTCGTATTATACAAAGAGAGCCAGCAGGTCGCTCTCACATGAAAGTTAGATTCGTTAAAAGTCGATTCCTGGTACATTTCGAAGGCTAGAATCCAGAAGGGTATGGAACTAACAGCACCCGCACTGTCTACCCCATACTAGTTTTAAACTTTGGGTGACTCCACGACCGCCGTCATCGGTCAGTCTGGAGTAGGTATAGTCCTCGGCACGACGGCTGCAGTCGTATCAGTAGGTTGCCTTCCTGTTAACAGTAGACTTTGTGCTGCCCTCTTGGCAGGTTGAATTAAGACCAGCTCTAGTTGCAAGACCTTCAGCAATCTAGTCATCGTATCTGCTTAAGCTCTTACTGACTGAAGTGACGTCAGTGAAAACTCGGATCTGGACGCTCTCCTTAAGTCGATACACGGTTCTCATATAGTCGTTCTGGCCGGAAATATGAACGCCCAGGTCGGCCGCCTTAATGAGGCAGAATCTCGTTTAGGTGGCAGGTATGGGATAGCATCACGTCAGTCGGATAATGACGAGTGATGGTTACAGCTGTGCACTGAGCACAGGCTATTTTCAGCCTGCACTACCTTCAGGTACCGTGCGCATCACCGTTATACCTGGTGCCCTCCTTCTCTGATTTAGACGTGGTCTCAAATAGACCACATAGCAATTAGCTTTGAGTGGTGTGGTTCGATTCAGGACTGTCGTTCTTATTGTAGAAGGGAATTGGACTCAGATCAGGCTTTGGCACGTTGTTTTGTTCCTACTTTTGTTGGACAACGACCTCGCCGACAGCAACGACTGGTTGTTCAGAAACTGGCTATGCCGTCGGTAAAGCATAAGTAACAAACTAGCACGCAAAGCACGCTTTGCAGTTCTCATCCTGAAGAGAACTAACAGCTGCTGTATCCAAATCTCACAGGCCATGCGGGAAGGAGGCACTGTAAAATGCGGCACGGGGGTACATGGGGTGAACAGAACTTGGATCTTGCAGAACTCTCTGGAGTTGTCAGAAGCCAGACAGAACACTCCTCTTGGCAATTCATATAACAAGTTTAGAAGAGGTGTCCGTAAGAAACTAAAACGTGGCCTAAACGTTGATCATCAGGCTTGGTTAATGGAAAAAGTTAAGGAATTGGGGACCGCTTTTGCCTCAGGAAACGACGGCAAACTCTTTAGGCTCATCCGTGCCACTGTCCCAGACCAGTGAAGCAGATGGCACGCTCATCTATAATAAGTCCAGAAAATTAGAGCGGTGGTCGGAACACTCTGAGGGTCAATTTAGATGGCCTCTCGGTGCTACTGTGTCAGCGCCGCAAACTTGTAATCTATCACCCTGTTCAGTAGATTTAGCACGACCCACTAAGACTGAGGTCAGCAATCGCATTTCGGCTCTCAAAAGCAATATGGCTGCCAGATGATCTCAAGCCGACAGTTTTCACAGAAGGTGAGAAGACGTGAGTAGAGGCTCTGACACAGTTTATTCAACTTGTGTGAAGGCCATCTCTCCGTGCTGAAGTCATGCGATGATGGGTCCCATATCCAAGAAAGGTGTCAGAGGCTCTTGCGAAGCCATAGTGCAATTAGTTCAACCTCAACCATTACCAGGGTCCCCCACATCCAACATACTTCGCCGATTCAATGCAGTTCGAGAGGCAAACACTAGGGAAGAATATGCATGAGATGAACATATCACATTTATACCCCTCGTCAAATCCTGGATCAGTCACGTGCACCACCCACCAACAATTACCACATTTCTCCACCATAAACGCGCGTTCGATTCGGTGGAGCGATCTACACTTTCACAGTCGCTCAAACGCAGGCGTGTACCGAACAAGTATGTGAACATACTGTCGGTGCCTCATTCCCACAATTCAGCTCAGGTTAGGGTTGACAGTCAACTGTCTGACAGTTTCAACACCAGCAACAACGTACGTCAAGGCTGTACAATTTCACCATGGACGAAACAATAGGGAATTGTCTCCCACACTCACAATATGCCGCTGTGCACCTCCTACCAGATGGAAGACTGACTGAAAAGACGTTGCTATTCGACAATTTACGATCAGCACAAACAACGCTAAGGGCTATTTCGCGTCCTACCAAATAATTCGAAACGCGCTTTGTAGCCTCCAAAAATGTAGTGCTTCTGCAAGACAGCTGTGAATACGTAAATCTACTGTTAGATAATGAAGTTATGGCAGTTGCTGACAAGTTTGTGTACCTGCGAAGCTGTATCAGCGACGGCGGCAGAGGTGTAGGGAATGAAACAGGAACGCGTTTCCCTAAGGCTAACGTGGTGTTCGTTAATTTGGGAGGCACCTGTGGCAACAGAGAGGCATCTCTCTGAAACTTAAGGGCCGCGTATGTAAGACAATAGTGAGGGCTATATTACTTTACGGTAGCGAAACTTGGCCTCTCAAGGTAGAAGACGTGAACTGTCTTCAAGTATTTGATCACCGATGTCCGCGTTCAGTCGCTCGTATCGGGTGGCACTGGCGTGTAAGTAACGAAGAGGTTTGGCAGTGACTGCCAAACGAGTTCTTTTGTTCAATCTCTGCGTTTGCACAAGCGTAAATGGTTAGGTCATGTACTGAGGATGTCAGCTAGTCACCTGCCAAACCGAGTACACTTTGCCGACCCTGTGGTCAACTGTCGCAGGGTGCGAGGTGGGCAGATGATGACTAAGCGTAGACACTGTAGATCGGGTTCGTTTCCCGGACTGAGGCCTTCGCGATTCACAGAGTCGTTGGCCTGAGACGTTAGGTGAGATAGCGGCTGACCGACCCTACTGGCATGAATGTTGTCGTTGTTTGTCCGAGTTGTCTGTGATGTGAGTGCACTTAATGATGCGGGGAAGTGAAAACCGTAAAGAGGCTGTCTTGCTGATGATGCCTTATCTTCACCTGTAACTCAGTTGTTTGTTATACATGTAGGCACCTTGATGTTGTAAACTTAAATATGGGCATAGGTCCCTTCCTGTCCTCTTCCTGTACACGATGGTTGTGTGATAGTTAAGCATCAGTGTGGACCACTGATGTGCTAGTGTCTACAGCGATGGTGATGAACCTGGAGAAATTCTTTCGGATAAGTTACCCCCTAAAAAGTGAAAGACTTTTGAGATTTGCGGGGCGATAGCGACTAACAAATAAGAGCCACCTACATCTGAGTACGGAATGACTTGCTCATCAGCTACGAATTACTCCGAAAACCAACACGGACTGATGTGTGCCAAAATGGTGCTCAAATGAAAAAGTTCGGCATCAGGATTGATAACCCTAACACTCAATTCGTACAATCTTGAGTGGGTCTGTCAAATACCCTGATAAAAAATCAACCAGTCAACGGTTAGAGTTGGTTAGACGTTTCTCTTATTCGCTTTCTGGAAGCGTGGCTTCATGATGAAACTTGAGTCGATGGGAGCTAAGGAGCTTCAAACCCCGAAGAACCGAGCCACTTCTGGTCGCAAGTTACTGGGCTAGCTTGCGAGTCAAAACATGGTGGTTGTCGCTAACGATGCAAACAGACCCATGTCTCACCATGGTGACACGTCAATCAATACCTATTCGTCACGGAATCTGTCCTAACTAACCTATTCTTACCATCTGCATCAACAACAGGAACGGCTGTCTTTTTCATGGAAATTGCCGTCTGAAATTCATTCGTGTTCCCCGTAAACCAAAACTTCATGAATTCAGGCGACCCAGTTCAGTAGTATTTGTCATCCAGCTCTATTTTCCAGTAATCAACATAATCAATGCATAACTCTCCTCTAATGAACGTCCACAGTAGTACTGCTTTGGCCATTATCGAGAGAACTGCCGTGAGACGACATGTCGGTACACTTGCCCACGGACTAAAGTTGGCTGAGGTAAGGGTGAAACATGCTAGAGTTGGTTCATCAACTGGCTTCGCCAGAAATACATAGAGAGCAAGCGTTGAGGTTTCCCGTACTGGCTGGGGATCGACAGTTTCACTTCAACAGCAGAAGGTCAGATTTCAAGGGTGCCCGAGTGAATAGCTCATTCTACGTGTGCGTCTAGCCGTGACTCTCGAATCAGCCTGTCTATCGCTCAATCGAGAACCACAGCCAGGTGCATAGACAAAAAAAATTGGTCACTCAAGCGCCCTTGAAGTCTGACCTCCTGCTATTGGAATGAAAATACTTATCCTCAGCCAAGATGGGGAGCATCAACGCCTGCTCTATGTATTCCTCGCAAGGTCAGTTGATGAACCAACACTAGGATAAGATGGGAGGCAAACCAAATTGAAATGATTTCAAGAATGAGTGAATCACGTCAGCAAGGTAGTTTGCATCACTTTATCGATAGAGTAGTTATTCCTTTTTACAAAAAGTTCATCCCGACAGGAAAGCAGTTTTCATCGATCTTGCGAATGAATTCCCTAGGAAAGAGATCACCGTACTTCGAAAACGACGGTTTTAACAACCGTGTGGCTTCTGCGTGCACGCGATTGCTTACCTGTGCTGAGCATGTCGGTCAAATTATCCAAGGATCCCTTTGAACACATTATGAGACACCACAGTGGTTTTCGTTCGTTCAGTCGATTCAACAAAATTCCAGTATATTCTATATTCTTATCAAACACAGTCGGAATTCACCACAAGTCACTCAAGCTATTGGTTCCAAAAGGTTCAATAACACGTAAGTAAAGATACAGCGGTTCGACGACAAATTTTATGTACTTTCACTTCTGATCAACAGTGGCTGGGATGTTTTCACGCTTCTTCATCCTTCTTTCTTCAGGAAAGCAGAAGGGGTGAACAGCTGGCTACAGAAAGGCACCAATGTGAGTTAGCTTCACAAATGCGTCTTTCTTAATGAAAACTCAAGGAAATGTGGCTTCATTTGCTGTATAAAGCGCATGAACACTTCAGTGGAAAACTCAACATTGTATATAACACGTTGACTAAAGATAAAATGACACAACTTGGTGACAGCATGACGCAGTTTAGAAGTTATGCGACAAAGCTTGAAGATAACACGACAGTTTAGAAGAACGACAGCAAACCGGTAGGGTGTGGTCAGTACGTTGTACTTGCTTTCGATTTCCTAAAAACATGACAATACCCAGTCTAGGGTACCTAGAGCCAAATGAATAGGTGCGAAAGTGTCCGATTTCTGCGTTTCATCCCAAAAGGAATCAGATACATGTGAAAAAATAAACAAATGCGAAGCTTGGTTGCACCTGGGCGATCGAGCCAATAACAAATAAACATTCATTACATATGTGCGAGTGTGTTAAATTGCAACCTAGCCCAAGAGGTGAGAAGATGAGCGGCGGTGTACGACGCCAACAACAGGTCCAGCCATCGGTCTACACCGGCAGAGATGAGTCACACGAAAATGAGAGTAATAAACCACGATTGTGACAAGTACACAATCAATAGCTGGTGTATCAAAATGAGGGGGGGAAAGCATACCAAAATAATCTGGCATCAAAGAAGGGTATGGTAGTACGAGAAAGTGCTGATAGAAAAGGGATTAGAATAGGGCAATGAAACCAAGAGACCCGAATACCCAGCACACCACAGTGTTAGCTAAAATACAGGAATCAAGAGAAAATTTACCCAGAATTAGGGTTTACTATGAAGTGTATTATTAGGCTCTATTACACTCTCTTAGAGAAGCAAGCCTGAATAGGTAACAAGTGAGAGTCAATAGTTCAAGAGAAATACGTCACCAAAGACTACAATCACTGAGTCACTTCGAACTGAGGACTAGGAGGTCAGTACTGAAGACGGCAAAACTACTGTCTCAAATATAACTTTCAGACAGACTCAGTAGCAGTTTGAGAGTTATCATGGGAGTATTAATCACCTGTTGATGGCTATAACAAATATTCGAATCATCCACGTTAGTGAGATCTCGTAAAGAATAGCTCACTTAACCGGCCTGTCCGAAGCAGTAGTTTGTAAACTCAGTTCAAGTAATATGCGTTAAAAGTGATTTGCTGTGGTACCACTCCCCGGAGGCATCACTAAAGGTGCTCGTAGATGAAAACAGAAAGCTTCCGAATGAACACCTCTGCAACACAGATTTAGGGCTCCAAGTGGCTAGCGTTACTGACCACCAGTCAGGTAAGTTGTAAGGCACTTGGCAATAATCAGCATGATCAATCGGTTTCTCGTATGTCTATAGTTCACTTCTGGTACAGAAACTTCTGATGGCCCGTTACGACGTGGAGGCAAATACGGTCTCGCACTGGACAATTAGGATGATCTACAAACGTACTAGACAGCTTGAGGAGAATAAAAACGGTTTGCCGAAGTTGATAATCAGTTAGGGTCACTCTATACGTCAATGTAGGTGGAATGAACGTGCCTAGGAACAATTCCCCAATTCCACAGCAACTCAGAACCGTCGATTCTGCATAGGACACTAAGGGTTTTTACTGGTCAGATCGATGTGGATATTATGCACTCAAAGTCCGAATCCAGTTCATGCCGTAAAAGCCTCAATAAACACTGTTGATAAGAAAAAGATCCGTATGACTTTGTCGTTCAAAGGGGACGCAGAAGCCGAGCTGATTACACACCAACTATTTGATACGATCGGCAGTACCAACCATGCTGTAAGTCTCGTCGTGGCGTTCCACTCAAAAAGGACGGTGCAAATTAATTTAGAAAGTAATATGCCCAACAGTTTTCGCACCGTCCACCGCGCCCTGGCCGCCGCGCCTGGCGCATCCTGTCCATAACTGAGGCGGTCGCAATCCGATTAAGTGTT
>QNGE01000529.1:235830-268707 GCA_008508345.1 Paragonimus westermani | reverse complement strand
CAAGCCCGACCACCACGTCAAGGTTGCAGTATAGGTCGGGGATGTCATTTACTCGTGTTCGATAAAGCTACGCGCTATTGTCTTCACGTGTTCTCATTCTACTCTGGGCCGACTACGCGTCAGGGCTCGCAGTTTAACGTGGTTATAAACTGTAACGTAGATGAATGGTAGGGTTCAAGTATGTGGACAATTTTCAAAATGTGGTCAATTCGACCGCGGCGAAGGCGAAACCCATCTTACTCCTCACGCATATGTTCTTCGCGTGTTTCGTTCAGTCAACGAAGTATAGTGAATGCGAACAACTTTGACGAAGCAGGAATCAGGCTTATCCCTTTGTGATTTGCACACGAAGTGCGTGAACCTTTTGAAAATGGGAACAATATTAGCCAAACCTCAGTCATTTGGAACAGCTTCATTGATCCAGGATCTCTAGAGCACAGCCGTTAGCTCTTTAACTAAGGCCGAATGCCCATCTACAAATGAGCAAGTGTAATTTTGTCTAGGCTGGGCGCTTTGTGACGTTTCAGAAGCCTGATCTCGGGAGAGACTTCTGTTTCGGTGAGAGGTGGGGAAAGTCAGCAAACCAATGAACATAGGCTGGGCCAGGAGGCGTGGTCACTGATGCTGGCGATTTGTTAAATTGCTGTTGAAAGTGCTCAGCCCAGCGTCCTAAGCGTCGTTGCAGGTTATGAATTGGCTTACCACTGGATTCGCAGACTACTTCGCTCACACCTGACTTTCTGCTACCAGTTGCTCGGATGAGCTGGAGGAGATTTCGGAAGTCCCCGGTAGCAGCGGATTTGTTTCACCTCGATAACCCGCTGTGTCCACCAGGCCTTGCGATCGTGTCCTATCTGTTTCCGGAGTTTCAAGCAACTAGACTTGCAAATTTAATTACGCACGCTGTTTGATAGGATGCTCTGGCGAGCGGTGAGAAGTTTCAAGGATCGCGTGCTGACCCAGTGGTTGGCAACTGAACGGGCAGTAGTACGACATGAGTCAGTACCGCGCAGTGTTTCAAGGTAGTTTGTTGGATGGGTTATTAGACTAGACGCAAGCGTACCCAGTTAAGCGAGAGCGCTTGTCTCCATGCTAGTTTAGATACGTCAGTTTGTGGTTGACGACGAAGCAGCCTGCCACCATAGTGTAGGAAGGATTTGGCACATAATTGCATGGTCGGGATTCACTTGGGTGGTTTGCAATTTTGGAAACAACCAACCTGCCGATAACTGACGGTTATGCGATTAATCATTGTTCGCGTTTGATTCGGCTGTGGAGGTCGTCGAGTGGTGTAGTGACGTCTAGAGCGTCGGAAATTAGTAATTGCCAAAAACAGTTTGTTGTCCGCATAGAGCTGCAACAAACGTTCACCGTTGTCTGTTCGACGAGTATCATAACAGTTCGGGCACCTAACTCACACTCGTCAGCGCTTAGCGTGCTTCCTTGGAAGTCCAAAAATGTCCGCTAAAATGTCCGTGCACCGCTTAGTGTACAGAGTGTTATTGAGCTGTTGTGCTGAGAGTGGAGCAGAAGTTATATCTTCAAGGCTAGGACAGTGTTCACTAGTCTAGGACATCTCTGACCGCAGAGAGGCTCCTCTCCGACGCTCAAGGTTCGTGGATATAAGGCGAATGGGAGGATTGTGCTGCTTTGCGGCTACGAAATCTGGACGCACTAAGTGAGGCACGTGGGCGATCATTTGGCACTTCTTCGTCACTGTCTACGTTCGGTCGGTCGCATAGGGTGGCACTTGCCGGTAGACATCGAAGAGGTTTAGAAACGGGTGTTGGATAGCGAGTGTCACTCAGGTTCCTTTGTTTATTCGCTAAGAGTGCGCAGATTTAATTTAGGCGTTTGCATAAAACCACCAAAGCACTTTTTGTCGATATCGCGCTCAACGGGCCTGTGGTGTGTGATGGACGGACGGTGACCTTGTACAGGTAAGTACAGGGTTTAATCACCGTGGGTTGGGTTAGTCTCCCGGGCTGTGCCCATTGCAACTCACAGAGTCGTTGGTTGGAGACTTCGGGTAAGGTGGTGATAACTGGGGCTCGCTGGCTTGAATATTGTTTCGTCGAGTTGTAAGTGCACTTTATATCGCTGGGCAATGAGAACCGTAAGGATGTCTTCCTAAGGATGCCTTCCACTGCCGGCTGGTTTTTTTAAAGTGTAGGTATCTTGTTATTGATTAGGTGAGTTTGGACGTAGTTGTTTTAGCACGCAAGTTCTCTTTCTTTTTTTCTTGTCCTGTTGCTTGTTTTTTTTCATCATGGTTGTAGGGTAGTCACGCATCAGCGCGAATCACTTGTGTTGTCGTCTTTAATGGGGGTAATGTGTAGAGGGTATGGATAATCGAATGATCCAGTTTTAAAAATGCTATATGTGAGTGAGACAACGCACGGTTTCAGCTTTTGTCATTTCACAATTTTGATTGCCTATATAGAAAAATAGCAACAAAAACAAATGGACATTTTATTTCACCCCTAAAATCATTATAATCAGTGGATCGAACAGAGGCAAATAGAACTATGGAGTGGAAGCTTTATAGAACATTGCGGCAGACATCTTGTTGACCACTATGGTGTACAGGAGTGCTTTGTAGACTGAAACGGAGAACGGCGTGTACCTCAGGCAAAAGTAATGCTGTATACCAATGGTCACGAGGTGGGTTCGGAGTCCAATAAATCTGTTAATTTCAATTTGAACGTCACTCATTTGGTCGTAGTCTTCGCATCCACATAGACTTTCCAATCAGTCTGTTTCGAAAAGAAGCACTAGGTTCGAGTTTTGCTCTCATTTGAGCTCGTCAATAGTCCATAGCCTTGCCACGGCTGGCAATAGAACTCCGGCCACGTTTTCATGAGGCAACCGTATCACTGTACCCACACTAGGCACAACCGAGTTATCCTATCTTTACGCTCAACCATTTTCACTCGCGAACAATAATCAAAATATCGCCTAGCAGGTTTAGTGGAATCGGGGATTTCGACCTGTCTGTGACCTCCCAATCGCGGGTTCATCGGTTGGAGTTCACAGACAGTAGTTGTGTCTTCTGTCGAGAGGATCGGGCAACCTGATTACTGCGCACAAGCGAAAGCAATCGTGCGTTCAGATATGATAATTCAGTCGTACCTAGTGTGAGTTCAACGGCGCATTGATGAACACGGTTGCCGTATGATAGCGTGGACGGAGTTCTGTTACCGGCCGTAGCAAGGCTATGCACTATTGACGAACTCTAATGAGAGCGAAACTTGAATCTGGCGTTTCTTTTCGAAAGAGGCTGGTTGTAAATTCTCTCTGAATGCGAAGGCTGCGATCAACTGAGTGACGTTCAACATGAAATTAACCAACTCCCTGACTACTCATCAGAAGTTCGTTCATAACGAAATGAACGATGTGCTGACCTATTTTCTGCTCCCGCATGCGTCACTGTGAGGTGTTCTACTGCGTGTAATCTATATTCGAGAATGGGGATGTTTTACTCAGAAGTACAATTCATAGTGTAGCGAGAAGGCGTCCAACAAAGCACAATCTTTATTGTCCAAATCGCTAGTCACATGCAACGCGCGCTCTCTCGTTTATGAGTCGCAATTCCAACCCGCAGCACCCCCCGGTTTCAGTTCACACGTCGTGTGAACTTCTAACCGGTTTACGTGCGTGACCGGTGCCTTCTATCGGAGGGTTTTTCGCTTGCCATTCCTCGTCTGTTTGTCCGATTTCTTTGCGCGATGGCTCGTCCGGCTGCTCGTGCTGTCCGCCATCCACCCAGTGTTGGCCTTGACCGTATTCCAACATCGTGTCGAGATGTTCCTCTAAATGTTGGAAAAACCACGCCTCCGATCTGGCCGTCTGTCGTATTTCGCCTGCCCTGCCTCGCCCGTTGGTCCGATCTAGTCGAGCGATGACTCATCCGGTCGCGCACGTTGTCCTTGATCCGATCGCGGCAGGTTTTCGAACGTACCTCCCCCACGTTGAGGTATTCGGCCGAGCGTTCGAAAACTCGCACCCCCGACCTGGCAATCCACCACAATAGCACAGAATTTGTTGCTCCCGGTACACGACGTTGTGGATTTACTGTTAATGACTCGTTCCAGTCTCATCAACCTGGACCTTCCTGATGTGACGCATCAGTAGAACAGAAGTTCCAGATAATATTTCTATTATCAGTGTGATGCTCTTAAAACAGATTAACCGCAGCTCCATAGTTTAATGTGATCGACTGTTTTCCATTCATCACTGTAGTTGCTGTGGGTGCCTGTAGTTTTGGTAAATTTACCACTGTTTCCCGTCACAGTTCCCACCCCAGCTCGAACAGCATACGGGTTGGATTCGTGGGATAACTTCTTTAATACTGTAGTATTTCGTTGTTTTGTGCCTAGTGACTTCCCAATCACTTAGGCCTACCCTCATTATCGACCGTCCATTCCAATTTTTGTTGCGCAGACAATGAAAAGTCTATTCCACCCGCAAGCTTACACAAGGATTTGGAGGAATTGGTCACTTTCAATAACCAGGTAAGTGTATGTGTGATCGTATTCCTGGTGTGCTAGTAGACGGTGCTCCGTTCATTTGGTCCGTCAATTTGATCAATTTGCAGTTGCTTACACTCTCTTTCCTAATACTCACGTAGTTTGCTAAAGGATCGCAACTTCTCACCGAGCAGACCGAAGTGCAGTCTTCCGTGTGAATGTCCAGACAATGCAGGTTATTTGAACGAAATCTTCTCGTAAACGTTGTTTTTTCCCTATCTTAATCTAATTTGCGGTAGCATCGAAGATTTGGGAATCCAGTAAAGCTCGAGCAGTGACTTAGACGTTCGACGTCGTGTTCAACCCACTCGTCGTTTTTATTGGGTGCTGTGTGTAGTTTCATATGAGGCAAGTTCGGTGTTCCTGGATCGTCGATAACTTTACGTACAAGCTGTCATCCAGTGATGTGCCCTTTTAGGTCTACATGTAGCCAGCCGGATGCAGCCATATCAGCTTAGCTTGCCGCCGATATTTGTTCCTGAAGTACGTTGTAAGTATACCTCATTGTTTAATTTGATTCAGCTGGTATTCCACTGAATGGTGAGTACTTTACGGACTATCGTTCTGCTGGTGGAGGACTGTAATTCTTATGGGAAAAACCATTCATTGTTTACTGATGAGTCACATAGGATTTAGGCTTTATGTACATAGAACATCACTTACAATCGATCACAGCTGTTCCAATCCCACAGAATTTCCTGTCAGCCGTTTTCGAAAAGAAACAACAGACTCGAGTTTGTTGTTTGAACTGGTTTTTAGCCGACACGATTTTGTAGTACATTCGGCCACATAGTCCAGGTAACAATAAGATCCACATGGTCTCTCACCTTCTCATATCAAAGTTGAAGTCCTGCTGACATCATTTTATCACTTGTAGAATTCTACATTGTGTTTATTCTTCATGTCAAACAATCTTTATCGTTTACCGTCTTGTTCCCATGCCCTTTTACAGTCACCATTTAGTGCCGTACCCTGCAAACAATGCGCCCCGGCAGTACGATGGTGGAGGGATCAAAGTCAATTTTTGTCACAAGAGGTCAGTCTTCTTCCGTAGAAATTCTGTAAGCATGTCGTCATCATTATTGCCACTTTCGCCGATAATGTCGATTCTGATGTTAACTGACGAGAATTAAGTAAGTAGACTAAAAGGAAAACTCCCAGAAGTAAAAAAATAAGCGGAGGAGGAGGAGAGTATCTGGCTATCGCTGTTGCATCTGTCACATTGTGTAGCCTACTCCAACGGTGCCCCATCTTTGTGGTTTTCACTCTTGTTATCCATGGTACCTTGTAGCTACGATTTTCCACTGCTTTTGTTCCGTCTTTCAAACCCTCGCATTTGAATTATAGTGCTGCGTGAATGGAGAAGTAGAATACAGTCATCCAAAATACGTGTCGAACAACTGCAATGCGCGGCGTATCATGAGAGTAAGGTGTTCTGAAAACAAGGTTGATTGATCCAGCCAAAGTTTCCCTGTCCGGCTGTCATTCGCAGACCATGAATGAATGTGCCGCGGATTTTTCGTTTGCCCCCCAAACCGCGTAATTTACACTCACATTGATTGTTACTGTTGCACTGTTCAAAGTCAACTGTAGGCAGTGGAAAATGTGACCGTTTTGAAAACGTAGCTTCGTGGTTGACGATCAATATCTTTACTTGTTTGCATCGAAGCAACCGTTACAATAATGCTAGAGTTAAGCGCATGAAATTCCCAGAAAAGCTTATCTCGGCCTCCATAAACCCTCATCCAATGCGATGGCTATTTTGTTGTTTTTTCTGTTGTATGATCACTTTTTTCAGCACCAGTTGTACCCATGGACGAAGATCGAGGTTCGAATAGTGTCAGAGGCTGCCAGGCCGTAAATTTACAGAGTTGCAGGAAGTTGTTAACCATTTATCTCGTTACTATACGAATTACTTTACCGCGTCAGCTAGTTTTTTTTTAAATCGGCCAGCCTGCGTTTTTCAATTTGTCTGAAAACGAAGATTTTGGAATTCTTTCCCATGCGAAGTGGATGATATACGGTTTTGGTACTGCCAAACTATCCAAACACAGACAGAACAGGTGGCCCAATTGGAACTCACAATCGCACTATTGGTAATCGGACCTCGCTGCCGTTGAGAGTGCTGCCATTTGTTGATAGGTAAATCTTAACTGTGTTGGGCTCCATTCCTCATTCCGGTTTAATCGCGTCGCTTGTTACTGTTGAGCGTTGAAGTCCACAATATTAATGTCACCATTCAAAGTCATTTACGTTTGCTGAGCACTCTACTGCGAGACGTCAGCATAGTGAGGCATGGCTTTAAATGGCTACAATATCACGTGATTAATCAATCGTGTCCGAACAAGATATCAGGTTGTCCAAACCGAAGTAGTCTGGACTCAAACTTAGAATGGTAGTCTCCGTTCAAGCTAGATCTTGCCTGTGAAGATCGAAATCTAGACTCATATGACCTTTTTTCGGTAGATCAGAACTACAGTAGAATAATGGGGTTCTCGACGGAACACAACTACGCATTTTTTGAAAATATTCCACAGTCATACTTCTTGAAACTGTTTAAGTATTTGCAATATTCATCCTTTCCCATTGGACGTATTTCGTTGACGTTGAAAATCATATAATTCCATCGTCTCATCTTCCTCCATAGACGAGGACACGCCTGTTTCAGCGTCACTAGGTTTTGTCGAATTACCTAGTCTAGTAGGCCTCTGGGACTGGCGGCTGTGAAGAGCAGCAGAACGACCATAGTTTCGCCTAGCTGGACAGAACAGTTAACACTATGTGTCTCATTTGGAACATGGCCTAACGAGACCTGGTACACCCCGTTTGATGGCAATTGCTCAGATAATTTCGTACTTTATGATCGGCTCGATAGGTATTTGTTTAGATGAAATCCACCCATGTGGACGTGTACTTTATCCTAGTGAGGCATGTCTGTGTGATATTTCTCTGCATTTCGGTCCTTGAGGCACTAGGATGACCGTGTGCTTTATAGTTTGATTGGCTTCATAGCTTTCGGGTTATTTATATTTAACATTTTTAAGTTACTCAGGCAGTGTAAGTGCGGAATACCAAAGTTTCGTCTAACATCTTTGCCACCCGAACTCATGTTCACAACAATACTCACCGTAGTTTTAGCGCAGTCCCTGTTCCTAAGGCCCTGTATCAAGACAGTCTACAGACGCCTTCAGAAGTCGGCCGATTTCCTAATGACTTTTCATTCACTTTTTTATCGGTTTATTTGCTCTGTTTGCCACCATTCATTTTTTTCAATTTCATTTTGTTACTGATCTTCATACTTTTCTACGCTTTACTGATGTGTTTAGGTGCGTTGAGTAGCACTGGACTGTCTACGTCCATCGTGGACTGGATTAAGCACGACTGTTGCGTTGGCGAGGTTCCAAGAGTTACCCCCAAGATCTAGTTACAAGTAGTTTCGGCGTAATCTGAAAGTGGGTTGAAGAAGGACAATTTTAAAGGCGGCAGTTCGGCTCCCTACATCTGCTTTAGTGACGGGTTCACTATCACATCACTAGTGTCTATATCGTACGCGGCCTGATAGTTTATCCAGGGCTCTTCTGTAATGAAGACGAATTTGAGAGTTGAATTTTCATCCAAGTTACGGCATCAAAACGTGTGCTCAACGGTTTCCTAACATCAAAAAGCACCTGGTTGTCCCTAACAGTTTGACACCTAGTATTAAGCTTGAAAGCCCGACTTCTCTCCTTTTTTGAGCTACATTGTGAACGCATTTCTACCGCCCATCGATTGTGTCGTGCTCTGGCCATCTTTTGCACCCTAATCCCCACTACGTAATTGGCTTACCATGCGGTAAGCAGTGAATATCTACAGCGAGCTTATATCACGTTGGGAACGGTGACCGCCGGAATGACAGAATTTCGTTTATTATTCCGTGTTTCATGCATGCATGTATTCACCGACTTCGACTGTTTGATCTGGTTGTTTTTCAATCCCCTACATTACAGTCAAAGCTCATATTGGAATTTTCTGGCCTGTCTGCTATTTGTACAGTTGAATAGGATGCTCAGTTTGAATGCGAAACAGTGGGCCAGATGTGAGAATCTGTCACGTGGAAATCGTCTGCTCAAATTAGAGCTGTGCTGTGCAAACGGCTCCGCACCCCTGAATGCACAAGCTCTCCATCAGCAATCTCCCACCAGAACTCACCTAACACGTACGTTTGATTGCTGACCTCGATTTACTCCTACCATTGTGGTGACTATTCGTTACATGTTTTGATCGATTCCTACTGTTTTACTTAGCTATCAGTTTAACATTCGTAGCCATATTGGGGCTAAGTGCACTCCTTCTGGTGATGGGATGTCTAACGCGTACCACAAACGCGTACCACAAGTTGCTAGTGAAATTGGGCGACTTTTTCATTGAATTCCTTCCGTCAAACACCAGTTATTCAAAAGCCAATGCAGACTTGCGATTTCAGAGGCAAATTGACTTAACAGAAGCAAACATTTGTGGTACCATGTCACCGGGCTGTTTTGTAAGACGCTGACAATTGCTGACTCTTAGCACCACCTAGATGTCAGTTACTCTGACTCCAAGTCAGTTGTAACGTACACCCCATCCCATAACTTTAAACCGTTGCACGTTGTCGCAACACCGCGCGCATCCGGTATTATTGTGTAATACTGAGAGGTTGACTGTTCATGTTGTCGCTGCCCGCATGCTCTATATAAACTAATGTTTTGCGGTTGATAAGAGTGAACATGCTGTTGACATCTCGCGGTCTTTCTTCTTTCTATGTCAGTTAGCCAAATTGGAGGAACCAAGTGCTTCGAATGATGTGGTACTGTTTGACACGTCCTGTCCTCCAGGCAAACGTGATGGTGGGCTCATTTCCCTTTACTTTTATGGGCAGTTGCACTTCCTGTTCTCGTGAGCTGAAACCGACCAACCGTTTAGGACTAGCTGTAAATGAGCAAACATTCGTCATGGCCTCCAGAAGGGAGTTGAAATAGGTCTTTACAAACAAGTGAGCGTGGTGGATGTTTGATCGTTTGGAGGCCAACCATAAACGGCTGACCGCTTTCAGCCTATGATGAATCGCAGCCGCTAAGAAAAGTCGCATATGTTCTTGCAACTCCTTCGACCGTGACTCCGTAGTGCTACAGATAAATATCTGGATTCCCGTCCAACGCTTGTTTACGGGCAGTAGATTCGATTTCTCGGCGTGCGCCTCGTTAGGGAGACCTGAAAAGGTTGAACCAACTGTTCACAAAAATCATTTCCTGTCTATTGTTATTCATTTTGCGGGGACGCGTTTCTTGCTGCATTTTGAATATTTTGTTACTTCATATTCAAGGTTGGAGAGCTTTTTTATCAGTTTTTTTTTATCGTACCGTACAAATAATTTCGACCGTCTTATCTGGTCTTTTTCGAATTGGGAAGATAGTCTTGTTAACCGGACCGTCTGAAATGACTTTATTAGAAGTTCCATCAAAACAGAACGACAGAGTTTGATCACCATGCTAGCACAACAAATATGAAAAAGTAATAACCAGGTTGGGTAAGAAAACCGATCAATAAAGGTTATGTATTGCATTTTTGCTAACATTCATTGTTCCAAATTGTGAACCTGGTTGATGGTGGGTCAAGGGAGATTGAGTGTCCGCACCAACTTCTGAGTGCACAGGTCAGGATTGCACAGTCGGATACTGATGGCCTCGGCAGCGGTCAACATTCGGAATCTTACCGTCGTTGATCGATTTCCCAACACCCGGCGGACAATCTGAGAGGCAGCCCTCTTATGAACAGCAGTCGCATTGAAAACCGTTTTAGTCATACCACTGTTCAACCACGCAGCCTGATGTTCACGCATTCTGTCAGACAATCGTTTTATAGTACGACCAGTGTGTGATGCTCGGCATGAGCAAACAAATGAGTACACACAACAGCTGGCTGTAGAACATGGATAACGGATCTTGAACGGAAGCTGATGCGCAATTGTGCGACAGGGTAGGTTGCTTCGACTGGCTTTTTGAACTTTCTTGCGTTAACTTCGACCATAGTGTCTCATTTAAAACGAAAACCAATAAATGCGAATTTCTTATTCACATAAGTTGGTAGATAAAACACGGAGAGTGGTGGATACAAGCATTTCATATTGATCCATCAGCACCAAATTTACAATAGCACGGCTCGGTTTATTATACCAGCTAATTAAAAAGGGAGATGGATAGTCAGCCGGTGGGATAGGGTAGGTCACTAGGTCCGGGGCAGGGTCGTGTTCACGAGCAGGTGTTTCTAAACACACTAGACCGGCTTCATTCGGTCGGTTACGACCGCCTCAGCAAACCGCTAGCATCTTCAATGAGAATGAGTTAATAGAATGGGTCTGTACGAAACGCCTGCGTCTACCACGCTCCGTATTCTAGATGGTTTCCTTGAAACTTGTAAAGGTGACTGACTGTTTCGAGTTGTTGGGATTGCCGATTACGCGTCATTTAGTGGTTTATCGCCAGGAGCATCATCATAGACAGCAATACGTCAATGGTTCTGGCTGATGCTTAGCTGCTACACGATTACGAAGAAAAAACAAACCCTCTACAGGCAGAGAAAAGCATCCAGCATCAAGGTGTTCACACCTCGCAGAAAACAGCCTAGCTAATAAGTGGAAGTAAAGAGCTATTTACAGGAGTTGATTACTTCGCATGGAGCCCTTCCTTGCGCTTGAACTCCTTATGAATACGCCATCTTCGTTCTCCTTTACGTTTTTTGAAACGAGTAACGACGTTATATTGAGGGAACTTTATCAGAAGTATGACTGCACCGTATAAGAGATTGCTGAATGTCATTACATACTGATCTATCATGTTGAATTTCTAAACCATTTTCGCTGTTTTCTTTCACATTTCTGCAGAAGAGCTCACAGATATGGATGAACCCTTTGGTTCTGCTGATGTGAGTTTTTATTTCGGGGTTTGACAATGTTTATTTCGACAAAAATGATCATGCGTCTACCCGAACTTTTACTGGTTCTGCTACCGGCTGCCTGTACCCTCGTTGGCTATCATCTTTTGCTCTGTCTGCAGTTGTCCCTGACTTAACAGCTATTCTCGGCTTAAAGAGATTCTCTTGGTTCACTCCGGTTTGCTGCCGAGATAATTTTGCGTGGCTGTTTCTGATATAAACCTGTCCTATTGCAGGCTGTTTCCTTGCTTCTATTGTTGTGTCCGCAAAAGGCGCTTGGCCAACAAGTTGGTTTATTGCGCAAACTTCCGTATAGGTCATGTCAAAACTAAACCGCAAACGCGTACACTCATTTGCACGACAGACATGCACTCACATACATTGGATGACAGTACGTGGTCATTCGCCTTGTTGAAAGTTTTCACACAGCATGTACACACTGTTCCGATAGCCTCTTCTTGTCCGTCGTGTTCGGGGTTGTCCTTTTGTTCCTGAATGTCGCCTGTGGGTAATACACTACTTGTGAGTAGTATACTACTTACAGCGAAACTGCCTGTTATATAACACTATAAACAGTGCGACTTAAGTTGAAACGGCATGACGTGGCTGGAGTGTCACATTAGAATGTGTCCAGCTGCAACACTCAGGGACATTACATCTTTCTGATCACTAGTACTTATGGACGCTAGTTAGTTCATTTTTTCAACTGAGGGCTGGATCCGCATTTGCTAATTCGGATTTTTTGAGTTGCGATAATGGAAATTTTTCAGATATCAGAGCGAAATAAGGGGTATTTTGAATTATAGCTTGCTTTTACTCTATTGGTGTGGATGGACACAGTTCACTTCGGTTTGTCAGTTTGTACTAGCTACGGCCGCAAAGGGCATTTTGTCTTGCTCATATCTGGAGCATCTCTGTCGTATTTCAACGAGCAACCAACTTTATCATCCTAATGCCTAACCATGTAGTTTCATTTTCTTCTTAGACAACCGTGTTGTACGCAATGGGCGTCTCAAATGAATATGCAGGCACCCATCAGTAGAGGGTTTCTTTTTATTCAATTACTAACTTCAAATTCTAGTTAGCGACTCTGAGCACGTGGACATTAAACTCCTCACGCGAACACTGGATACTTGATGACGTTAGTTCTGTTGATCGACCCTCGAATTTTGTATGTTGCGCTGCGCGCTGATACGCGGGACTGTCAGTTTTCAGCACGTGTCGGCCCACCTTAACCAAGACATGTGCACGGCTTTCGTGCGAGCGCACACAAACAAATCTACTTGGCGTTTATTCTGTTGTACTGCTAAAATAGTCTAACTTAACCAACAATATTCGCGCTTGACTCCAACGTTCGCATTTCTACGAAACGTTGGGGTCGCTCTTTTCATGTCAGTGGCGATGAGGGGGATTTCCATTCTGTTTTTAGAGCACACTGATGGTGCGAATTTATTTCGCACAGCTCACACATTCAATATTAAATTAAGTTTTGCATTCAAACATCCAAATGGCAAGCGATTAGGTCAGCATCTGAGCCCTGACTCAGAAACCGAACCTAATGTACATTATTTGACGTGTCGGTATACATACACTTCTCTAGACCAAGTTATGATTCGTCCACCTCACATACTTTGTTAATCGGCTGCAATGTGTTAAAATAATGTTGGGCGTCACGGGCGACTATTTTGCATTTTGAATACATCTGAATTATACGTGAGTGGGCTGGTGGTAAAGGTACATTTTTCAAAGCAAGCTACCGTTTCCCTAGGTACGTGTCACTTGTGGAGTCGTGCTACCAGTCGGGAAAAAATTGTTTTGACTTCGCCTACAGAACTTGAACGCCTTGCATATTGACTTTTTTCCCCAGCGGAATCACTCACTGCTTTCACTTGATCAGCTGGTCTGGACGTCCCTGAGCACAATTTCCTTGGTTAATTTCGCGTTGTATATTGTGACTGTAGTTCTATGGCAAACTTTAACACAGCTTCTGTAAACGTTGACAGTTTTGACGAGTTCATATTGTGGTCACTTTCTTCTATCAGCTTTTAACGCCTCGAGTGTTAGAGGTCGAGTTTTCCAATCAATGTGAGGAACACATAGCCCAGTTGCGGTATCTGCAACATCGAATTGACTGTCTAACTCAGGAACGGAATCACCTAAGTGAACGTCTCGAGGAGTCAATCAATCAGAGGACTGAGATGGAACTTCAGGTTGGCATTCTTCATAATGTAAATGTGTTTGTATGTATACATAAATGCATTGGTTGTTTCCCGTGGTGAGCATCCTCAGGTACGTAGGTTGAGTGCTAAAGATTATCCTACTCACCACTTGTAAGTAGGCTTCTTTTCGTTGTACCGTCGCACAGCCGATCAATTTGGCTGCCAGTTCCCTATTGGCAACCTGAACCATGTGACGTTTCTATACCAATGTGGGCGGCGGATCGCCCGCGTCTGTGTTGGTGTATGAAGTTTGCTTTTGCACACAATGACAGTGTGTCTGACTGCAGATTTCGGAATCGAAGCTGTGGTGTAAGTGGCGGCAAGTCCGGGTGTAGTGCAAAGCTTAACCACTTAAGTAGCTTGCTGCCGACGTCATTCCCAGTTGCATGAAGACCGCCATTTTGGAGACGCTGACGTTGCTCCGAAAGTTACTCAACTATCACGTTGGCCGCATCCCTTAAATTTATTGGATGAAAATCACGTCTTACTGAAGAGATTAGCTCAGGTACACAATTGACTTTCTTACCATAATCAGTTCCTATGGGACCGGAAAAAATTTGTAATGCAGCTGTTGGCTGATCCACATTTTTTGGTCAGAGGTTAAGGTTGACACGGTATCATCAGTTCTGCAAGAACGCTTCAAATCAAGAGGCGACACGGATGATCGTCATATAGCTAAGTTGTCCCGTACCCTAAATTCGTGCGCAAAACTTTCGAAGGGTCCGAGAGATTGTTTCGTTTCAAGACTGTACTTATTGAATGTGTATCTCGTGGTCAGATACCTGAACGTCTGCATCTTATTATTCGTTGACTAACCCAGCGCAACAGCTTGCGATTTGGTTATCTCGTAACATCAACATGGCTTCTCCACATTAACGTAGTAAATCTCGGGACTTTGTTTACGTAGACGTTGCTTGCATCAAACTACTAGTCCTGTTGTTTGCTGAAGCCGGATGGCATTTCCGATGTTCACCTCAGTCATGAACTCTGGGCATGTTCCATACCCGTTTAATCATAACCCCCACTTGACTGTCCTCAATTTCCAGTGTGACCGTTTTCTGAAATGTGGCGCATACTCAAAAACCGAATGTGTTGATCGATCTGGAGATAACGAACCTAGTCGGTGAGTTCAGTCAAACACTAGTCTGTGTTTACTTTTTCTGGTAACCGTGATATCAGGGTGGATGATTACCCGTTTTTGATCGGTTCACTGTGTCATGATTGTAAGCAAAGCCTAAAACTTCAGAGCACCTGTTGTTAGCTGATGGAGGTCTACTTGGTTGAGACAACACCTTTCATTGTATTGTAGGTCTTTGAATTCTGCCGCGGGTTACACCATTTCCTCCGAACTAACCACCGACGACACATCCGAAATGATGACCAAATTTGACTCAACCAGACACCCTACTGGTACAGATTCGAACACTTTGGTGCAAAGTGAGCTGTCCGGGTTCAGCCGGGTGTCTCACGAGCAAAAACCGGTGAACCCCGGCGATTCAGAGACTGAATCCGCTACCGTTGATGACACTCTCCAGATGGCCATCGGTACACTGGATCGATCACGGATAGGAGAATCGTGCACGATTGATTCGTGGCCAGTGGACGAGAGTGAACCATTGTCAAGAAAGTGAAGTTCAGTGTTGTTTTGCCTGTGCGTCGCATCGTACCGTTACTCATGTAGGGTCGACCAACGATGTGCTGTTGTCTCTATGTTCAGAGTAAACTCTGTTGCACAAAAACACTCCACATCTCTGGTTATTTGTGATCTCGCATGTCCTGTGCATGCACTTGATCTGCTGTGTACAAACCTCCATAATACATCGATTGTTGATTCGTGCTTTTGCATGTTTAAGAACAATCCGCATTTCTGCTAATATTTCCACCTAAACTACCGTTTGTTTACCTACTTTTCATGTCATATTCTCATCATGCATTTACAAGCATTTAACCCGACATGAATCTGCTGCTGATATAATTTACCAGGTATTTCGGAGTTGACCGGGGACCCATACACGTTGTTGTGACCATAAGAGACGCTTGGCTTGTGAAGTTCTTTATTGCATGAAATCCTGTACATGTATGTTAAAACACAATACAACGAACGCGTACACTCATTCGCACGGCTGACGTATAGTCGCACACACCGGACAGCAGCACATTGTCATTCGCTCTGGTGGCGCATCGTCCAAAGTACGTACACACTATTCCGATAGTAGCTTCTGGTCCATCGTCTTCTTGGCGTTGAGACGTGCCCGAAAGTACCCACTACACTACTCACAAAAGAAGCTGCCTGTTCTACAGCAAAATGATGGGTTGTGTGATTGGGAAATCACAGTGTTAGAACATACGGACGGTTTTTATGATTGAGTTTAACAAGGGAGCTCAATCTAGCCAGTTGCGAAATGGGACTCAATTCAGGATGAAGAAAAACCTTGCTAATTGGTGACAACTGGTTTACAAAGCATCTGGAGGCAGGTGGCCAAACTGACAGCCAAGTTAATTAAGCGACCATTGTAGGCTCTGAATCATGTAGATAACGAACAGGCAACCGAGATGTTGAATGACCGGCGTCATATCCAGGCCATTTAATGAGCCAATACATACACAGTTAACGCAGTCACTACCGACCGCTACTCTTCGAGGAGTTTCGAGCCGTCAGGTGCCCACGCGACCGTTCGACTGCTCCCTAATTTGTGATTAGGCTACGCGTTCTCAGTACATCGAAACAGTACTTTCTACTTGTATTTTCAATTAGCACACCAAAGTAAACATCGGCGCTTCTCTAAGATCCTAAATTCAAATCGATTTGAAATTTTTTTATTATCCTTGAAAATTACTATTTAGTATTCACACATCCGTATCTTCATCAGGCTATTCTTTGCTGGCATTTGTGCAAAATAATAAGGTACTGCGGTAACCAGGGCTAAGAGGACCGAAGACAGATTTACGACAAAACCTGAAGAGGAACAACACGAAATAAGATGTTGGTTCTGAAACATTCCGTGGAGAAACGCCTCATGGATCTATACAAATGTTTGTTGGGAAAGGAACAACGATTGTCAGGTAACAATACAACCAACCAGGGAATACACATTCATGAGACTGATGCGAATATGTGAAATTAAAAGCGACGTTAGAAGTTGAACATCAAGCGTGTCTTTTTAATTCAGTGAAACCAGTCAACATGAAAGAACTACGTGAAACCATGGCTCAATGTAACCGGAACGTCTAAGAGACAGACCTGACAATGATCTCATCTTCAACTTTAGTTTGAGGCAATCGTCAAAAAGCTGCTGCTGATGCAGCAAAAAGAGCACAATTACAACCAGCTAACTAAGATCATTCTGTAGAGCTAGGACATCTCTGAATATCGAACTCCGAAGACATGAGAAAGCCGAGCCGCCTGGAACGGATACCAGTTCACGCAATCGAAGCGAGAAATGTGGGGAGAATTGCCCTCTCTCGGACGCTGAGATTCGTAAGGAGGGGGAAAGACGCATGAAAATTTGGACGTGTATATTGAACGATTTCAGAATTAACCGCCTGGTACGAGCACGAGAATAGTGTAATTAAGGGAGCAAAAAGGTGTTTGCTATTCAGAAACAGCAAAACTGAATAGGCGGCATAGTTTAATGCGCCAGCAGTGGGCCGGACCTGACGACAAGCACATTGATGTGGATCAGTGTAGCTGTTCCTAAAAAGGTTAGGCGCCGTCGGTGAACATGCGCTCGGCCTAAATCTGGACGTGCGCTCCTAGTGAGTTAATGTAAACAGTTTTCCAACTGCCGGCAATTTTGCGCCGTTAATGCGTCCGCGAAAGAGTCAGTCGGAATTTCAGCAAACAGCGTGTGTGTCGATGGCTGAAACTAAACGCAAGAATGTTAGGATACTGAACAATCGTTCCGTGAAGCACATCAATTGGCTGTGTACACTGGTGCATAAACTACAAACGTTAACAACGCTTTCGTGAGCAAAAGGTGGATCTCACATCACTTGTACCTCCAAGCTGTGTTTACAGTGGACGAAACTCACATGCTCAACTTCGGGAGTCAGCTGGTCACAACCAACGTAGGTATGGAACATTTATTAAAAGTTAGAAAGTCACAAGAAGTGCACATCATGTGTCCAGAACGAAATAAGACCGATCTTGGTATTCAGTACGGACCAGAACGCAAGGCCAGGACGCGTTCAGCTTCGTCCGGTGTGAGCGAGTATACGCCGAGTTCTAACAAAGGGGCCAAAGGTTTGTTCATTTCTTGATCCGTGGCACTGGTACGGGTCAAACGTTCTTTCAGCGTGGAACGTAACAATTCGGCTGAACCGCGCAGCAAGTTTAGCAATATGCTTGCATCACGCGATTGAGCAAAATGCGCTTCCGGACGATCTGTATACAACGCAAACATAGGAAACAGGCAATGAGCCAGATCGAACCAGAGTTGAGCAGCTCCGGCCGGCGTAAATCGATTGCGCAAAATGAGCTGCGTAAAAAAAGACAGCAGAAATAGAGGCTAAAACGGGTACCGAGCGGATGAAAAGAGCGGTTGCGTAATCTATTAAGTCGTCTTTTATACACCAAAAGTCTGATACCCAAAAGCTATTGACCACCTGATGAATTAAGGGTCTGATTATACAAGTCATTAGTTTAGTGCTTGCCACTTCCATTGGGCCCTACCAAGCACAAAACCATGCGCGCACGGTCGCATTAAACAAAGATGCTAGTTCGAATCAAAATGATGTGACATCTTGGAACTGCATGCTGCCAAAGCAGGCCAGTCCGACAGCTGAGTTATAATGCCGCCGACTTCCTACCACTGTGCGTTTTAACTTCGAATGCTCCTGGTTAGGTTTGAGCGGCGTGACGATATCCATCCTACATTACAACAAAATCTTGTACTCTCGACTAAGCTAAACTCGACAATAGAGAATACCTGTGCTGATCGACTTTTCATTCACAGTTCGAAAATGTCAAACCAACTGTCCACCTTGTGCTTATAGTGTCCGCTACCGTGCGACATACAAGGTCACATGTGGGCTGGACGCTGATTGGGCGACGAAATTTAAATATCCACCACCAAAACTAGATTTGAGCCTGTGGTCGAGTGGTTCGTAGTCCAGCTTCACTAGCACTAAACTACCGTGGGTTCGTTCGTTATTCGAGCATGTCGATCATTTTGAAAGGGAGTGATGGACAGGGATGAGGAAATAAGTGGTCATGACAATGACAACCAAACTCCATGTTGAAGGTGATAAGATCGAACTCATGTGAACCATGCTCAATTACGAAATACCAGATAATCGATTACCAATCAGTGGAACCGTCCGCGGGTGATTTGGCGCCCTAATGTCACATACTCCGTAGCTGATAATAAAAGATTACATTTTGAAAGGCTTCTGCAATCCAACAGTTGCATAGCCTACATATGATACGCTAACAGAAAATGGTGTATTGAGAAGTTTGTAAACGAGCAGTCTCTATCGACAGAATTTCGGGCATCGAATCCGCCCTCTTCGCGAATGTTGATCGGGGAACGTAAGCGTCCCTATTTGAAAAGCTAATTTAACGTGCTCCATAAGATACCATGAAATATTTGACGTCAGTTAATACAAGCGCCTTTGGTACTGGTGGCAAACTAAGATTCGAAATCTTCGCAAAGTTGTGAATCTTTCTGTATTGATACACAAGAGTACATCAGCATGTGACATCATGCACAAGAACGGGGATAAATATCAACAGTAAAATAGTGCACATTTGAAGTGTCCCACGCTGCTTCGAAACGTGATGTGTAAGCGCAAATGTGTGTAAAAAAAAAGCGCGACCAAAGGCGTCGACGCCCTGTTGTAAAAAGGGACCAATACTTATCTCAAATGAGCGTCCTGAATAGATAATTCTTGATAAAAGGGCCTGAGAATCAATATACTGACCCCCACTGAACTAAAAACTTTGATCTTTACTTTTCTTGAAAGCTTCGGGTGCAGCCTAGTGGAATCTTCCTCGATAGCCTACACATCCAAAAAGCCAACCTCACAGCCATTGGAGTTTTCCTCACTTGTGGAAACCGCGGTCAAATATGACCAACATTCAATAAATGTGAAGGCCGAATACTTCGTACATGGCTAGACGTTACATGTATTGATCACGGGAAATTACGATGGACCAATGCGGTAACAGAGAACGTTCAAAAACACGCCACACTGACCAAGTACATATGTTCACTACTAGAGTGAGGTACAGCCGAGCCGCCGGTGCTTGAGGATATCGAATTGATCACGAAATTAACGGATTCATTGTAGTAGATGCAGAACATTACGAAACGATTAAATCAGTTGCGAAATGCGAAGATAAACTGACAACCGCGGAAGTCCAGAATGCTCACAATTGGGTCTTACCTAAAACTAATAGCAATACGAGACAAAAAAAGCAGTGCTGATAAATCGTATAGATTATACGCAGAGAACAAACAGAACCGTTTAGTTATAAAAACGAGATAAAAGGTGAAACAATGAATCGAAAACACTGATACAGACTCATCTGCCAAACGCAAGTCACAAAAGGTACGTGGGGGTTATGGCATTTGGAAAGGTAATACTGATCACTAAAATAGGCGGAAGTGTGTGTTGAACAAACCTTGTGATAGACCAAATCATCCATAGAATGCGCTATTTTTTGCCATGCTCGAACAAACAGCCGCGGGTGGAGTGATTTGCTCAAATAGAATAGCTGATCCCGCAACCGGATTAGCATCCCAGATGCAGCTCCGGACAATTCCAAAGTGCCCGCGTCCACGTGAAGGCCGCCAGTTACGTGCCCTGAAACGGGACCAGCCCGGAGCCAATAGTCTGCACAGTTTGTGTAATTGTGAGAGAGTTGTTCAATTTCACGCATGACTGCTTGCACCGTCTCTTCAAGCATTTCGTCCATGCCCGACTGATAGAGAAGTATGACCTTTAGATGAATATCGATAACGTTGAGCAGGTATGGGCAGGTAACGTATTTGAAGAGCGATAGACAGATATCAGACAATCGGACTAAGAAACAGAGTAGAGCCAAGCACTGCACAATTCCAAGTCGCACATGATTAGGCTGACAGATTGGCTGGATTTAAACATACTCACGGGTGATCGCCACATACGCCGAAATAATTTACAAGCCGATTTGATTCCGGCACCAAGCCTAAGAAACAAGAGTTGCAAAATGTAGCGTTCACCGGTTGGAGAACGCAGTAAATTAAACAAGGTCATGTTCAATGGATTTTCACCGAGTTAAATGCATCACATTTACACAAGATTGTTGCAAATAAGCCGGAACCAATGGAAACAAAAAAAGGACTATACAGAACAACCAGCAAAACGAAAACTAACACTGAAGAATAGTCATAAGAAGCGTCATTTTAATTTTAGGTAACGTTTACAACTTGGCATGTAAAGTGAAGTGGGGATTGTCTGGTTATTCTATTCAGTTTCATATCATGTCCACTGATCTAATCGACCGCGAACATATCGGAAGGGAGGTGCCCTGAAGTATCACTTCGAAAACGATTTGTGATGCTTCACGGACAACTGCGAAAAAATACAGCAGAAGTTATTAGACTTCATGAGACACTTTTATTCGCAAACAACCAGGTGCTCTCACTTTATTTGGAAGGTTAAATGGGATTATAATTTGCACGGTTGGAGCCACAATGGTGCTTGTAAAATTACATTGTCTGTGGGTTTAATGAGATCCGAAATTCTGTTAATGACTGAACAGGTAAGTAAACTGTGCAAGTCAAGTCAATAGTACGCTTTATGTACCCCAAAGGGTAAGTTTTCACTTTTAAATGCCCACATTTTCAGCAAATAAAGGATAAATTAACTTAGCGGTTGCGAGTCATATGGCAATAACAAAATGTGGACTGACTGTGAACAGCTACACTTACCAGCAATCGTAGAAGACTATAGGTTCCGTTTAGCGGCTAATTCAGAAGATGCTAGGATGGTACACAAGTCGAGCAAAGCAGGGGAAAACGAATGCGTTCAGTGCATTCGGTACATCAAGGCTTGTTTGAACAAGGCATTCTCGGCATCCTGAATGAAGTTCAAAAGACCGTTTCCATCGCTAACGCCATCGAGTATACCCAGAAATCGTAGTCAAGGGCGTTCGTGGTGTGGATCGTTTTGCCCTTCTACGAGTTCCATCGCATTACGCTTCTTTCCCTCAGCACTTACACCAGAAGAATTGTAAACCAATGACGTTGGTAGACCCCAGCGTGAACCGTTTGAGAAGTTCCGGAGTGTCAGCTTGTGTATACGCATGTGATCACCAAAGACAGTGCATCCAAAAATATATTTAAACAAAACATTGACTTGCATATGGCTTACCCTAGGATACAGAACAGCTAAAATGAAGTTATATTTATCCGTTGTCGTTCTAATCCCTGATAAAGGAGAGTTGGAATTGCCAATACAGGCAGAAACATCCGAAGAAGAAACATGCCCATCCCGTAAACAGTCATCAGGCAAGTCGATTTTTATACTAGATGGCTATGCTGAACAAACCACGCCGGAAACAGTTTATGGGTTTTGAGACACGAAGAGAGGACACTGGACCTTGACTCGATGATCTATTGGACCAACCTAAACGTTGTGATGATCACTTCAACAGTTACCACAGCCATACAGGTCAATAGATGTAGGTCTGTCGAACCAGTCTCCTGGTTCAGCAGTTTGCGAGTTAGAAGATTGGCATTTCGTCCGGAAAAAGTACTGGCTCCAGTACACTTGCAGTACTGGCTTCTGAGAAAAAAGGCTTCGGTTGACAAATCTAGTCGTTCTTCTCTCTGAGTATGGGTGTAGAATCTGCTCTGCGTTTTACTTCAGAGGTCAGCTGGGTACCACTAGAACTTAACACCCCGAGGTCAAATCAAACAGATAACGACCGCAAACAGCTCGGTAATGTTTCTATAATAGAAAATACATGGATATCAGCAAATGCACATGAATAGACATATGGATGAATATGAAATGTCATGTACGTTCGAAATGGTACGTCCCGGGAAAGTTTCCGACAGTCAGTGGTCGAGCACAAACAGAAAATGTCCAAATTCAAGATGGCGGCCAAGCGACCTTCATGCGGCCACAATTATTTCATCAAACATACTACTCACAAAGAGGGGGAAGTAGGCGGAGAATGGAACGAAAGTCCAAACGGATGTTACTCCCCCGTGGGTTCGAGCCTGTGGACCACAGGAGTTGTAACCACATAAGTGCATGGGAAACGTTCCAATCATGATTTATCTATGGATCAGCAAGTACGAGGTCACCTTCGAGTTTACACAGCTGCCTCACGTCTCTCCGAAATAGTCCGCTAGATGTCCTCACAATGACGTCTCTCACCAGACCATCTTGATCTTCATGTGCCTCTTCGATAATACCTTTTGACCAATGACCTCTTGGGGCGCCAAGTTCTAGCAGTACCACGAGATCTCCTCTCTTTAAATTGGGTTTAATGAGTTGCCATCGTTGAATAGTCTGTAGTGTAGGTAGATAGCACCTCAGCCATTTTCTCCAAAACACGTCGGCTAGGTATTGCGCCACTTACCATCGTCTGTCGAACTGATTTTCGTTGACCACAGCGGCTAAGGGTACTGAGGGATTGCCTCGAAGTGGCGGTAATTTACTCGGTGTTAGAACGTACTGGTCATCGGGATCGTCTGTTTGTTTGACCAGAGGTCGGTCGTTGAGAATCCTTTCGATCTCGAGTAGTGTAGTGTGTAAAACTTCGTCAGATACTGTTCGCTCTCGTAATGTCACTAAGAGGATCCGTTTTATTGTTCGGATGATCCTTTCCCACACTCCACCTCGGTGACTCGCCTTTGGTGGGTTGAAAATCCAGTCACAACCGTGAGCTGTGAGTTTTTTGGATATCTTTTCTTTATTCCACGTCAACAGTAGTTTCTTGACATCTTCGGAAGCTCCCGTAAAATTCGTTCCGTAGTCACTGTATGGTCTTCGTGGGCAGCCTCGTCTGGCAACAAATCGATTAAAGGCACATAGGGATGAATCAGTATCCAACGAGTGCGCCACCTCAATGTGTACGGCTCTCGTGCTGAAACATTTGAAGAGGCAGCCATAACGCTTTTCCGTTCCGCGTCCCCGTTTAACACAAATGGGTCCAAAATAATCAACCCCGGTGGTGGTGAATGGGCATACCTCTATCTCAGTCCGATTGGCAGGAAGTGGAGCCATGGCCTGTTGACACGGTTGAGAGAGCCATCGGCGGCACTGATAACAATCATATAGAACACTTATGATCGTCCTGTTGGCTGTTGTTATCCAGTATCGTTGTCGTATAGCCGACAGAATATAACTTAGTCCCATATGACCATTGATATTGTGGTAGTGCCGAATCAGCAAACGGGTCACAAAGTGTTTCGCAGGCAGAATGATCGGATGCTTCGCATCATAAGGTAAACAAGGTCGTTGCAGTCGCCCACCTACACGTAAAACACCATTGAGTGAAAATGGATTCGGCCTTTGAAGTGGGCTGCGACTACTCCGAAGGAATTTCTTGATGGATTCTGAATGCATCTTCATCGTCCCTTCAGTGCACCAGTGGGTCTGAAGTTCCCTCAATTCTGAATGAAATACTTGCTGCTGCACTAATCTACATATCTCATTCGTTGCTTCGTCAAGTTCTGAGGCGGTCAGTCTTTCTGTACGGACCGTTTGTCTTCCTTTAGATACAAACTGTTTATATCGAATGAGCCACGCGACCGTTCATAGTAGCTTGTCCCAGGATGTTATGTTCTCAAACTTTGGCATAAAAAAATGTGAATGATGCGAAGTTTGGATAGTAGCGGCATTGCAAACTTGTTCAACGTCCTTTATCATGCCTGGTTCGGCTTTCGCAAGACGTGGCCATTCGTCTTCCTACTGCGTAGGAATTCAGGGCCACGTAACAATCGGTCCAACTTATGAGATTCGTGGGCATAGATGCCGCACGATACAAGGTCGGCTGGATTGCGTTTTGTGTCAACATAACGCCACTGCTCTGGTCGAGATGCTTCATGAATTGTGGCCAACCGATTAGCAAAAAAGGTCGGGAATCGTTTGAACGAATTTAGCACACTGTGCAAGACGATCATTGAGTCAGTCCAAAACGTAGTAGATTCAATTGACAATTCCAATTCGCGCTCTATCTGTTGGGCCAGTTTAACAGCAACGACGGCTGCCGCTAACTCTAACCGGGGCATGTTTGTCAAGCGGATGGGAGCCACTCGAGCTTTCGCGATTGTCAGGGAGCATTGTTTAATATGGCAATCATCGGACATCACGAGGTAAGCGACTGCGCCGTATCCCATCTCAGAAGCATCGCTGAAGATATGCAGCTGGAAATCACTACAGCGTTCTATTCCTTGGGGTTTAATGCACCTTTGCAAACAAAACTGGTTGAGGCACGGTATTGTCGCTATCCACTTCGTCCACAAAGCTGGTTCTTCACCTTCAAAAAGATCGTCCCATGACACATGCAACTTACATAGTCGCTGGAGTATCCATCGAGCAATCCGTGTAACGGGTGCAATGTACCCGAGTGGATCGTAGATCGAAGAAACATAGGAAAGTATGTTTCTTCGAGTTAACGGCTTGTCCATCGGTGGCACATCGAACCTGTAAGCGTCATCCGTAAGGTCCCACTTCAACCCCAATGCCCTCTGCACGTTGGGTTCGCCTAGGTTAAGTGGTTGTGTTGATACCGTATGTTCCGATTCCGGTAGCAGTGATAACAGTCTCTCATCGTTACTTGCCCACTTTGTGAGGTCGAAGCCGCCTTTCGCCAATAGGATCTTTAGCTGATTGGCGGAGTCCCTAGCGTTATTGGTGGTTGCTGCACTGAATAAACAGTCGTCGACGTAAAAGCTCTTCTTTGCGATCCGCAGGACGTCTGGATCAGTGGTCGGCGTTGTCTGAAATGGTTCTTCTCAAAGCAAACGTAGCGCAGCTAGGAGACGAAGCGGCGCCGAATAGATGAACGCACATGCGGTATTCCGTCGGAGAGCCTTTCATCTCAGCATTCGTCCACCACAAAAATCTCAGCGTATCGCGGTCTCTATCGGGCACGCGAACTTGATGAAACATTGCTTCGATGTCTGCCATGACCGCAATCTTCTCTCGTCGAAATCGCAACAACACACCAGCCAATGATTTTGTTAGATCCGGGTCCGATAGCAGCTGATCATTTAGAGATTTGCCTGCATACTTTGCTGCGCAATCGAAGACAATTCGGGAGAGTTTTCGACCGTCAGTGGTCGAGCACAAACAGAAAATGTCCAAATTCAAGATGGCGGCCAAGCGACCTTCATGCGGCCACAATTATTTCATCAAACATACTACTCACAAAGAGGGGGAAGTAGGCGGAGAGTGGAATGAAAGTCCAAACGGATGTTATAATGGGCGTCCTGAGAGTATCTCATCCCAAATACAATCAATAACACTCACAACACTAGTAATTATTTTATCGGGGGTCTTGCAGTACACACCGGATCACCCTACCTTCCACATACAGGAGAGTGGACAGGCGAGAACGTGTTACTGCTGACCTCTTTCTCACTATCCTATCAAATTTAGGCCTCACCCTCCACTAGAACCTTGTTTCTAGTGATTGTTTTAAAGGTCCCACGACAGATATAGATGCTCGTGGTAACACTGTCTGTACGTCTCACGTTTTTATCAACCAGTCTCCTTTGTACCTTGCTTAGGTTTAGAACGAAGAGTAACATAGGTGTTTGCAACGTACACATTGTGATACAAACAGGCCGTTCTCGCACGGACGTCAGGCTCGCGGAGTGTCAACGTCTACTGCATTTCATGGACTAAAACCTAGGACAGTGGTCAACATATCGAACTGACAACCACCAGTAGGGGCAAAAACCGAATGACATCCTGGAAGATGTGGTTGAACGGGTTTATTCACTATTTCTGCAATTCCCAAATATGAATCCTCTCAAGCACGAAGAACAGCGTTCATATGATGAACGGCAAACTGGTTGAGGGTAATGTAGGAAATTAGATTGAAGAAGGTAGATATGAAAGAAATGCTTCGTATGTTGTTGCGAAAGTTCCCTACGCAACTGGTTTGGCGTCCAAAAACGTAAAACAAATACGACCTTCAGTACACGTTTGGCATAAATTCACCCAAGATAGCTGAGTTGAGCAAAACCCATCTTGACGATGGCAAACTGTGTAGATCTAGCGCTGAGAAGTATCCTGACCTGGGTTACAACCTGGATCCACCTATCTATACGGTAATTTGACCAATTCTGATTAAATTCACGGAAAAACCCTTACTGTTGCCCAATCCACAGCACACCTGTACAGTGTTTAAGTAATACTAGCTGGTACCAGTTGGACTCGCCTCTCAAAGCGTTTAAAAGACCTGTAGACCAAACGACCAACAGACACATGATGCTCCCAGGTGTGTGACGCAAGCTTGATGGAATGCATAGTGGGTGTAACAGCTATAAGGGTTTGACAGCATACAGAACGGTGTGAGTATTGAAAAATATTCCCGCGTTTTTCGGTTTTGCATAACGTAAACACCACAAGGCGTTTGTTACCACGTGAGAGAGTATGCCACATGTGACCTATCAAGTCTAACTAATTTGCAAGAGTTGTCGGGGTGAATGAGATTCGAACCGACAACTGAGTGAGTGACAAACCGTGTAGAAACTTGAAAAATCTTGGGCTCCTCTTTTAGCGTTCGTCAATTTTACTTAAAGACCAGTCACGCATGGTTCAAACAACTAACCACCTATCTGTTTGTACATATCACTTTGTCCTCAAATGGCCTAGAGCCTTTGGCACATGTTTGATCCAGGTCACGCCACTAAGATGGTACAGAACCAGTTGTGTTTGATGTCTTTTAATGATGAACTGTTATTGACGTGCCGGCCGTCTGCGCAGAAATATTTGAAATTACTTGCTAAATTCACTATTGTGAGAATGTGGATGTGTTGGATCTATATGCTGCCCAAGAATACTCCTGGAACTTATAAAATAGTTGCTCACTTTGTTAAACACTCCTCCATGAAGCCCACCAGGAGGTCGACTGATCGCCAACATTGAATCCATCGAAACCAATATATCGGAGGTTGACTGAAGATGGAATGAAGATCAAGAAGGGAATAAGCAAGAGAACCACGATCAAGTGCACGATAACGAAACCATCGGACAGGTCGCAAACATACCTGTAAAGAGGAGACATCAAGCTGCATCTCGCCTTCAAAGCCCAGGTCTGACATCCAAGGATCGGCCATTTGCAGAAGTGTTCGTGTGGAATCCTCTTCCCAAAATGCCACATAATACTGGAAAACGAGAGTTAGAGATGAAACTCTTTGAAACGTTGGTTCCCACCTACGAATTTGAAAAAGGCAAACGTAAGATGCCTTGCGCCGTGACGTTTAGATTGCATCTTTGCGAAAGTAGTAGCAAGTTAAAATTAACCCGATTAAGTCTGAGGCAACCAATATGGAGCAGGGAGCAGCACGATGCTCATCGAGAAAACGGATGAAACGTAGTGAGATTGCCGCAGGTGTAAAGGGTACTACGAGTCCAGAAGGAGCACGGTGTGGGTAGCAAATCGATACAAATCAAACGGAGCGAGTAAGAAGTAGAACAAGGACGGAACTGTAAACAATGTCACCTGAACCAAAATAATAATATTGGGTAGGGGCGATCTCGAAAGCTTCTTGAACACTGATCAGTGTGTGGCGCCCCACAGGACTGAACTTACAATGCATGGGTTAAAACAGGTCGCAAACCTGTCCGCTAAAGGTGAAGATGAACACAGCAGCCTCAAGCGTACAATAACCCATGCATTTCACCCAGTGATCGCATAAAAATAGTGATAGATAACAGTGTGATTTAAAAAATACGGTTTGTGTAATGTTAACAGTACGAAATTCTGATAACACTTCAAGTGTCGGTTTCAGAGCGTGCAACAGACAGTTAAAAAAAGAGCAGGAAGACGAAAAGAATAAAAAAGGTGCAATGAAATGTATTACCATAATGTCCAATGACGTTCCCAGCAACTTCACATTACGCGCGAGTTTGACATTTTGGTGGCGATATGCCAGCGCATAGCAAGTAATGACGGCGAACTTTTTTGGTCCTAACAAGGGAGCCGGATAGAGCTAACGGAGGTCAAAGTAGGTTCCTTTCGTTAAATAATCCGCTACCAAGCGTACTTTCACTTCCAGCTACACCCATAGAGCGTAAATGCGGCGCGATATGGCGCGCGCAATGTGGGCACCCATAAAACGTGGCAGTATCACCTAAACCAGTAAAGTTAAACCACCCGAGTCAACCGAATCAAACGGGACCCCAGCACATCGTATTCCATCATGATGCATATGGTTTTGCCACTGTGTACGAGCAACGCTATGTGAACGAGTGTCAAAAACACATAAACAATAGACATCGAAACATAATAGCCAGATCAACAAGGAATGCGCAATCGTGTTCCACGCCTTGCCCTTTATTGACAGAGGTGCCTCAAGCAGGTAAAAGCTTCTCCAACACCAACGCTGTCACATGCAATCACTGCATGCACAGATTTCAGCTGATCCTGAAGGAGCACGTTGCGTTAAGAGAGGACAAAGCACACAATACCGTGATACTGCAATCGTCAAGCGGTCTCACATGTCGCGGACTGTTACCAGGCCTAGTATAGGTCCTTGTAGTTGCCCAGCCATCCATTCAAAAAAACTTAAGCTTAAAAAAGCTCTTGCATCACAGCGCGCTGTTCACTAGTACAGTAAGTGTTTCGCGTTAGATTAATGGGACCTAAGATTCTTGTATTAGCACCACCAGAAACACTGAAAACTTGAGAGTCGTTATGTATCTACTAACGGGTCAAATTATGCAGTAGCCAAGTCCAAGCTGAGATAGTGTTAAACCAACGACATCTAGTTTTACCAAACTGTCCATTCAGGTACGGTTTAATTAGCGTCCAGGCAAACACCATATAATGCAACTGTACGATGAGCAAACTTTACACTTATAAGTTGACAGGCCAACCAGGTAGTGTGGAACCGGCTGCAGTAGAAAACGAATGGCGAACATTACTCAGAAGAACAACTGTTAATATTAAATTTAACAAAAAAATTACCGGATCATTGGCCAAACCGAAAAGCGTGTCTTGAATGAAGTTTAAGGCATTTAGCACAGCGACCCAGCGGGTTGACTGACCATGGTGAGCCGTAGATTCAAACCAACTGGTAAATACGGAGGGAGTGTTTGATAACGAAGGTACTGAGGACTTCCGCTGGCCGAAGACATTAAATAGGCGACCCAGCCTCGACGGAACAGCCCCGAATGAAGTGGAGTCGGTCGTGTCACGTGAATTTTGCGCGGATATTCTATCAGCAGAACCGATTCGCGTGTCTGGTGGAATTCGGGCGCAATCTTTCAGTCGGGAATAGAACACTTTAATCAGATAGAGTTGTACGCGAAGAAAACGTGTACGTGCTAACTTATCGGTCAGATGCCTTCCCCGAACACCGATCGCATGAAGAAGTGCCATAAAGTCATCTGCGCACTGTGGTCTAAAGAAGATAATAGAAAAAGGGTGTCAGGTGACTGACAAATCAGTAAGCACACGTTTCCGGATGTAACCGGTGCAATGTCACGGTAAAATAATTCAACAGACCTTTCGACAATGGTTCAAAAGTAACTTTAGGAGAGCTACACTAAAAGCAACGGAACGATATTACATGCGCGTGCTTGGAGTTATCTGAGTTCAAGTAAACGATTGGGAACGAAATTGTTTAAGTTGTCATACATATGACAGAAAGCAATTATGCGAGTTGAAAATCTGCAGGCAACTGTAAGTGCACACTTCCAAAAGTAGAAGCAATGCTGAATAATCTAAGTGGTGGCAACGATAACTATTGGAAATAAGATCGAACATCCAGACTCCTACTGTTGTGACCGCAGAAGACGCTCGGCATGCGAAATCGTTTAATGCTAAACAACCTTTAGAACACAAGCAAAAAAACGTAAGGAAACTCCAACACTCCTTTTCATGGCTAACATGTATCCGTTATCCGAAGAACAGCAGATTCTTCGTTGATACATCCTGCACAGTAAGCGTAGACATTTCAAATCACTGCCCCTAGTTTCCGGTCTTCCTGAAGTTGACGGTTGTCGTGAGTCTCAACGCACGCGCCGTTTTCTTCAGTATGCACCACATTACCCATTAACGACGCTTTGCATTACACAGCAGCATGACAACAGCACCGGTGTATAGATTGGCTTATTGTGATGATGATGATGATGAACAATCGGAAAGCGCGTGACCATCCACACATACGTTGGGCGCAAGGCGGTATGTTACCATCAACGGTGACTCCGTTAATTAGGAAACGCAAGTTTAAACCTGAACAGTACTGGGCTAATGTGACCGAATAAGGTACGCGTTAACAAGCACCATTCTGAAAAATTGCCGCATGCAATAACCACCGCATTTTAAAATTCGCAAAAATGTGAATGAAAAAGGAAGTTCGATATGCAAACCGTTTATGTCTATTTGTTTCAACCTGAGATGAAAAAATGCATGGATCACAGAAAGACGCCGTCAACTACAGACGTGCCACGAGCAGAAAAGAACAGGTTCGGGAGACCCACCGCAGATTGGTTTCGTCCACTACTGCCCATGCGTTTGCGGTGGTCAGCAACGCATCCAGACGACTGAGTGCTAGCTGCTGTTCTAACGAAATCCAACGCCCTAAAACCGCTGGCAATGTGAGTACATCACTCGGTCGAGGTTGATCTGATAGCGGGTAAGCCAACTGGGTCAATCGGGCATCGGTTTGAAGTATGACATCTATCAAATGGCCGAAGTATTCCGCATTTGTAGTCAACTCGGTAGATACAGACAGTTTGGTAGTCAGATTTGGTTTAGAGAAATGATCCGGAACAATGCCACTTCGCAGCTTCCACTCTAATTGATACCGAGGATCCAGACAGACGCTCAGTCCGATATCGAACTGAAGTTTATCCACTAGCAATGTGACCAGCCCACGCATGAACTCAATCTAAAATATACCAAGGGAAAAGAGGGCAGCATGAGGTCATAATGAACGTACAAACAGATATAGCGAGGCGAGAAAAACGTGTGGAAGCCCCAGAATAAGACGACGAGTGAAAATCTGACTTATATATCCCAGTCCCGAACGAAGACCTGCCTTTTCCTCCCTAGCGTCTTTCCTCTGAACAAAGTGAAATGGGAATCAGAAGTTGGGTTAATTACAGTAAAACGAATCCCCTCGCTGTTTTGCAGGATTTCTTTTTTCAGCCATTAGGTAAGGGCACCACTATCAATTGACGCGGGCGCAGTCCACAGTAGCTGAAACCGCGTATGTTAATATCAAGCCATTCTCCCAGAAAGTTACCCGTGCGATATTAACTCGGTTGGCTGCCTTATAGTTTATGTGAGGTGCAACTTATGACATCCACTCGTGTTCTAAGTTTGCAGAACAGGAGAGAAACTGGCAAGTGACTGTAAAAAGTGTAAGAGGTTGGCTAGCTAAACGAACCACATAACCAGCCAAATCTTTAACATATCACGGTTAAGTAACCCTTATACTTCGTAGATAATTTTCTCGACACTTGAACGCATCAGACAGGTTGGCACTTCACAGCAACTTGAAAGTAGTCTGTTTGTGTGTGACGTCTCCATTTGTAGTCCGTTTATGCTGGCTAGCCCGAAAGTAGAGTTACAAGCATCGGAGAACACCCAAATATGCACACAGGCTAGACCTAGCAATGTACTGTGCGACAGGCTTAAATCCAAATCGAAAATAAACCGGAGCGTAGTCGATGATTTTCACTGTCTATTCATTAAAGACGGTTAATAATGTAAATTACTAATGAACACCCTGAAGTGGGTACATCCACAAAGACATCAACGGACAGCAGTGTTTGGTGTTATTACATTCAATTTCAACCGGTGCGTTGAACGTCGGCTCGGTGGTAAGGAGGTTACAACACATTTCTATAAACACTAGATCATGAGTTCAAATAAGCAAACATTACAGTAAAGTGTGCATAACTGTCATCATCATCATCATAGACAGCAGTACATCAGTGGTTCACACTAATGCTTAACTGCCACACAACCATGAAGAAAAAGCAAACCCTATATA
>QNGE01000529.1:116954-219978 GCA_008508345.1 Paragonimus westermani | reverse complement strand
GAACTGATCCAACAAAATACAACCCTGTCAGTTAGCACTATCGACAATCGATCGACAGTGAAAAGCCAAGTCTCAGCATGTTGACTTCGTGTATTATTGCCGACCCTGGACAATAGAGAGTACAGAGAGACACGTCAAGCTAGCGAGGCACGGAGCGAGTTGTCTGTTAGCCCCGGGACGGATGTTACAAATTGTGTAGCTTGACTAAAACAAAAGTTGGTACAAAATCAAAAACATAGAAAATGTACAGATGAATGCGACTATCAAAATATCATTTATTATAGTCGCTACACTACTCACACCACTGTTCCTTGGCATAATGGATCGGAATAATCGCGGGATAAATACGGGAGAGATACGGAAAGGATCATTGAAAGACAGAATGACATGGAATGTCTTTCGCCACATGACTGAGACACGGTGTCTAAGCGGGCTGGAATTTTCTCGGACGGTGTGCAAAAGAGTATTTCTGTTCGTAGTCCCGTTGAGACGCTTAGGTCGTGTATTGGCTCCACAGATAAAAAACCTTTGTGCCATCCTCCTTCTGGGTTCACAACATATGTATATAGATGTGCATATGTATGCCGTTGCGGAGACAGGTATATGTATATATATACATGTATACATATTATATATATATTTCTACAACGGTTCACATGTTTATATATACACAGGTATGTATATATACACATGTATACATATGTGGAAATCTATATAACATGTATATAAATATATGTACCTAAACGTATATAAATATATGTACATATATTTATGCATTCTTATATGTACACACACATATATATGCGTGTACGTATATCTGAACGAACGTTTATAACGCTAAACAGATGTATACATATTCAAGTTGACCATCACTCACATTTGATCGCAGCGTTCGCATTCAGATAGACTTTCCAGCCAGCCTCTTTGGAAAACCAATAGCATCAAAGCTAGTGGACCGGCATAAGTATCGCAGTATTACTCGCAGCTGTATAATGAATTCGCACTATCTCTACTCCTGTAGGATACATTCACTAGGATAACAATGTTGAGCTATTACCGTTAGGAACGCCGCCTAACCAGTGTAACGCTTGTTTGAATTCTGAAGGTCAACTGGAATTTTCCGTCAACGCACTCTTCCTTTTTAGTGGCTGCTGTGCGGTTGTGCTTAAGGTGATCTCACGTCCAGCCCCCTAGCACCCCTTAATTGTTACGTTGATGTCTGTTGTGAACGATCCATCGTTTTCTCCCTGCGACTTCCGATTCACGGTAGCATACGGTTGGGGAAACTGGGCGTACGAATTCAGTATCTGGCACTACAAATGTGTAACATGCGGGCCAGCCGACTCTACTCTGGATGCCCGTGACTTCGCGGACCAACCTTCGGGCAACGTGGACGCACCAGGGGACAACGCTCTTCCGAAGTAGGGGTTCGAACAACAGTTCTGAAAAGAGAAACAATATAAACAAACATGAGCCGAAGGCCCAGTAAGCCATGCACACGACTTACACAAACGTAAGCTAAAACGGCACCGAAAACAGCAGTACGCTCCGTTACACAACCCGAATTTAATTCGTGCGCGCTCGCTGGTTGCGGTTGCGCGTTACAAATGTGACACGCGTGTCCTTCGGGTTTGCACCACGCGAGCCTCCTTAATAGCCTAGGTACAATATGCAACTATGAGTTTTGGAACTATTTTACACACCATATCGCAGGCAGGACTGAAATTTCCAGGCCGCTTCACAGCTCCCCCCTAGAATGGTACTGTGTCAACAACCCTTCGATCCTGATGAGGATAACTGGGGCCAGCCATCCTTGGCCTGATCTGGTTCAAGGCGTACCAGCCGATATCCAATCAGCCTGCGATTAGTACGAAAATCCCCAGACGCCGCAGGTGGAGGAGCACTAATGCCCACAGTTCCTAGCGAGCTCCCACTTGAGTATCCTCCATTGAAGGTGCCGAAACAACCGTTAAAATAGAATGTTCGAAGCGAGGCATCCACAGAACGTTCAAGCACGACATCCAATACGAGATCGAGGATGATCGCGATCGAAGATGCCACACACGTCATGCCGGCGTCGGATGAGACATGCGACAGAAAATAGAACGAAACTGGCTGAGTATCAGTACAGAAATAAATGAGGTACTCAACCAAATTATACAGCAAATAGGGACATTCGAGAGAGAAACCTGGGCAAGAGCAATTGTTTTTGTTTTGAAAACGATATTTTTCGGGAAAAAAACTGCGATTTTTTTGTTATGACCGTAAAAACGGAATTTCACAAATACTAATCCTCTATGAGACGTTTCGGCCGGTGCACCCTACGATCTGAACGCGTTACGGCGGGTGCTGGCGTCATCAGCAAATTTGTGATGTCTGCTGAGGACGATGAGCTTGGGCGGGGCTGTTCCGAGACACCTGCCGGCGTGGATAGGGGATGGGGAGGAGCATTGAAGGCATTCTCTTTCCTTTCGAAATAGGCTGGTTTCCGACGATCGATGCTAATCGTGTCCCGAATACCTTGACGCTCGAGCACGTAAAAGCGATCCTTCCGTTGAAGTACTCTGAAAGGACCTTCATTAGGTCGCTCGAGCGAGCGTCGTAAACCGTCTACGCGAACAAACACATGTGTACAGTCGTGAAGATCTTCAGGAACAAACACCTCGCGGATTTGTTTTCGTGTGTCCGTGACACGGAGGCGACGCATGTGCGGAGCGAGCTGTTTGACGTAAGATGCATCATATCGCAGGGCGTCGGTGGCGGATGAAAGTAATCGCCAGGAAGACACAGTGGTTGGCTGTACAGGAGGTCGACGATGGTAACCTGAATGTCAGTCTTAAGGGCAGTGCGGATGCCGAGTAAAACCATTGGCAGGGCTTCTGTCCAACGGATTGCGCCTACCGCGGCGAGGGCTGCTTTTAGATGTCGGTAGAAGCGTTCGACCATACCGTTTGCAGCCGGGTGGTATGCCGTGGTCCTCGTGCGATTACGTCCAAGCGCGCTCAGTGTTTCCGCAAAGGAACCGCCCTCGAACTGTGGGCCACGGTCGGTCGTAACCGTGGCCGGGCGACCATGAGATGCCACTCAACGCTCAACGAATGCGCGTGCTACAATCTCTGAACGGACGTCGGCTATGGGGATGGCCTCTGGTCACCGCGTGAAACGGTCTACCATCGTCAAAAGATGTCATCCCATTAGAAGGTGGCAAAATACCAACAATGTCGATGTGGAAGTGAGCAAGTCGAGATGTAATCGAAGGGAATCGGCAAATCGGGGCCGACACGTGGCGGCGAACCTTAGCCTGTTGACAAGCTAGACAAGATCGTGTCCACATGCGAAGATCCTTTTGCATACCAGGCCAGACGAACCTTTCGGAAATGAGCTTGGTCGTGGCCCGGATGCCAGGATGGGCTATGTTGTGTAGCGTGTCGAACACGCGTAGTCTGAAATGAGTAAGAACTATTGGACGTGGATGTCAAGTAGAGGTATCGCAAAGGATAGTGTCTGCAGACGCTGGCAAAGGTTGATCAGTCAGCCGTAGATCTGATTGTTGACAGGAGGCGCGGAAATCATTTTCCGAACGTTGTGCGTTGGCCATAGCGTTTAAGTCGATTGAGTCGTGACCAACTAGTGCCGACACTCGGGATAAAACGTCAACCACAACGTTACCGCTGCCAGAAACGTGGCGTACATCAGACGTAAACTGGGGTACGAAGTCCAGATGGCGAACTTCGCAAGGCGAATGTCTCTCAGACCTACTGCGAAAAGTGAAAACCGACGGTTTGCGGTCGGTGAAAATCACAAACTGGTTTCCCTCGAGGGCATGTCGGAAGTGCCGAACGGCCGATTAAGTTGCTAACAACTCACGACCGAACGTGCTATACCTAGTTTCAGCCGGGAGTGAAGGTCTGGAAAAGAAAGCGAGCGGTTTCCAGAGTCCATCGACGAACTGTTGAAGTACGGCGCCGACTGTGGTGTCTGACGCCTCAACAGCTACACTTATTTCCGCGGCTGAGTTAAAATGGTGCAAAATAACGGCGGTGGCTAATGCGTCCTTAATTCTATCGAACGACTGGATGGCTGGTGGTGATAACTCTACGAGTGCGTTGACACGGCCGCGAAGTAAATCGGTTAAAGGCTGCATAAGCTGAGCGCAATGCGGAATAAACCGCCTAGAGTAGTTGATCATCCCGTTAAATCGACGAATAGCGGCGAGGGTGATAGGACGGGGAAAATCGTGGATCACTCTCATCTTATCGGTCAACGGTCGAATACCGTGCTGATCAACGTAATGTCCTAGAAACTCCATCGCTGATTGACCAAAAACACACTTCTCCGCGTTAATCGTTATGTCAAAGGTTGCTAATCTGTCGAAGAGCTGTCGCAGATGAATCTGGTGTTCATATTTAGTCGCGCTTGCAACTAATAGGTCATCGAATCAATTGAGACATCATAGATGGCAGTCAGGGAGGCAGAACAAATCACATTACAGGGGGTACCAGAGGGCAGACATGAGGAAATAGACTGACTAGACAGCGCGCAAATGTTCGACTGCACGCCTGCAGTCTGATTGGCTGAGTGGAACCATACCACCACCCACGACCATAGCATCCGAGCTGGGTCGGTCGATCGATGTGGTGTGATGCGTCCTGGCTGTCTCGTTAGGAGATGCGCCTCTTAACACCGTTAATCTCGAGACTTGTATAATTGGTGGATTCAATATCGAGGTTTGTTTTTGTCCTCCACTATTTGGTGTATCATATTGTTTTTGAACAATAGCACCTTAGCAATAACAAACTCGCCAATACGACCGTCTTCCTTTTTGGATCCCAACCGGTTGCTCGACGGGCTTGGAATTTATGGACGCTCGTTACTTACAGACGTGACTATCGTGGATCCAGCGTATCGATAGACGTTGCAAGACGACTAAGCGTTGCTCGAACAATCACAAACGTCCGGGAATGACAATATAAGCATATTTCATACCTTCCTGAATATTCCATCCACAATTACTCACATGATATTCCAAACCTACATATTAACGACAAACCAAAGACAGCATTCACTTCCTGCGGATAACTTTCATCCGGTGAGTGCGGTTGTGTTGTCTTTTGCGGTCTGATGTCACTAACATTTATACTGGAAGCTTTGTGAACGTGATATTTGATTAAAGTAGACTTTTAACGTTTGTTCACTCACAAGTGTGCCACGAAAACTGCAGGGATTGTTTTCATTAGTGATCATCTTTATGACCCCGTGGTCAATAATAACGAGATATGACAGCGCAGGAATATACGAATCACGAACACGCAGCAAAGCGCTTAACGATACCCGGAACTCCCAGAAGAACACAGAAGAGCTTGACCTTTAGCCGAGAATGTATTTGTGTGAAATGCAGGCCAGCCGACTCTACTCTGGATGCCCGTGACTTCGCGGACCAACCTTCGGGCAACGTGGACGCACCAGGGGACAACGCTCTTCCGAAGTAGGGGTTCGAACAACAGTTCTGAAAAGAGAAACAATATAAACAAACATGAGCCGAAGGCCCAGTAAGCCATGCACACGACTTACACAAACGTAAGCTAAAACGGCACCGAAAACACAGCAGTACGCTCCGTTACACAACTCATATTCAATTCGTGCGCGCTCGTTGGTTTCGGTTGCGCGTTACATTTGCTCTCAAACCAAAGGTAACTTGACAGACCAGCGTTCGCGCATATATAGTTTTTGAACAACCATGGAAAACCCCACTGGAATCAACCCATTAAAAGTGAAATGGATCAATCAAAGACTAAGGGTAAGCGTGCGCCAGATTTAAGTTTCAGCACGTTATGGCGCGAAAACATGAGATTCGAATTTATAAATTAATTTTCGAGGATATCTCAAAAATTAAACCGCTCATTGGGAAAATTGATCTTGACCAACATCTGCCGTTTGGGGTGACAGTTATCCGTGGCACGTGGCCCGAGGGTCCAGCTGCATGGGACGATGCGGGCGTCTATTGCGATCGGTCCAACGCCTGGGCAGGAGGTTGGTGGTAACATCGGCCTGTGATGGCGTAGCTGTGGTTGTTTTTTATCCCGAATTGAGTACTTGTCCAACAAAATATCCAGCGGCAGCAGGTGCCGGTCGTCCGTTGCCCTTTCGTTTGCGTGCCGAGGGCGTAACTATTTGCGATGACGTTTCCATATGGCGCCACTAAACGAAACGTTATACAGCATCTTTCCGTGACGAGCACTCACGGTTGCTTCTATCCAGCAGTTGTGACCCGGTCGATAGTCACGTGATTAGGCGGCTTTCCAAGGGCGAAAACGTTTTGTAAGTTTGGGTCGGGCACATGTGTTGGCTCATTCGTCGGAATGTGCGCGTGATGGACCGTACGAAGCTTGCGACCCACAAGAGTCTCAGCTAGTGAACATCTGTTAGGTGTTACTGGTTTGGTACTTGTACGGTATAGGAACAGGAACTCCTGTAACACTTCGTCCCCTCCCCGAGAGATTTTTGAAGCGCCCGTTTGAAGGTGTACACGAAGCGTTCTGCTTGACCGTTGGATTGTAGGTGATGCGGCAGGGACCGGATATGCTGGATTAGTGAACGGTGGCAGAAATCTTCGAAATGTGCTGATGTGAATTGTGAACCGTTGTCCGACACGAGGATGTCGGAAATCCGTGTTGGCCAAAAATTCGACGCAGGGCATTGATCGTATTAAAGGATGTCGCCGGAGAGAGGGCGACTATCTCGGGCCACTTGGAGTATGCGTCGACCAAGACGAGGTAAGATACCCCATCGATTGGACCGGAAAAATCCAAGTGGACGCGCGACCATGGTCCATTGGGTGTTTGTCACGGTACGGGGTCCTGCCTGGCAGAGAGTTTGGCGGCCTGCTGACACCTTGAGCATTGTTTAACCAGCTGCTCGATGTCGCCGCCCGCGCCGGGCCAATATGCGTACCCGCGAGCAATTGCCTTCATCCTGCTGGTGCCGAGGTGACCAGAATGGAAATGTTTTAGCACCTGAAGGTGGAGAGTGATTGAAATGACTATGAGTTCAGCAAACATGACGCAGGAATCCACTATTGTCAATGAGCCGCGGTGACGGTAGAATTGGTTGATCTCCCCAGTTGGAGGAGCCGTGGACCACGTGGTCTGGACGTATGTCATGACCTGATTCAGGTTGGGGTCTATCGCCGTGGCGCGCCGGATATCGACGACAGTCACCGAAATACCACGAATGACGTCTGAGAGCTGTCGACAAACGTCATCCTCCATTGTCAGGGTGGCAACGACAGCGTCTTCTTCAGGCACGTGATGGTTGCCGATGAGGCGCGACAAACCATCTACCTGGCCAAATTGATCAATTTGGCGGTAGCAGATGTCGAAAGTGTAGCCGAGCAAGATTATGGCCCATCGCTGCAGTCGGTTGGCAGAGTGGACGGGGATACCCTTCTTCGATCCAAAAATGGATAATTGAGGCTTATGATCGGTCAGCAGGGAAAAATGCCGACCATATAGAAGTTTATGAATCTTCTTCATCGCGAAGACAATGGTCACTCCCTCTTTCTAAACTTGACCGTAATTCTCCGCGCAGTTGAGCGTGCGATACGCGTGGGCAATTGTCTTCTCGGAACCATCCGTGAAGATGTGAGAGACGACTTCCCCGACACTGTAATTTGAAGCGTCGACTGCGACCACAATTGGCAGGGTTCGGTTGTAATGCACCGGCAGCAGGTTGGAGCTGAGCATTGTCTTCAAGCGGGTGAATGAGGTCTCGCAATTGGGGGACCATCACCATGTAGCACCCTTCTGTAGTATGTGACTTAGCGGAGCCCGAACATCGTGCAGGGCTGGGAGAAAGGCACTATAATAACTGATGAGGCCAAGAGGGACCAAAGGGTGTGCACACATTTTGACGCCGTCATCTGTTGAATTACGCGAATGTTTTCGGGATCTGGGTGGTGACCGGCTGCATCAAAAATGTACCCCAGATATTTGATGGACCGCAAAATATTTGGCATTTGTCAGTAGGTAAGCGGAACCCGTAATCCTGGACGCGTTGGAGAGCCGCAGAGATTCGGTCCCTGAGTTCTTTGGTTGTCCGCCCCATTATGATAATGTCGTCCAAATAGACGGCCGTACCCGATAGACTAGTAATCAACGCGTCCATTACTTGCTGGAAAATGGCCGGCCCGGTTTTGACACTAAATGGAAGTCTGGTCTACTGGAGAAGGCCTCGGTTGGCATTGATCGTGAGTAGTTCACGAGATTCGGGTGCAACCTAGAGTTGGAAATATGCCTCTGCCAAATCCAGTTAGGCGAAACAAGTGCCGCCGTCGAGCATAGTGAATATGCCTTCTGGCACTGGTCATGGATGGCCGGTTGGTTCCAATGCCGCATTTAGGCCAGTTGAAAAATCCCCACGAACGCGGATGGATCCGTTTGACTTCTTCACCACGACGATAGGAGTGGCCCACTCAGAGTAGGATACGGGCACCAAAACACTAAGTTGTTCCAGTCGTCTGAGTTCTTGGTCGACAAGCGGGAGGGCTGTGTATGGAACCTGCCGTTTGGGGAGAAAGACCGGTTGACTGCTGGGCCGAAGTTGTAGTGTGGCCTGGGTACAGTAGCAAAGACCCAAGCCATCCTGGAACACGGGGGCAAACTCTCGAATGATGTCGTCGGACAGCCTCTGGGGTGCGGCAGTAGACCGCACCTGGTTGCAGATGGCACTTGTTGGGACATCAAGGGGGCCAAACGGTTAGGGCCAATTCAGCCCGGGAAGTTCAAGACCAGAGTTAGCGACGCAACACGTTCCGTCGATGGTGGTGCCGCGGAATTACTCTGAACAGTGCAGTTGCCCAGAAACTGCACCGAGCCACCGTAAGCACTGGTTGCTGTATGGGATGACGAATGGATAGGAGGGCTGCTCAGGTCTCGCAAAAAATTCTCAGATATGATCGTGATGTCCGAAGCAGTGTCCAACTGCAAACGAGCCAACCGGCCATTGATGTGGATGGAAACGAACCTTCGCCGGTGAGCGACCTCGATATGGTAAACGGTCAGCAGACTGTTAGATCTGCCAACCTCTCGGGACCCGGCTGGCTTCTTGAACTTGGGGTCCGACGTCGGCTTGACCATGTCCGTAGTCTGTGATTGGTGGAAACCTTCCTTGTGACTGACCCTATGGCATCGCTGACAGCGATATCATCGAAAAGGGCAGAACCTGTGGTAGTGCCACGCACCAAAACAGCGACAAGCCGAGGGCGTCATCTTGGTACCAGCAGGACTGAGTTTGGTGCACCGTGCAGCGGACTTCGGCTGGAAACTGGATACGGCTTGAACTGTACGGGGCGCCCGGTTGGAGTGCTGTATCATCGCTGAATCGTGCTTGAGGTTGGCCAGCCTCTCACCTTCGTCAACCATCTGTTCTAGTTTGATATTTGGCTCCTGATCTATCTTTGCTAGGACTCTGGTACGGAGGTCAGCATAGGTTAGTGACTGTGGACCACAAACGAAAACCAGGCATCAAAACTGGTTCTCTGTGAGCGAACCAAACCCGAACCGTCCGCACTCCCGGTTTACGAGACCAGCATAGCCGACAAAATGTCGTCTATGTCTCGTTTGACCAACTGGAGGCACTGAAACCGAGAGTTAAACGGGGATGCGGTGTCCCCGAAGATCTTCGTCAGCTTCTGGACCGTGTCCGCGAAAGTCAAGGTTCGCGGTTCGGCGGGCAAGATATAGTTGGTATAGCGAACGTGCTCCGCTGGTTCCAGTTTCCGAAAGAGTAGCCGAACCTTTGCGGCGTCATCTTGCGATACCAGCTCCATGGTGAACGTGTCTTCATATCGCTTGTATCATGCCTCGAAGGAGACGCCAGCTTGGGGGTCATACAGGAAATCGGGAATGTTCCTAGCAATGTGATCCACGGACGGCGGATCGACTGACGTGGACGTTTTAAGTGCCGCAAAACGGGTGGCCAGCATTTCCATCGACCGGATCTGGGACTGCATCATCTGTTTGAAGTCGAGGTCGGTGGACATGGTTCAAAGAGAGAACAAAAGGAAAACCGCAAGCTCAATCGCCAATGTTATGACCCGGTGGTCAATAATAACGACATATGACAGCGCACGAATATACGAATCACGAACACGTAGCACAGCGATAAACGACATCTGGAACTCCCAGAAGAACACAGAAGACTGTGACCTTCAGCAGAGAATGTAATTGCTCTCAAACCAAAGGTAACATGACAGACCAGCGTTCGCGTTTTCATAGTTTTTGAACAACCTTGGAATACCCCACTGGAATCAACCCATTAAAAGTGAAATGGATCAATCAAAGACAAAGGAGAAATGTGCGCCAGATTTAAGTTTTAGCACGTTATGGCGCGAAAACATGAGATTAAAATTTATAAATTAATTTTCAAGATTATCTCAAAAATTGAAACGTTCTTTGGGGAAAATAAACTTTGACCAACAATCACAATTAAAATGAGTGGAGTGAAAGGGTGGTGCAGCAGATATGCAATTAACGGGCGTATCAAACGTGGAAAGAATGAACTACGTGCGCTGGACGAAAAGTATTCATCGTTTTGGGTTAAAGAGTACAGCATAGGACCGAAAACCTTCGTGCAGACTGCAGGTTAGACATTGCAAACCTTCTACGCGTTGTACTGCAGAAATCCCTGACGAACCTACTGCAAGTGGTTCAGCCGTCGCACATGGTGCTTTGAGCACCACATCAGGTACTGGATTAGGCGCTGTCAAAAATCCCACTCCCAGTGGAAGGTTCATCATTTCTACACTCATTGCTGTTGCAGTCCGTCTGTTGCCCGTAATACTTAGTATTTCCGGTGCTATCCGACTGTTTGCGATCCACTCCAAATTTGTTATACTCATTGACTCGAAATTACCGTTAACTTTACTGAAATCGTTTGTTCCCGATTTGCCGCTTGATCCGCGCACCTTCCCCAGAACTCCTCGCAATATATACCAGTGGATGTTGTGTACACATGGGGATGCCGACATGTCTGCAGAGCGTTTGCCACCGTGACTGCTTTAACAACGATGACCATATCACCATGCAAGTGAATATAGACGGGGTATCGTTGGTTATTTATCCCGGTACTGAGTTGTGACCCATGCTGTGTCGCACTGTGCACCCCTTTGCTGGCGCCGCATTCGTTATTTGTTCCCACTTTGGTCGTGAGCGCCCCGATCCCGCTAGTGAACATCTTCAGCTCTGTGTCAGAAAGGATGGAAATACGCAGTGCTGGTGTGACGCTCGTTAACCTTCACTTAACTATCCATGTGGATATTCAGTGTGTTATTTTCGATGTTCCAGCTCGCACCTACGTCAAGCAAGCGAATGGTCGCAACGGTTACTATGGTTGTGACCGGTGTGAATAAAAAGGTGCATATTACAGTTCGCGAAGGATGACGTTCCCTTCAACATCATCTGACACTCGCACAGACTCGTCGTTCCGAAAATGTCGTCTACCGGATCGTCACATCGGGAACACAGTGCTACTTCAACTGCCATTGAAAATGTTTGCCGATTTCCACACTGGACCTAATTCATCTTGTTTTCCTCGGTGTCATGAAATGGCTAGTTCACAGTTGGTGCTTCTGGGAAAAAACGGTTAGACTTGCGTATGCAGCGGTCTATTGAGACGAAACTGGAGGCATCAGTTTTCCAACTACCCATTGGATTCCCCCACAAATGTGGTACGCCTAGCAATTTTGAGCGTTTCAACGCCAACGAGTGTCGTGTGGTTCTATTGTACTTGTGCCCCGTGGTTGTGCTACCATTCCTCCCCCACTCCATGTGTGAGAATTTCTTAAACCGATTTCCAGAATTCGCACGAAATTCCCAGCGGCACCACTGAATTGAGCGTCTTGGTGTAGTCAGCAGACGCTGACGTCCCACTTACCTCAGCCAGTCTTCAAACTTCTGCACGACGAAATTAGTGTCATTGTCAGTAACCAAAGCAAATGGCACTCCTTCTTGACTGAACGTTTTTGAGATGCAACCAGAGTAAATCCCGCGATTGCTGACGACGTGAAATAAACCTCTGGCCAACGAGACTATGAATCACAAATGCTCGAAGCATTCTGGACTAGCTCTTGGAGTCCAGCCATACAAATCGCTTCACGTATGTATTCCTGGAACCATCATCATCGACGTCGCGCACCTCGGTAACTGTTCACGATGGATCTCTGCTCATGTGAAACTTTGAATACTGGTCATTTGTCAAGAGGAATTGAGGGATTTTTAGAAGGCTTTGGAATATAGTATGCCACAGGCAAAGAGGTGAAAGCGGGAACGGGAGCCTCTCATTTTCCCACGGTAAGTGGCAAGGATGCGTAGATTTTGGTGGAAAACGTCATTTCCAGATTCTCCAGTTTCTATCTCACGAATCCTTAGAGAAACTGGAGCTTCCTCACATCCAACCCGTAAATTTTGTAGTAGCTGAGCGAGCCAAACCCCATAGGCTCGTACAAAAAAATCGGGTTATTGGGGAGTTCACTCTGGAAATCTGGGCTCATGCAACTCGCCGTGATTTCAAGAACTGGTTGCAAACAAAACTTCTCAAGCTCTCGATCTCTGAACTAAATATACGTGATCTGCAACAGAAGCTTTTACTGCTGGCGATTTCCAACTTCCAGTCAGCCACAAAATTATGCGGGCCGTATAAGGATGTTCAGGCTGCTGTGTTGTGTGAACCGATGGTCGATCAGAAGGTTAACAAATCAGTGGTCTGAAAAGGTGAATATTCGAAATGTAGCTCGCAATAATCAACCTGCATCGGATTCAAAATCTACCGGACGGTGGAACGGCTGTCAGTCATGTGGTTGCAAACGTTCTCCATTGACTTGTCGGTTATGCAACGCAATTTTCACAATTGTGGTAAATTCGGTCACACACAGTCGGTTTGCCCAAGTTCAATCTTTCTTTAGACGATCCAATTGTGACGATGATAACTTGAGTTCCGACTTTCATTCTATTGCCCTTGTTGTTAATTCTGTTCAGTCTGCTAGTCATTTTAAGCGAACCAATGACGTTGATGATTCTATTGAACATTTATTCATTGTGGACAGTGGAAGCGTCGGATCATTTATCCGTGCTGACTTCGTAAAACTCCTGAAGATGGTAATCACAAAACTTTCTGAGGTTTCTGTGAAGGGTATTTCTGGACACGATTGAGCAATTCTTGGTTCTTATTGAGTTACACTTTCCTAATCCAGTCCAGCGTTAACCACTGCAGCATTCTAGTTATTGATAGCAAGCCATCGATAGTTCGTTCGAAAACATGAAACTTTTAAACATTTCTGTTCCATTGTTCTCAGATGCACGTAAATCTGTAGCGGACAAGTGGCTGTACGCTCGACTCTCGTCGACTAACAGTTTGAAACGCCTTTCCTGGAGAGCAATCGAAAAGTAGTCCCATCAGACATCGAACGAAAAGAACACGTCAGGGTTNGATTAGGCGCTGTCAAAAATCCCACTCCCAGTGGAAGGTTCATCATTTCTACACTCATTGCTGTTGCAGTCCGTCTGTTGCCCGTAATACTTAGTATTTCCGGTGCTATCCGACTGTTTGTGAGGTGCGTCACAGCCCATTCGGCGACGATCAAAGGCGCGCCAAGTCAGAAGTGCTTGGAAACTTCGAGTGCGCCAAACAACGCTCGGAAAGGTTCAGGTTAAAAGACCTTGAATAATGGAGGAAAAGATGGGTCGTTAGGAGAGGAGCAAACATTCGCCGCGCGCAATTAGTTGCACGGCTGAAGAAAGCGGCATCGAGTTCATATCAAGCCTCCTATAGTAGACGTACACGGAATCATGCGTGCAGAACAGACAAGCAAGAAACACGGTTGAAGCCGGGATCCTTAGATAATCCACACGAATGCTGGTCACTACAAATCACAAGCGCGTAGTTTGCTTTCTGAATAGTCGAAAGCTACTGGTGGTATAAATATCAAACCATATTTGCTCAAACCTAAAGGCAATACGTTCTTTACGTAGCGGAAATTTCACTGTTTAACATTCTGCGTTATTAATACCACAGAAAATAGCTCTTGGCTGGAGCCGAGTACGCTACAGATTACTATTGTGCATTTTCAATCACCACAAATACCCATCGTCAATATCGATGTTCCTGAGTGTACTAGAAGTACGATTCATCCGGTGTTATCTAGCGGAACTGTGCAGATAATGTGCCGCTGTTTAGTGCTTCAGCATAACATACCCTTCGTACTTACAGTCCCAGCAACTCACGTAATCGGATCGGACGGACCAAGACATAATTGTCATTACTCAGGAGGGAGCTGTTGTAAAATCACATACCTTGTGCTAATAGATCATAATGGCATATATTGAGAGAGGGATACTGTACAGTCATTGCAATTCCCCTCACCGAGAAACCGGTGAACTGGTGAACCCATGAAATTTCGGAACATTCTGTAAGCTCAGTGAATACTGACTCATTTAAAATGTTGGACGGTGGTTTCAAAGTAAGAATTTTGGACAACATGAAAATTAAACTGGTTTTTGTGTCGTATTGAGAAAATGTGTTTTATCCGACCAACGCTCACTAAAATAAACAACTCTGAAACTGCAAGAGTTTGATTTGATTGTTTTTTTTCACGCTATTTCGTGAACATTCTCAGAAAATTTTTTGGGGCAACATGTAATGTAGGTGAGTTCAGAACTGATGTTATCATCAGCAATCATCTTTATTCGTCTGAAATATACATAGTGAATGACATGTTTAGTAATGTTGACCACAATCACACGTACGTGATAAATTAAGCCGACTATACAGTCAACCTAATTTTACTTCTATTCACATTTTCTCACGAAGCCCGAGCACATCTAGTGCCTCATCTGCAAATGAGTTAGCCAGAAGGCTTTTATAAATTCGAAGGCTGTGAATGAGTATACTCATTTACGGCTGCAGGCGTAGATATACTCATTCACAGCCTTAAATTGTCTATCTATCTATCTATTTATCTATCTATCTATCTATTTATCTATCTATCTATCTATTTATCTATCTATCTATCTATCTAATCATCTATCCAACATTCCTATCTGTCCATATAGAAATAGTGTTTAGTTTGAAATACCTCAAATTCGCAGGCTTCTGTTGCTGAACCAAACCATGCTGAGCTTGTTCACTGGTGATATATTATAGTCACTTCCTTCCAACAGATGAATCCTGTTCACACAGTTGGTAAATGAATGGAAAAGAACGATCATGTTCACTCTTCTTCCGAAGTGGTTGCGCAAGCCCAGCAGTACCCAAACAGTGTTGTGGTTAAGCTATTGAATATGATCCTCTGTTCAAGTATGACCGAATAATCAATTACAAAGCTACGTCTGTTGTGAGGCGACCAGCATTGTTAGTAACAGGCTGGTTTCATAAACAAGAGGGACGGAGTTCAAAGTGATGGGATTATATAAGGGCGGAATCCTGATGTGCTGCCTTCTTTCAACGTCAGCTGGCTGAAATACTTATCTGAGTGTAAAAGCTGCGACCAAGTGAGGTGGTATTCAAGCTTTATTAGTCCAGGTCACCGGACTCCTATTACTAAAAAGGACGAGTTGTGACAGCTGGTTTTCTAACACTGAATTCTCTAGTTTACAAAAATGACTTCCTTCTTACTTGAGTGATTCTGAACAATATATACAGATTAATTATGAGCAAGACTCTCTATAAAAGACAGGAAGTGTATCGTGCGTGTGTCATGAGGTCGCATAAATGGCCAGCCGTCAGTCTACTGAACAAGCTACCAGTAGGTAAGCCGTCGTAATTGTGCACAAAACAAAAAGAAGGAAATCATACGCAGCCATACGCTCACAACAAGCAGTGGGGTAAATTTCTCGCGATTCCAATCGGGTGACTTCAACACAACATATAGCAATCAAAACATAGTTACACGTGAGTCACAACGACCACATTATTTTTGATACTCAACTGGAAGAGAATAGGCGGTGTTTAGGTAAAACCTGTTAAAGTTTTAGAGGGGTTACAATGTTCTCCTAAGTGTTCTAAGACCACAAAAAAGGCAGATCTTTTGTTTGTAGAAACTAACACTAACTAATGTGGGAGTGAGACTGTGTGAAGAGTATAGAAGTTTGTTTTAACTGTAGCAAGAACGCCGGTTTCTTTTGAATTTATACAACACGGTATTTTTAAACTCCCTTTAATGGTGAACGAATAAGGAAAAGTTGGTTGTTAGTAAAATCAATAAGTATTTCACGAGATCCTGCTTAGCAGTCATGACAACGCCTTGAGCAGTATATTTTAAAAATATGCTCCCAGAAATTCCACTAAATATTTCGTGTACACGCCTACCGTCACTTGCAAGAAGCAAACATTGCAAACTGGTGCGGGGCCTCCGCAGCAAACGGTGGGCTGGAGGCAGGCAGCGGGGAAAAAATGGCGATCATGGCTTTCTTGGCTCTTTCAAATTTGGTAATTCCGTTGCAATCACTTTTGCCATTTATTTTCAACAATTTTGAGGCTTCTCGAATCCCCTCAATCAATTTTTAAAAAATCCGGGAGAATAGTGAAAGTTATATCTCGCCATTTTGCATCATTGATAATTGGGCACGATCACATATCCCAACACCAAATTTGTCACTACAACTGTCGCATCTCCTATAAAATTAACCCGTTTCCTTCTATGTCTTTCAACGGAAATCGTAATAGACAAAAATTATTTGGAAGAAAAAGTCTCAACGTAAGGTAATAAACGGCCTGTCTCCGTAAGTACTTCGGATAAAGCAAAAGAGAAACATAACTGTCCTACGCATTTTTTGCAGGCATCGAGAGAATTCTACAGACATCTTCCATCTTGTGTCGGTGAACCTTGAACTTTGCGATTCCAGCCCACGCTGTTAAATATTGTCATAATCATGAAGTATAAAAGAATAAGCAAATTTGCTGAAAACCGTACAATTATTAATGCAGTATTAAATGCAGAAAGTTAACAGCTTCCTATCTCAAGGTGTAGAAGGAAAACATGGGGGTATAGGAAATGTAGTTATCTAGAAAAGCCTTGAAAGCAGATAGAAAACCAACAGAAAGTTCCCAGTTGCGAATGGTGTACTACACTTTACAGTGTTCACTGATGAGGAGCTACAGAAACCCTAATCGGACATGAATGACCTCAACTTTAAACTACTGGTCTTTTATTGACCTAATTACAGCCGTGTTGGACGTAGAAATTCAAGCATAGCAAGTCTTTGTGGGTATTAGAATAGCAAAACACGGGCACTTTACAGCTGATGAAACCATTACGAGTGTAGACCCACACATGACGTTTTTCATCCCTGAGACTTAAACTGAAGACTCAAAATAGCCTTCGCTGCACGTGATTATTTTCTTTCTGGAAGTTTTTTCACAAGTAGAGATAGCCATATCACAGTTCCATCCTTGACTTACAGTCCGATGATGATGTTCAAGAGCAAATCAAGACCATGATAATCAAGTTAATTGAAAAGATGTTCGGGGATAACCAATGCACAACTGACCTTTTTCACATTCATCGCAGCGTTCGGGAGGCTAAAGAGGGCATCGGAGTCCAATATACTGAGACATTTCTTGGCCAGGATTGTCTAGAGATATGTATCTCCAAGACAGTCGGTGGTAATTTTTAGGCAGCACAGGTTCACAGCCTAGAAAGTTGTAACGTTAAGAAAGCCCATCTGCATGAGTCCAGCCACAGAGATTGTTTGTGTATTTTTATGAATCAACTTAGTCGATCAGGATGCCTATAGCATACCATCACTTGGCCTCGTGTACAAACAGCCGCCACGCAGAAGATTTCGAATTAAAAAGATTACTGACATAAACGAGGAGTAAGGGCAAACCAGAAAAACGGATTCTTCAGGAGCGCTGTCTGCTGCATAGAAGAATCTCTGGCCAACAAGGAGAACACCTTGCAATCTATAACAGTGCAATTTTCAAACAGAACCACGTGATTTATGCGGTCAAAAGATTTGGAAAAATCTAAATAAATGACAACTATCCCTAAACTCTGGTTAGCTACTTCCGTCCACTTTGCAGCAAGAAAGAGAAAGCTCACGGTGCGCAAATGCCTATTGAAAAATCTACGCTTGATCTCACAGAATAAGTTACGGGTGGATAGATCGGTATAAAACGAGTGCCTCAGGTAATTTAAAAGCACCTGAGAGCAGAGTGCGCGTGCCCTAATACTTGGGAATATTTTGTCAACATCCGTTACAGATGAGGGCAAAGACAGTTCTTCTGATTACTGATTACCGTTTGTTTGTTAACAAGCCGAGTGAAAGTAAGCTAGATGAGCTACTCTTTTCCTGGCCGCTTTGCCGCTTGTTTCTGAAGGATCTGCGTCTGAACCAGAAGTGTGATATTTACCTCATCAGATTTTATCCATAAAATTAAAGAATGAAGTCTCAACAATGTTGCACCCTTGAAGTCAATGGCAGAAGAAATCGGCATTTGTACAAAGTAGGTTGTAAAAATTCCTTGAAAAGTTTTGCGAATGCAACGTCAAAGATCTTGAGCTTTTCACGTCAGCAATGAGGATTTCACTAGGTCGCCTCCGACAACGAGGTTCGTCTGTGCTAATGATCAAGGCAAGGTGACAAGAGCTTCCTCCAGGTCAGATAACCGATAGTCCTCAAGTACAAGTTGTCTTTCTGAGATTGAGTGTAAGTTGTGACAATGTAAACCGCCGATTTGCCTTGCTTATCTTCTTTTCTGTACGCCGAAAGGAGTAGTATGTCTTAAATGTTTTGATTAAAACTAGCGTAGAAGTTAGTGTTCTAGAAATTCGTAAGAGAAACTGTACAAGCTTTGTACACCGAGCGAAACTGACAAAGCTCATTCAGTTTGTTACACTGGCCAAGAGTGTGAGCATGACTGCACTTATCAGGAGCCATTTGAAGCAAATTTATAACTTCGCGCTGCAAGGCATGAGGTTCGTTTAGAGAAATGCTTAAGGAAATGGGGCCAATTTCACCGTATCCGATAGCAGAGATCTTTTTAAAATCGTCGAATTTTGTCATTTTGATATAAAATGACTAGAAGTAATCTGATGAGCCCGGTTTTATTCGCTTCCGCTCTCCTTTGAAGCAACGTAGTAAGGCGGTATTTCGTCCGTAATAAGTTGTCATCTCTGGCAAAACATCTGTAAAACTATACTGTAGGACGATATTTACAGCAATCATAATCAGACGTTTAGAATTTTGGCGGTTGTAGACAAACTGTAAGTAGTCCACTTCAAACGATATCAGTAACCTGAATGACTCCACTGTTATACTCATACACGAAGAGTAGTCACATACCACAGATGAGGCGCTGCAGGGCACAGTTCAATGACTGTATAGTTTTTAAAGGTGATCCATCATTTAAACGTTTGACCGAACTGGTGCAGACATTTTAGGAAGAATAACGTAAGCTCTGAAAGACGAAGTGAAGTAAACAATGAGCAAACATGCGAGTCACAAGGTGGTCACAAAATCGGAGGCGAATTTGAGCTTGTAATATGTAATGGTGCGTGACGAGGAAATGGTTGAAAATAGAAACTGGTCTGTTTTTGAAAATTTTCATGGCGAAACATGAGGTAAGATATATTGCTGTAACAAAGCGAAATATTAGCGGGATAACTTCAGAATGTCAGCAAACACAAAAATGTTACAAAAATAAACCATGTGTGATAGAGCCTCATAGTCTTTTCTCGAAGCTGTACAATTTGACCCCAATTACCTCAAGACACTAATATATAAATGCGGATAGATGCCTTGTGAACAGTATATATGTGGCACACCCAAGTTAATGTACAACCACAGAGGTCGCTCAATACAAACAAAACTGTTTCGCCTGCTTGTGTTTATTGTTTTACGCCTGACTCTACCCTACTTAAGAGTTTGTGCTCCATGATGGTAAACTTATAAAGTAACACCACAACTTATTAGGGTGCATGGCCAACATAGTTTGATGTAAATATGTTTTGTTTTCAAGGCGTTCTCTATTTTAATACCGTAGCTTATGTGAATAGGTTCGCATACTGTTTGTAAATCACATAGAGCGATTGATTTCAATCATATCTATTCTGGATTTAACAGTTCGTTAACTTGCTTACTTTTCATCACATAAATGTTTAAATGTTCAAGTTCATATACGTTCAGCGCAAGCAACTAGTTCCAGTGACTAAAACCACATGATCTATCCAGCAACACCTCAAACAGCGTACGCCCCATTTTAGATTTATGCTGTGTGGAGCAGACCAAAATTAAAACAGTCATTTTGAACTACATTATTGATCTGCCCATGGAGAGGAAAATGAAAAATCCGCTCAATTAACTTCGAGATAGAGAGTTCACGCGTAGAAACACGGCAAACCTTAGGGTTGTAGGGTGAGTAACAAAATAGCGGCGGAAAGAAGACGATGCATTGACACTTTTGCTTAGACAGTGGTCAGCTACAAGTATTAAATACTCACGATGTGCAGTGAATACCAAACCTGTCAGTGTTTTAGTCCATATAAACTCTAGTAGGTATGCAGCACATGGATTTAATACTGCAGATGGACCCTCGTGCAGCTGAAAGGGGCTGTGGGTGAATGATCGAGTAGCAAATTTGTGCAAATTTAAAAAAATCCGCCTTATTTTAATATTGCACTTGGAAGTCACATTATAATTTACCGTTCACTGTGCACGACAATGTTTTCCTTTGACCTGCCGCACTGTCAAATACAATTACGCAATCAAGTGAGATACACGCGCTTCACTCACAGTGTGCTACTTCAGTCATACAATATGGTAGCAACTGCAGGGTTGTTTTTTCAAATACACAGCTAGGTTAAATAATCAAACACATTAGTGTTGTGATCAGCGCTTTCATCTTATGGGGTCATACACAGAGTCTAGGGACATTCACTGAAAAAATAAATAACTCAAGTCACCGTTATCACTATCAATTGAACTATGTAAAGAAATGGAGAAAATTCAAAATACTTGCTTGTTTGCATTGCAACAAACTACAGTGAGCTTTCTGAATAAAATAAAGCCTCTGGATTAATATAGTTTTGCTGGTGATTTGAAAATAGTGTAGCTCAGTAAATGTGAAATCTACTGCGGGATGTTCTCAGACCTAAAACAGGTAAACTTTCGTATCCGTAAGTTCATAAAACATGCAACCTGTCACAAATTTGGGCTACAACAAAATGAAGGTTCTGGAGGTAATGTGAGGTCAACGGCGCAATGGTCAACACGGTTGACCAACCGACGCGTGGTCGGAGTTCAAATTCCGGCCGTAGGAAGGATATGCACTACTGACGAGCTCTAATGAGGGCGGAACTCGAATCCGGTGTTTCTTTCCAAATAGGCTAGTTGGAAAGTTTATCCGAATACGAACGCTGCGATCAAATATGAGTAATGTTCAACTTAGAAATGAACCAAATCCCCGACTCCTCATCAGATTTGAAGATGTTTCATAAGAGTTATCTCGGTTCCGTTAAGAAAGCACAACGAACACACAGAGATGAAAAATGAAGAAGTCAAACATGTTTATACCAGTAAGGTAATCACCAGGAAGCGTTTTTTTGGAAAGCTAATCGTAGTGCAAACTACGGCCCATTTTCAAGGAACTTCCAATGGGAAGAAAACGAGAACAAACACTTTCCGTACAAAATATGCTACTGGAAAGGTTGTGCGACGTTTGATGGAACTAAATAAAAGGCAGATGTACTGTGTTGTAGATTACCTTCCTGAGGTAACTGGAACAGTTGTTTCTTCTAAAGAGGTTTACACTAGACCTTTTAATTTGCCACTTCAACCCATTTTCTTCACATCCGTCATGTGACTACCAGCTGTTCTCAGGTGTCAGTTTCATTGCTACAGCTGGTTCACTTAAAACTGAATGGATGATTTATAATTTTCAATATTTCCATGAGCTATTTTTCGTTAAGTCATCTCAATACACATGTCCCCGAAAGGTTTGTTCTCATGCTGACGAAATAAATGACAATGAAACAGGCTGATAATAAAAAAATATTGGTAATATTTTAAATCCCAACGCACGGGCTGTTACAGTCATGCTCGTAAAAACTGACCAGTACATGGTTGTCTAACACGTCCCCGTAACTGTTGTACACGCAATTACGAATAAATAAATTCAGTTTGAAGTTGCAGTAAGCAGCACTTCCTGACAGAGGCTCCAAGTATACACCCACACAAAAATTAATTGTTAATTGTCGTTTTTGACAATATCAAGCCAAGCTATTTGAAAATTGTAGGATTTGTCCCATCTATTGACATGGAGGGTGTTGAGTGTGCTCGGATGTTCAACTTCAACTATCGCTGGAAGACTTTAGTTGAAGTTGAAAGTGGGAATGTCAGCGGACTGTTTTACATAAGATGAGGAATGTATAACAAGATTACCTCACCTGACCCTGGGTCGATTTTGATCTTTGTCTGTACTGATCAGTTCCACAGATTTCAGCAACTGGCACCAAGTTGGTAGGCTAGCCGTCAATCATCCAGATTAGAGTAGATATTCATGATCGTATTTCCCAAAGTGCCTGTTAGTGCACGAAGCGCTGGTTGAAGATAAGAGAGCTCTTGGTGGCTACAACATATCAGATGATCAATGGTAATTTTCAACATGCATCCGTTGAATAGACATTTATTTGAACTTGAAAATATCTGTTGCATAGTGGACTAATTAATTTCTTATGTTCTCCTGTGAGGTGAAAGCAGAACTTCATCGTATGAACTGAGTGTATGGTCAAACATTTTAGCTTCAGTTGTTTTTGAAACATGTCAAGATTTAATTTATTAACACTTTCCCTTGAACTTTTACTACTCAGCTAAATGTACTATCAATGGGAAAACGGTTGACTCTGAACGGATGAGTGAAGTATGGAGAACTAGAACAAATTTTGTGGATTAGGTATGAATCGTCCAAAATGGCAGTTCAGGAGGAATTTTAGATGGACGTTACCTAAGCCTCGTAAGAAACACCAGGTAGAAGAAGTAAACCTAAATCCTAGTAACAATTTGGTAACGACTGACAGCAAAATTGCTGAAATGATCATTGCTGGATAGGTGTGATGTTATAGTGTCCGTCTATCGACCACCATAATTTTAAAGTGGCTGAAGATAACGCTGATTACGTCGAGAATGGAATGAGCCGTGTCTGAACAGTATTTGTTGATCCGATACTTCTCTCCTCCCCAAAGAGTCCGAATGTGACAGCTTTTCGCAATTAACTTTGTGTACATGAAAAACACCTAAGCAGACCTAAACGCATATCACCGCAAGTTCTTGTTGGATGTGCTGAATTTTTATACTAACCTCAGCCGAGTTATTCAATCGTTTTTTTACGGCTCAAAATGGCTGACTGTTAGAGAATGACACGTGTCAAACCAGCTGTTAGAAAAGTGACAATTTTGCCGGATTCCGTGTAACGTTGCTGCAGTAAAAGGTTCCAGAAAACTACTTATTGCTCACATGCAAACTCACGTGAGCCTCACGGATTTTAAGCAATTCGCCTACTGTTATTCACGTCTCAACAATCGAGGCTTTTGTTTGTTCTTCTGATTTAATTCCGTCACTGTTTGCTGGACGACATAAGGCTGATTGCATATGCTTCATGGACTAGATGGACGATGATAAAGAGACGTTATCCTAAATTATTAACTGATTTGATTGTCAAGACACAACCATCGTTCTTTGATGTGATTATTCTTCGAATTAGCCCCAACTTTGCTAACCTTGTGGTCTAGCCTTTTTAACATCCAACACTGGAAGTGTCTTCTCATTCTTGTTCCCAATTGCAAGAAAACCCATAGTTACACTTACGTATTTCAATATGCTGGCCATATTTTGTTAGGAAACGCAGGTCCTACTCAATTTTCTTTGCCCATCCTCGTTAAAGTTCACCTGAACTATCAAGATGATGAGGGTCCCGGAAGTTAATTTTTTCAACATACTCAGTTTTTTGGCAATTTAGTTTTACGTGAAAGAAAATAAATAAGAGCGTCTTTCCAATGCACGACTATCACTTCGTGCATGTAATGTAGCGGTTCTTTTAAGTAACAGCTATATATGATGTTCGTTAGAAGTCAGAATACTCTCATCTTATGTTCGGCTTGTAAAGCCAGTTTACATTCCACCTTGTTTGGTCAGTCAAGTTACGAATGCTCGTGTAGTTCTGTTGGATATACTGGTCACAAACTGTCTTACGTTGCTTGTCGTCACATGACACCCTCCTTTTCGGTAGGAGCTTGAAACATTTATCTTGTCACATTAAACAATTCACTGAGTTAATAGTTTCCAGTAAATTCACACTGTGAAAAATTTTTACAGCAAAACCCCTATCCTCTTTGTTAGGATCTCCAAATACATCTTCAGTAAAAACTTGGGTCGCATACATCCGTCCTACCCCATTTACTATTTTTTAATTCTCTCAATTCTCTCTTGCACCAACCTAGCATTCTCATTCTTTGGATAAACAAAAGATTACTAGGTTATATTGACTGATGTTGTTTGGGGTTTTTCATTAATATTTTTAATAGACTATATTATTAATAACCTGATTCAAACATACCCAGATGACTGTTCTTTACCTACTGAATATATGAGTTTGTAAATTACATTACACATCTCAGAATGCAAACCCTGCATCACTGGTTTGATCGTGGTAAAGAGGTGGACAAAAGTCTGTTTACAAAACAAAACTTCCAAAACATTACACGAGGACAAATATCACACACCGATTGGTGACTTGTCATGGCTACACAGTTGTGCACGGTGCCAAAGTTCATCACGTGATCCTGAAGGTCACTTTCATTGATAATTTTAGGTGTCAGAATACTACGAATGAAAAGGTATGCAGGAACTCACTTGCATTCAGGTATGCAATGTGCTCAGTAAACAGATTACTCAGGAAATTGCATACCACTTTTACTGATGTCCGCTGAATACTACGTCAATGTGGGTGAAATTGCTTACAAAATGTTATCATAAACCAGACGTCTGAATTCTGGTAGCCTACTGCTCAGTCTTCAACAGCTACTGTTCATTCAACTGAGGGTTAATTTGGTAGATTATTTTGTCAGAATGACTACGTATGTAGGAAAATTTAAAAGTAACACGATCTGGTGCACAATCGTTACATTTCCTGTTCATATCATCAGCCGCTTAATCGGGTGTACGCGTCTTAGCTTACGACAATATTGCATTGGTATGCAAATTACCAGATTGAACGGGCTATGCGTTTTTTTCAGACAGCTTCCCATGTGTCCCAATAATGTCATTTTCACTTATGATCCACCGGGTGTTGTGGGGATAAAGGTGAACACTTTTTAAATATTTCCATTCGAAGATTTTTGTAATAAGCGTTTATATTGACTTTAGTGCTTTAGCAAGATGTGGCTACTTGGCTAACTTAAATATTGAGGCAGCTCCTACGTATCTAAAATTGTCTACTGCCTAGTGCGGAAGGGCATTCAGCTAAAAATTTTCATCGATTATTGCCTGTTAAGAGAAAATTGTGAAAGTGAGAATGTGAAAAGACTATAAAAATTGTATTGCTTGCGGAATTCGGCACAACGTATATGTGCGAACCCCAATTGTTACAACCTATTTACAAAGAATTAAGTGAGGCCGTTGAGTTTTGAGCTTCTTGTGGTAAACGCGTGTAACGCCTTCAGAGAATAAGCGACAGGGTGAACACAAGCACACATTTGGGCATTTGGGACATATGACTTGATTAACTTTTGTGCATTGCCAGCTTTAGCAAGAAACCTGCACGTATCGTTTTAGTAGCAACATCAGAGTGCTGTTATCTACGACGCCTGTGTTAACAGACAATGTCGACGACCACAGTCACGTTACACACAACATCTATTTTATCAGCGCAGCCGGTTGTGCATCAGGTATTGGCCGCTAATTACTGACGTGTATGAGAACTTAGATCAAAATCATTAGAATTGTCCATAAATGATCAGATATACGTGCCAATCTTGAACTATATCTGGGACGTAGTCGGTCTTTGGTTACCTACTGTTTTCCTGAATTTTCTCGCTTTTATCACCTTGTATGTAAATTATAGCGGGTCCATCAATTAACAGCCTTCAGGTTGCAATCGGAATGCTGAGACAGTAATATCAAAGTAAACATACTATCGCATTTTCTCATTTGTCCGTTGAAAGTGTGTCCTATCATGAGTGTACCAAGTACCCACACTGTCGTCTATAATTGGAGGTATCTTGCAATATTGCGTACTGATCACCTTCCAGTGAAGTTATACACTTATGGACGTGACCACTTGCACTAGGATGAACAACCGCAAGGTGCAGAATCTCCAGTGCTTATATTCGAAGTGCTACTAAAGTTTATTGGCCTCACGATGTTTGTTCATTATTGATTTGAGATTTTGTTTCAAATGGTCGTGAATCTGAGCTCTCAGTCACTGAAGTTAGTGTCATAACTTTTTAATACGAACCTGCTAAGCAGTCGGTTCCAAAAGCACTTACCCCCCAACTCAAACTAAGGATGTCGCATTACAGACTTCGCTGAAGTCTGCTAAGGTCGTAACAATTAGATCTTGCACATCAATTTCAACAGTAATATACCCAAAGAAATACGTTCCAGATAGTTTTGTACTTTATATAGAACGACTTCGATTCCATAGAGCAAACAGATACACATCACTCATTTGTATCCCACAGCTTGTTGGCCACAATACTCAACAGGTGTCTACCTCAAGATAGTGAAATCGAATACCTGTTGAAGATCGCTTACAGGTGTGCAGAAGAGCGGTCGTTCGTATATCTGATCATGTGGAACGCAGCTGATGCCTTACAGTCGGTCAGTTTCCATTGGAGAAGATTACACACATGCAGTCAGATAGCCGCTCAGTTGACTCTTGGTGCCGAATGTCGAAAATTTGTCAGAAGATAAACTAAAATGGAAATTGCGGCTTACTGTTCAGAATAGTGAGTTAACATCAGGAAATGCGCTTGTTACGCAGTAGCGGGTACCACAAAATCCACTATTTTTCTGGAAAGGTGAGATACGTATCAGCAGTTTGTAAGAGTGGATATAAATTCACGGATGGTCTTCTCTAAGATGCATAAAGCTACATCTGAAACATAATAGCAAACGTTTTGTCGGACCAGTCAAGGCTTGTCATAGTTCACCTTTTTTAAATCAGTGTGCTAACTTCGAGCATCCAAAGTGCAAGGACTCGGCCTAAAGCACAAGAAGCTGATGCCAGTGAACCGGATGTGTAGCACGCATATCAGGTAACAACAGCAAACGGTGTTCTATCCATGCCCATAAATCAGTCACACGGAAGGCTACGCGAACGCAGCAGCATATTTTAGAAGGATAGTTTTGTGCCCAACGTGTGAGTGTAAACGTTGAAGCCTCGCATTCTTACCGTTTGTTAACAAGTCTCAAACACATATTGTCACAAGTGTTGAAGGCTCTCAACTGTTCAAATTCTTATGAAATAGTGCGAATGATAATTCGTTTCTTGACTCACCTAACACACTGTGTTTCAAGTGCACTGAAACAAAAGCGAAAATCCTGCTGGCATGCCAAGCGGTTGGATTAGCGCATCTTGTAAATGGCAAACTGTCCATTGAAATTTTTGGAGTTTGTGAATACAACGGGCTCGTTAGGAAGAGAATAGGTAGGGAAATGAGATCGTAGATGCAGAATCGATTCTGTGAGAGTAAACACCAAAACTTCACCTACTCGAGTGAGATTTATGGTGAAGGTAAATAATGGTACCATATTAATGCTATTCAGATACCCAAAAACAACGGAAAAACTGGACGGTGGGTATTGTGGTTAGGTGATGAAGATTAGTCAGTTGTCAGACTACGTGAAATGCGCCTTGCATTGTCCAGCCATTAAAAAAACGAACTGAGTTGGAGAAAAGGTTAATTATGATTGGTCTTGGAGAAGCCAAACTTGAACACCAGTTGACCTCATCTCGTATTATTAGGCCTTTATGAAAATCGTTGAAATCTGCTGTGTATGATTTGCGCAACAGAAAAAAAATGAAGTCGCATTTGTTCTACGGTCGACAGTGCCTGACAAAATGTGAACATAGAGTGTACACTTGTGCGCAAGAAGAAATGTGCTGTTCTTGGGGCCTTTTTACGGCTTCATCTCTGATTAACGCATACTGTTTTGTATTTTTTTCGGCACGGCCAACATTATACATAAAGGTGATGAATACACCACTTATTACATGATGAATTTAGATGCATCTCTTCACGTATGTGGTGTGCTCGTAGTGGTTAAACTGCATACCCGAAAACGGTTAGGAAAAGAGAATGCAAGATCATTGGCATATATAGTGCTTTTGACTTCTGTTTTCACTTCAAGAGACGTTGCATTCCACAACGTATGATAATTTCAGTAAGAAAGCACACAAAAATGATCAGCAAGTTGATTTGAGCAGACGATTAGCAGAAAAATACACTTCTGATTGCTAACATCAAGTAGCTAATAACAAGAACAATTTGAATTTAATTTCAGTCTTCAAGGTCACAGTACATCAGTATGATTGCATGCAGTCAAATATAATCGAGGTGATGACGATGAGTTTGCCACGATAAGCCTCTTTAGTCTCGTTTTAATTATTCGAAGATAACTATTCGTGTACTTCAGGCTGTCGCGGACTTGAATTTTTGTCAGTATCACGAAGTTCTTAACAACTGAATTGATCTATATAGGGAATACTATGATGGTTGTTTCCGTGTTATCACCTCATGGAACCCATCAACCTAAATGAAGTGCCGATATCCCGTAACAATGCCCCTTTATCACGGACCAAACTAATGTACTCCTAGGGGAATGTGGTGAAGCGTTCGTTTAGGATAATTTGTTCTAGTCTAATACGAAAGCGTGGTAGCGATTGAACTTCCCGCCATTTTGAGGATGGTCTCTACCGCCAGTGAGGTTCAAGTTATTTGAAGCACACAAATTGAAAGTCACACCGCCGGTCACGGTGTAACATTTTGAAGCCTCCGCTCAACTCAGTTCAGAAGAGAGTATTAGATTCGGGTAATATTCATTTAATTTTAGTTAGCTGTGGAAGGATACACGTTTACGACAAACACAGTCTCATTGGGGCAGCTACGTTTAATACTGAGCGGTATGAAACTAACATAAGATTCATACATGCTGAAGGATAACAACTGTTTCAAGCATATTATTTTACAGGTTTAATCGATAAGATATCAAATCTGTTTACGTGTTTCATAACTCTCAAAAGGAATACAGTGAAACTACTTTGAAATAAAGACAGAGAAATCAAAAGTACAATCGTCTTAGCAACCCTCACGTTATAGTTCATGTTAAGACGTCTTCGAACGGAGTATATTTTTGTCAAGACAGCGTTCACTGTAGCCAATGCACATGAAATACTGATTAATATAGGTATGGGTTGTCGTAAGGATTTGAGAGATAGCTTCATTGCTCTTGCTCGAATATTTTCAGTCTTAGGTGATCGCTTTTGTCTCCTTTTAAAAGCAAAATAATTTTATTCTGCCCCGGTAGCGTCGTCAACAGTCAGAGAAAAATTAACAGGGAGTTAGTTGGCTTCACTGGGTTGGCCGCTCTTTTTTGTGACAGATGGAATCCTCGAATATTGCTAGGAACTCTCCAGTAAGTAGGGTAGTAAGTCAACTTCAAGAAACATGACCTCGTTCGACTTCCAGCTTCAAATTATTGCGCTGAAAATTGTGCCGCTTACTCCTTTACTAATTAGCTCATTTTTTTGTTGTCAGGTATTTGTGTGACTATCACACATCCTGCAAAATCATCAGTGTGATATCATCAAAAGAAGCGTTTGTATTTCTAAGTTACTGCAATGTATTTTCAGCAATTTGGTGATTTGAGGTAAACGTCGGTTATTTCAGATTACGTTTATGTTCCTGGACCAGTAATGTCTTACAACCACTGATCATATGCAAATGTTTTCGCCTAAGTTGGAACATCCGGATAGTAAACAGCTTAAACGTGGCTGTGTGCTGCACACAGCTAGAAGCATATTTTGAAGGGTAAGCTGGTAACTTACAGATGATTTTCACAAAGTTAAAACGAGTCGAATACATACGGAATACCGTATTGTCTATAAGCGTGTACTGGTTTTCATTAGTAGGTTTTTCTACTGTGCTGTAAAGACAAAATCCTAATTCTACTGTGCTACTAAGCCGGGCGATTTTTAGTGGTTAAGAAAACTGTTCAAGCAATCATCTTTACTAGGATATGTGTTATCTGTTCAACACATGGAAGCGGACAATCTCCAACAAACATTTGTAAACCCCTCTGAATTTCAAGCAAACTGGCCAATTGATTTATTGACGTCAATAACTTCTACTCAGTTGTCTTTTCAAAACTTATAAGGCCAACTTGGGCAATGCTGATTTAATCAATTCTACTGAAGTATTTATCTGGTCTAGTGTTACTGGCCTACATAATTAGTCAGAAATGTGCTATGGTATCTTAGAGACAAAAACAAAGCAAGATCATTTTATATGGTGATACTTTTTTATGTATTTAGTTTTTGATGTCACAGGCATCAATTTTTCAAACCACACATTCTGAATTACTGAGTGATGTTAATGGCACTTAGTGTAACGTTGAACTAAATGAAGACACGATTACACAACTTGCCTTGACCAACTGGGAAGATTTCAGAATAACGGAAGCTCCTAGAAACTCGTGCCAAACAAAACCTACCTTAATGTAACATGTTATAAACCATCACGAAAGAAAAATTCCGGACCACCTGTTTTTGTTCTGTTCACTGAAAACGTCCGATAAGTATTTGCAAACGTAACGGAAATTAGCTACGTGAATGGACCGATAAGATCGAACGTGTCTCATTGGGGTATTAGTGGATGAGGTGGAGAGGCAGTGAAACTGACAAGGATGTGGAGGCTTCCCTCGCTATCTCTGTCAGTTAGGCAATGAGACTAACATTCTTATTTGCTTTGATCAACTGGTATAGCCAGGTTAAGTAGATGTGGAGTAGACAACATCGTGCAAGTAGGTGGTAGTTATGTAATCGATTTTGCAAGCAGTTTTGAGGAAGGTCTTCCAAACTTTCTAGTATAAGCAGACCTCACGTTATTAACGATGGTAAAATGTTTTATGACACAGCTGTATTACAGTATCACTGTATTCCACGGAAAAAATCCTCTGTTTATCATCGTAAACAAAATCGCGTGGAGGAATGCATCAATGACACGAGAAAACATGACTACAAGACATCAGACCCTCGTGGAACATTCAAGAACATTTCACATTTCTGTTCTCCTCTGGAGCTTTAAGTTTTGATCCACCTGATCAGCTAATCTTTGAGATTACTGTCTAAAACAATGGCTTTGGTGTTATGCTATTCATGCTTTTGAATATGAAAATGCCTTATAAGGGTAGTTTTGAATTCCGCACCATAACTTATAATTGTTATTGGCATCCGTAACTGATCTCGTAAACTTGACAGCGCACCAGATGCAGTTGCTCATGTACCTCGAACAGTTCAATATCTCTTCACCGTCGGTTTGGCTGTTAGTCTGCTGGGACTGTTTGTGAATTTAGTAATGAATGCCGGTTGCGTCCCACAATCATAATGTCACAATTCGGTGTGCGCTTATTTTGATCGAATCTTCATTGCGTAGAACACGGAGTAAATAAGCAGCAGACAAGCGATAGTTTGCAGTGCGTGATTTTTAACAATGCAAGATTAATTATGAACCAATTGACTGATTGCAAAAGCGGTGGAAATAGAACAAGATACCTGTACTTAAACACCGTATATGATTTCTGATTCGATGCGTTCAGTTGTTAACCCAGATGCAGAATCAGGATCTGAAAAAACAAATAGTGGAAAGGAAACTTGCCACAGGTGAAACATTCAAATATATCAACCTGAAATCATTTGGATATGTCCCTTTTTTAGTTCTGAATGGACTCGGTATGGTAAAAATACTAATTAGATTGCGATGAAATATCGAATTAAAGGCGTTTTTGAATTAACATCTAAACAGGTATATTCTCATTGTTACGTTAAGAAGCTATTTTCTTCCAAGTCTCGTATTTAACTGAATTTTAACCTTGCAAGAGAGCCCAAAATATTTTCCCATATCGTTGGTTGAGAAGGCACATTTGTGCTCCATTCTTATTGATAAAAATATTCTGTTTTTGCAGATGGAATATAATGCCTACCGGCTGACAAACAGCAGTTTACGCAGCATCCATAATCGCACACTGGGTAAACATAAAAGTGTTGATTAGAAAAATAGTTAGCAAATATATATTTGAAAGCAGGTCTTTCTCAGTGTAATGAAACCATGCTCTAGTACTGTTTACAGTGGTAACGTAACAAAGCAATTTTTTCATTGCTGTTGGGTTTGGTCGAACTCGTCCTGATTCAATCTGGATAATTCTCTCTGGTTTGTTCTGACGAACGCCTCATCGTGTAATCTATGTATTCTGCAAGAGAATGAGTAAACAGTCAGAGACTGATGGAGGACAGAGAGTGTTTTTCAGCCTTGATATCGGCAGGGGGGTGTGGGAGACCGGACGCGTGAATTCACCGCAGGGGAAGTGTACTCAAGAGTCTGAAACGTCGAGGGTCCAATGTCTCTGTTTTGAGATATCAGTGTTAAATGGAAGGCGGGCAAACAAGTCTCCCTTTTGCACCGTCTTACTCAAACGCCTTGGCTTAATTACACTCGTGTTGCGGTTTATAAGACGATCGGATTGACGAATTTCTCGGAACATATTAGCCACTGTCTCCAGTTTATGTTCTCTTTTAAAGCAAAACGGACACTAACCGCTGCGTGACCAGTAAAGCCGTGTTTCACACACATAGCAGACCCAGAACTAGAGGTAGTGCCTAATGTGCTCCAAGAAAACGGCTTTATGGATTGTTTTATAAACTAGAACATGGCCACAATCAAATCAAGCGGTCCGAATACAAAAGTATGTGAGAAAAGTGTATTCACCTGCCTCACACTTAAGAGTGGCATTCCAACAGGAAGGCACAATGGGTGACTTTATCACAACCATGAGCACACTTTCCTGGTGAAATTGCCAGGCAGCCAATTAGATCTGACAGAATTACCATTTACAAACTCTTCACTTTATCTGACCCGACATTTCAGGTAGTCGTTCCAGATAGTTGGTCTAATGCGTCATTTTACCAAGCACCATTTATTTTTGAGCACAATCTAAACAACTTCACACAATTGTTAAACAAACTAATATTTTATACATGGTCCCGGCATAGCATATAGCAGAGTGCCTATTTTATGTAGTTAAAAAGCTGGAAGAATAATATATTGTGATGGTTAGAAACATTTTCACATATGTACAGTCTAAGTGAACAAGTGAAGTAACTCGCGAAAATGGCTATGGCAAAACCTCGAGCCTAACTTGTGCGAACACATTACTACCTCCAAAGGCGTACGCACACATGCTTTAGGAAGGACTGCCACGCAACATGAGTGAACACCAGACTAGCACTCCGAGATGTGAACATTCTATGGGCAGAAAGTTAATCCTTAGACGAATGCTCAGTGAGTGCATTCTAAAGCGAAAATATTCAGTAAGATCAAGTTGATTGTAATTAGGTTAAACTATTACAAACAACGTCCAACAAGTGCTGCAGACTTTATTTTGACATTTACACAAATGCATATGTGTAAACGAGAGGAACCTCTGGTCAACATTCAGTACGACGTTTTTCTCTCCCGAGTTAAATAGAATGTCTCCACAAAAACCATATAAATTACTTTACGTGGATGCAACTAGCCACGTGATCGAGAGGTAAAAGGGCCATTTTCTATTGATTCTAAAACGATGCAGCCGTAGTCTACGCTGTGTAAAAATCCACTTATCATAAAAATCCCAAGATGAATGTGAAATTTGCTAACCAGAGGAAGATAACTCTGATGTCTTTGTTGCATTCAAATGGTTTACTTTGATAAACATAACGACGGAAGGCCAGCAGGTATGGTTGTGGGTGTATTTTATCCATCATATGATGTGATCGAGAGCTACAGCCCACTTTCAGGGTGTCAGTTCGCATACTAACTTATTGTTTACGAGGGTAGAATTATTTATCACGCAATATGGAGAGAAGGGGGCACACTTCACTCAGTTGATAGTTTTAGTGCTTTTATTCAACTCTACGATGTATAGCTCATTCCACCAGAATGGACTTAGATATCGCCCTAAAGCTAGCCATTCTACCCACGCACTCAAAGAGCACCCATACCAAAACATTAAGATCCGTCACTCTATGAAACAGTTTAGAGATCGCTTGAGGCAAGAGTAACTCGTGAGCACCATACCGAAATGCTTCCCTGTGACTCCGAATCGGAAGGCTGAATAGCTGAGTTCTACCAGTCGACATTGTGCACCATTCCACTAAGAACAGTCAGCTGATGAGTGACTGTATACTGCAGTAATGTGGGATGAGCTCACATCACCAGCATGGCGATAATAATCCGTGGATGGTTGAAGGCACATTGTGGAGAATTGCTAATTATATCGTTCGTCGCTTTACGATGTTCACTCAAAATTCGTGAGATCACCGAAATACATTAAAATGCATTCAGGATGGTAATTGCTTACTCACTGAAAGCCAGTTGACACAGTAAACAAAGTTTCATGCAATCATTGAGAAGTAGTCGCTAGTTGCGCTCGGGACTGTTGGAACAAGGTGGAGTTTCGATCGCCTCATTCTGTTGAGACCAAAAACGGCGCGACGGCTCGTGGATCATTGGGAGGAGCCTCCGCTCAACGCTGGCTTCACGATCACAACCGTTCAATTTGTCAATGTGATAACTGGAGTTTAGAGAATGCGCATTGCAACTAGTGTTCACTACTTTGCTGCACCTCTTGGTTCAGAGTGTACATTCTCCCACGAGGATCCTAAACAGACCGTTTGACTATCCTTTGTCCAGTTTGTATAATAAGATTGAAAAGCCGTCACATCCAATGACATGTTGTGCTCATAAAACTTCATTCAGACGCAGCTGGGGCTAATTAATCAGTTAGGTTAACCTAAGATCATCACAGTCAAACCCCTGAGACTTGTGAGATCAACTACCAGATTCTAAACCTGACAAAAATTACTCCCTCGCTTCTGTTAGTTTTGCTGGTGCAGAGTTGAAAAAAGAACTGTGATACGGGAAGCCACCGATAAAGAAATATTTGTACAGTGGTTTATCAAACAGCGGATGTAGTAATCCTCATTATTTATTCCTTTTTCTGAGAGATTTCACTTCAAAAATAATTCTCTGTCAAATGTGAACCACTTACCCAATTACATGAAAATTCAGATGAGCAGAGACCTTGAACAATGTCTTCAGTTATAGCACGGTTCTCATTTGCCTCAGCCAAAACGTAGCGTCTATTAGTTTTCCTAGTCGAAATAATGGACATTCTGTTGATATCAACCAATGCCACGCATGCTGGAATACGCACAGAAAATGCACTCGGAAGTTTGTGAATGTATAACAGCATAACAAACATTGGAACGTAAATTTTCGGCAATATATGCTGACTTATTTCAGGTTCGTTGTGCATCTTCCGTTCTGAGAAATCCTGATCCATGTATGCTTGGCGGCAATGATTGGATCCTCACAAGTTGGACGAGAGTAGATCAGACTGCACGTTTTTCAGTTGATTATAGGAGATAGAATTTGCCAGCAATTTTGCGTAGGTCAGTTTCTTCACAAGGTTTACTTTACAAGTAAAAGCTTTCAACAATCGACAGAATTGCTGGCTTCGCCAAAGCATGGGACAGTGCTAAAAACGGTAAATTCCCAAGAAAAACAATTTTCTCAGATACCAATCAGCTGTACTGGATATATCGCTTCCGTAAAAATTATCTTATGAAAAACCTTTCACTTTAACTACTCCTGGATGGTTAGACATGTCGGCTCAAACCTCAGAGAAAAATCTGACAATCTCCTTGGAGCAGATCAATTTTCTTTACGCAGTTGATGCAGGCCAATCTGGGAGAATTTGTAATTCTCATTACAAAATATTTGCACGTGGCTCTGGCGAACCAAAACCGGGTTTCCATCCAAATCAGAAACATTAGTCTATTCTTGAGGCACGATAAGAAAGCAACCTGAAACAACTTGATGCTGTGAACGAATTAAATAGAAAATTGGTCCAGATGGGTTTGTCGTGGGTTTGTGCGGTAACGTTTGCTAATACATCAAAGTTTGCGTAATCGTTCGGTGGAACCTGTTAGACGAGCTGTGTACTAGTAACCAAATGTCATTTGAGAAATCTTGGATTCCAACATTAGCTTTTTGGTTATTATCTGAAAACAAGCAGTCTCATAGCATCATACCATGTGTAACATCACTTTACTGCACAACAAATTCGGGTTTCACTGCCCAATATATATTAATATGTTAGTCCACACGAACTTCGGCTGTTTATAAATGGTTTACCGTCGTCAACGGGAGCTACCACGAATGGTATGTCAATATAAGTCTTACTTCAAGGATCTGCAATAGTCTGTGAACAATGTTGATGAACCGTTAGTAATAATCATCAGTGTACATTTATTTCCAATCTGTTTTCGCGGTAGTTTTTTGCCCACCAAACCACACTCATGTCGACCTAGTATGATGATGTGAACATGCCCCCGCTTTCAAGCAGATACATTTATGCCCTTCAGTAGTTACTTCTTGTTTGGTGGATGAAGTTATGCGCACTTAATAGTGGATCACCTCAGGCCTTAGGAATGAGACGTTGTCAGTCCAGCAGGACATTAGCCAATCCACCATACAATAGCAATTTCTTTAAAAAGCTTGCAAAGGTGTGTCGATTACTCCCAAAGTATTCAGGTTTTAAACGCGAATCGGTGTTCTGATAGTCTGAGTGCACACAAATTTGGGATTGAGACTGTCGACTTGGTTGGATTTACAAGAGCATTAAAAACAGCAACCAAATAAATCTACGTATTCTTTACTTTGCAACAAAACATTTCAGAAAGTTGATCTAATAAGTTTGGCTAATTTTTAATATCAGAGTGAGGGAGGTATAGAAACCCTGCTGAAGGACAATCAAGTTGACTTTTCGTGAGATGACTTTTATATGATACTGTTTTTATGTCCTCACACACCTAACCAGTTAAAGTTATCCCTCACTGTGGTTTTTGAAATTTCTGATACGCTTTAGGCCTACGAAAATCTACTTCGATAACATCCAAAAGAATGAAAAAGTTCACATTGCCTTTCGGGACGGACGCGGACTCGAATCAAAGCGCGCACACCGTGAACGATTTAGGGTTGGAAACCGAACTGCCGCGAATCACAACTTTAAATATTCTGCTCGTTACGATGAATAAACGAGTACGTAGACGTACACTTGTTTTTACTAACCATCCTCATTTTGTTTTTAAAGACGACCTTGAAAGTAATAGGGGATGCGGTGCTCTTGGACATAAAGTGTAAATTGCTGAAGGCATTTGGTTCTCACATCGCTGACGGACAGAACATGGGTCTGTTCCTTCCAAGTGAGGGTGGTAAAATGGGAAAGTTCCTTGAAGAAGAACGTCTTCTTTCGGAGTATACCGGGGAAAGAACACAAGTGGACTTGGAGGTAAATTACATGACGAAAACCCATTGTAAATTACCGTAGTTCATTCACAAAATTCGAATCAGGGCAAACCATAATATTGCAGCAAACTTGGCTGACAAGTTTACAAAAGTCTGTATCATTTTCGTAACAGTTCTGGTAACCTTAGATAATTCTCTCAAGAAGGATTTACATAAAACCTTTATGCGCTACGTATCCCGCGGAGACCATAAAAAGGTCAGCAGCATTTTATCTAAAGGATTCGATCCAAACTTTCAGTGTCCCAAAACTGGAGGTGAGTGATGCTTACAGATTTACATTCACCAATATTATTGAACAGAAACACCATTAACTTTGTCTGCTGCTCTGCCTAAAGCGAACACTATGATCAGCATTCTGATAGCAAATGGGGCTCATCGTGACTACTACTCGAAGTCTGGTCTGACAGCCTTGCACAAAGCGGCCATAACTGGGAATTTTGAAGCTGTGAAAGTGAGTTTAAACATACACATCTGTTCAAAGCTGACTTTAACTTATAGACTCTTTTGGATTTTGGTCAGTCTCCCAATTCGATCGACGCAGCGGGTCTCACTCCACTGTACTATAACATCATACATGATCAGGATACGAAGATTTGTCATAGTCTTCTTTATGAGCATTCCGAGTTGGGCGTGTATAACCATGATGGACTGCAAGAAATTCATCAGGTAAGACATAACTTGGGGTCGATTTATTTAGTTAGTTAAAGACTCGATCACATTTCTCAAGAACTTTTAAGGTTGAAGATACCGGACTAACTGTGTTATCACGAGGGATCTCTGTTCACCTGTTGTGTGTACAAGAAAACAGCGGATAACGATACACTGGTTGAGAAGTGTTCATAAAGGTGAGATAGAAGTTAAGCACCCCGACTAACAGCTTCTCAAAAGCTAGCTTAATCATTTCCTGTTATAGTGTCACGACACAACAGGGACGCACATAAGGGGAATCTTAGGCCAGTCATTATAAATGTTTCATTAAGTCTGATAGATAGGCGCTACGCTCCAAGGCATTAATAATCGGCGATCAAACCTTCTCCAGATCCTGGTGAATTTGAAGTTATGAGTGGATTTTTAATTTCATATAAATATGATGTACAACATTTATGAATTATTTTTCGGTAGTAAGGGTGCTGGTAACTCAGCAGCATTACAGTACACATACACCGGGGTCAGATTATTTAAGCTTGAGTTCACATCACCAGAGCTTATGTCAGGTTAACCGTCTTTGCACGTTGCAAATGGATTGGTATCTGCGACTTGCGCTGAGGTCTATGTTTTGCGCATACATTGAAAACACCATGAATATACTTTCTTTTGCGCATTCAGCAGAAGTGTGACAAGCGGAACTGACAAACATCCATTTTCCATAAATTATTTTGTATGACATTAATCTTCATTTCTGTGTACCTAGACATGGTAATTCTGTTGTATCACCCACTTTAATTGTGTGCGCTTGAGTATAAGTGATCGGAAGGATACACACTTTATTATGCTTTCCTGAACACAGTTATTCTATTCAAAAATAAAGTTTGAAACGGAATCACTGTCCCGTTAATGAATTAGAAGAGAAAGGGTGGCAAGTGACGCACAACGGTGAAACCGTATAGTTTATTGCTTACCTAATACACTCTTTTGAAACTTTGCCACATGACATCACACAAACGGAGGTCACTGTGTGGGTGTTGAATACAGTTCCGGGCAAGGTACGGTTCACACTTGAGTTTATAATAAAATTTGTTCAAGATGCCACATTCCCTTTGCACCAGTCCAATATGAGTCGCTGTAAAATACTTCATCAGTGGATGTTAACTCAGCTTAAATGAGGTAGGTCTGAAAAATTTGATGTGTTCAGTTTTAATGAAGCTGAATAAAGGTATTTGCCACTTTAATCAGTTTCACCGAGTTGGTGAAAACTACTGAATGGACCTTTGCTTGATATTCCATAAACGGTTCCTGCAGAATGTTGTGTTTTCTGCTTAACCTAATAAAAGTATTTATGTTGAACTACTTGGTACACGCATGCGATTTCATGCACTTTTCTCTATGAAAAATACAAAGGTACAGCATTATACGTAAAATATATAAAATGCGGATAAACTCTGAGCTAATGAAAATAGAGTTTCCAATACTGCTTTAAGTGAACACTGAAGTTGGCAGGAAACCATTGGCTCACACAGTGAAATCTGCTGACATGGGACTACGGAAATACAAAGCATTCACAATAAAGTGACGAAGCGTGCCATGTAATGTGATATGCTTTGCCAAGTCAGTATAATGTTGATGGTTGTCAGCTGGTTGGTTTTTCTGAACGTATATTTGTGTTTCATCGCAAGCCTGTAATTTGTATTTTTTCCAATTATTTTGAGCTATATGAGTAACTTCAATGTGAATTTATGTATGGGTGATAGTGAAATAGTATTAACTTGACTGTTCACTTTTATCAAGACAAATTAAAAATTAAGGTTTGAAAACCATTCGTTCCGGTGACGAACTGAAACAAGACAGTGAAAGGACGCAAATTATGCGACGTTCTCCGAAGTAGAATTAACAAGTTACCTTTGACATAAAGTATGCAACTTCGAGATTAGAGGCATGCTCTATGAAGTCCTTATCTAAATGAGATTCACGGTTCGGTGTTGTGATTCACGCTTTACACAGAATACAACAGCGAAATAAAAATGTCCTGAAATGTGTCTGTATGCCATGTGTCTTCCATGTAGGAACCCTATGGTTAACAGCATCTTAAATAGAGGGTGTTGAAATGTTTAGAATATCACACGTTGAAAAAACCGTTAGGTGGAGGAATTTCTGACGATTAATGTATGGAAACTGTGTTTGTAAGTACAGCGGCACACCGTAATATTTTAAAGAACAAGCAATTCCAGAAACTGAGAAAGGCAGTGGTACAATGAAAAATGTGTTCAGAACCATATGCATCTAGTTCCGAATTCTTTGTAGCTGTTATTCAGTACGGGTAACAAATAGCGAAACGGACACCGAACTCTGATTCTTCTTCAAATAAATGGCTGACGGATTTAGGACATAAGTTAGCTCCAAGAATATAGGGTTCTGGTGTAGGTCATAGTTTCTTACTTTCCAATCTACGAATAAGTGATGCAATTACAATGCTGTCTTTTGCATTTTAGTGTCCAAGACGACATAACTAGACTATATGGGACAAAATTTTATGACCTTTCCTAAATGAGCATGGTAATTCCTCCATTGATTTGACAGTCACGTGAGCGACAGATTTTCAAGGATAATACGCTGACTCCACTCTGTATTGACAGAATATGTATGTGGGCAAACACCTTGTTGGGGTTTATAGACCAGTTGTACAACGTAGCTGTTGTCGCGTTGTGTCCTAGGCAGAAACCGTAGGGTATGTTTTAAATACCTGAGGATATGCTGCGTTTGTTCACTTTTGGTCGTAATAATCACTCCGGCTGCCGATATGTCTAAATTCAAAGCGATGAAATGGCTGGGATGAAGGGCTGTATAAAGCCCAATGTAGAACTGCATTTCTTCATGATAAGCGTCTATGTCACAATACCGTCCGTTCAGCGAAGTACGTGACTCGAGATAGAACCTACCGTGTCCACCAGTCCTAATATTGGAGCAAAGAAGGCGTTGGACATGTCTTTTGGTGGTCACGGCTATTTCTTTAAGTTCATTCTCATTGGGAACTTTAAGTGACTTCCGAACGACGCCTCATCATAGTTGACAGGTAAATTCTAGTAATAGATGAAACCACAAGATTTCGATTTTTTTCTCTGAGTTTTACCGATAAAGTATTTGCTGCAGTTGTTTTCAAGAATCCTCTCTGGTTGAACGGCGTGCATGAAACCATAATTGGTGTTGTGCGAGAAGCAGATTCTATGGTGGTTCTACGCATTTTGAGGGGTCGGTCAGTAAGACCGGTAACACGTTTTTCTCTGTGTACTTTTATGTTTATGCACTTTTTCTTAGTGTCGTTCACAATCAATCCGATTTAACGCAAACTGTGCCGCAGGTTTTTCAGGCTGACTGTCAACATACTTTTCAAAGTAGCGAATGATATGATGTTGTCCGCATTTGCCAAGTAGTCTGATTGATCACCGGGTGTCTACAGGATAAAGTGTAAAGTCAACAAAAGGCGGTAGAGAATTATCAAAGGCTAGTATGCATAAGAGGGTCACCTTGACGAAGAACTCTTTTCAGAAAAAACATGGGTTTGCAAACTGAACTTACATTCTGCTTAAACTGCTTGGCAAACCGTGGGCAGTGGCTGGTGTTATTGGACGACAGTCTCAGTTATAGCGACGTTTGCAAGCGAACTATCGCGTTGTTTTTGTGAGAATGCCGACTCAAACTGTAGGGAATAGCCATCATCCTGTATGATCCATCTCACTGTACGAAGCGGAATTCCTGCTAGCCGGAAGGCTGTATATTGGTTCAACGATTCAATGTACCCCATGAAGGCACCCTCTAACCGCCGGCCAAACAGACAACGAAATATGGTGGCTTCAGGGGGCAAAAAATGCTCTGAGAATAGTGTTCAGCTGTTGAAGAAGTTTCTGGGTGTTGAATAACAAGTAAAAATCACTGTCAGTAGCTGAGCTAAGAAATGATCTGAGCTGGTAACTGTGAAACGGTCGAGTCTGGGCAGAGATCATTCCAGAGCAGCAACAGCCTTGGTGACTTTGGTTTCGGAGAATAGAGGGACAAAGTTGCAATCACTTGGAGACGGATTGTGTAGAAAAAGGATGTCACAGATATCCAGACCATTAATATCTACACTCTAGTAGTCGGCAAGTCGGGAAAACTTTCGTTGGTTATCAACAAAAGCAGTTCTCCTCCTGCCATCGATTGACTTTGCAGTTGTCCGCCGTCCCTCACTAGTAGAGGTTCTATATGTTTCAAATTTGGACTCAGCACATATGGCGGCTAATTTCGCTCCTCATTATTTCGTGGCATCATCTCTGATGGTCTCTTTATGATGGATATGTGTTCTCCGCTGATTTGATGAAAAATTCTTTTTGGAACAGAGAAAAACTGGCCGATATTGGAGAATCTTGTCAATAGCAAGAACAAATTTTGTAGTGAATTATTTCGGAAAGATCACCGGAACTAATCTGCCGCTGGCTTTGGTGGGTGAGGTTTATTGTCTGGAGAATCGAACCCACTACGGGTTGATCAGTCGTCGGAGTTTATGGGATAGCTGTTGAAGGTGCTGTAATCGGTACCACCACGGACGGAACGATGGCCGTCACGGTATTACTATCTGATGGAGAAGTATATACGACACCTAGATGTTCAAGAGATGTGATTTCTAAGCCTGCTTGTTTCGAAGTAGGCGGACCTGAGCTTCAGTCTGCGGCCCATGTTTCTGTGTGAAATCCATTTGGTGTCACTGTTGGTTGATTGAATCGTTTACCAAACCGGTTGGGGTGCAGCGCTCTAGTGATCTAATAGGTCTGAGTGCAGCTGAGTAGTTTGGGCATTATATAGTGATACCAGCAGGAGTTGGGAAAAACCGTGTGGTGGTCAAACAATAACATGATAATAAAATATAAATACCCTGGTGGTTCCATTGGGTGAAGTGGGTAGTTGTTGCCCGAAAAGTTAAGGTCCTCGTAATCAATCAGATCATTGATGGGAGACGTCATCCGAAATGGCGGTGTGTCACAGTCAATGGTATACGTTCATGCCTTCATTTTTTTCAGTCTACCATATGTTCTTCATAAAGTGTGGTTGGTGAGCCCTGGTTATCTACGGAGAGATTGAGGGCACTGCAGTGAGTTACACCTTGAAAGAAAGCCGTTTACTGGACAGTTTTGCTATTTCTTCGCGCTTTTTGTTCGAATCACAGACAGCCAACAAAACGTTCAAACATTGTCAACAAATCCTATGGCGTTAGCTGTTTCCACCGTGAAGTTACGGAAATAGTATTCCTAACGTGTGTTTTATGATGGTTCGGTCCGATGCCTAGTTACCTGTTGTGCCAAAGGCATACAGTCCTGAAAATATTGGGCAAATGATTATTTTCGAAAGTTGGCTTGTAAATAACTAATGGTTGTGTTCAAGCTGGATGAACAGACTGACTATCTATAAACTGGCTAGTTTGCCTTGAATGTGTGATTCCTACTTTGCTGTGATAAGACTGATCTTGATTAGCGAACTTACGGTCCTGTCCACTGAAGATAAAAGAAAGCAATCCAGTTCCACTTGATTGATTTTGTTACGCGCGCTCTAGTTCTGCTGTTATGGTGCCAGGTCCTCATTCTCTTAAACGCTTTTGTCACTACTTAAACCTCATCTGTTACAAAACCATTTTGCAGACGGAAACGCTTATTTAGATAGCCATGACGAACGGAAATGTTCATTTGCAAAGTTGTCTGTCTTTGAAGCAGTCATATACGTGACCGGCAAGTCAGGCAAAGTGGCCACGGAACTCAAGAGGTCCCATCACGCATTTATCAGCGATCGATCAGAACCAGCTACATCGCTCTTGAGTTAGCTTAATATCATTTCTGGTAAGTGACTAAATCGACCTCAAATAAGCACAGTCATTGGTGCTCATTAGATTGCTACCGACTGTTATGTGTATGTGTGCACGTATGGGCATCCATTACGAGTCGACAAAGCAAACTTTAAATAAAATAGCGCTTTGGTGCGTGCAACGTTAGCAAAAAATTGAAGCAACCTGTAGCACATGTGAACTTTTGTGGCCAGGATGTTCAGGTTTGATTAACTAAATCAGCGTGATTTTATTACCACATGCCAAAAGCAAGCTGATAGAGATGCCGGACATCTTTCATACACAGGACGGTTTCGGTAACGACATTTGCTAGTGAACGGCGTACAGTAATATGAAAAGTCAAGATGTTGCTTCAAGAACATCCGATAGATAAACACGGTTAGCATGCTGGGCAGCTGTTGCCAGAAAAATATGACAACATGTCTTATTCATGAGTGCTTAAAAGACCGCACAATATTAGTTGCGGTATAACACACCCGAAGAATATGGGAACCAGTAACGTCAACGATAGTCGCTTAAGTCTGAAAACCTTTAAAAATCCATCTAATTTGGTACTTATACTCATCCATGTAGTGAGGAAAAATGCTGAAATGGCGAGATTAACAGAAGAGGGTTAAATAAAGTGATATTGTTGGACGAATTACTTGCTTTTCCAAGAAGATTTCTTAGAAGTTTTTGGCCTAGACTGTAGGAGTTTACCGTGAACTGTTTACAAAATCTAGGAAGTAAAAAAGAAAGAAGGAAACGACGAACTGTTCTACTGGAAGTAAACCAACTGTGTCATGTTGCATTAAGTCACTGTCACCTAAACGGTTTCCAGCATATCTTGTACCTATTCTCTTGAGTACAAACTCTGTTTTCGTCTGAGATCCCAAGCTCGGCGTTATGATCTTTTACTCAGTGCATCCTACTTTCTCACCCAATTGAACGCAATGACCCTTGAGCATATTATCTCATGTAGTCTGATGTGAGGCAGTATATTTTTTCGCCGACAAACATGAAGTCTGTGCTTAGTATGGCTACACTGCACTATTACCACGAGACAAAATCTCCCCTTGAGAAAATATCTGATTCTCATTCGCAAGGTAGAGAAGAGCACCTCATTTGAACGATTCCGTCGGATTTTTTGTTGCGGCTGCTCTATTGCTTAACATCACCTTCAGAGCAGTGGTATCGCTCACTTCTGGAAGCATTGGTCTGTGCAACAACAATGCATTAAAATGTGACCATTACATTCATAACCAACCTGAAATGGCCATAAGGTAAACTGTATTGATGCAACTGAAAAGATTAACGTGAACCTTGTAAGAGAGGTTTTACATCGATAAGGCGATCGGAAGGTCGACTTTACAATACAGCGGTTTCAGCTCCTATGCTCTCTTCACATGCGTCTCTCACCACGTATTGAAAAACGCAAAGTATGGAAACACTGTCAAAATTCACATCCGAATCTTCTTCTGTTGTCCCTAGACACTTTCTAATGGCGTTTGGCTTTTACAAACTACCATTAGATCGTGGTAACGAGCTATCTACACGATGTTTTTTTTTCAGTCAGTATAAGCGACCAGTAGTCTTAACTGACTTTTTCGTATAGACTGAACATCACCTACAATTGATCGCAGCGGTTGCATTCTCGTAGACATTCCAGTCGGCCCCTTTCGAAATTTCCTCCCACTCATTAGTAATCAAAATACCACTCATAAAGTTGATGACGTCTGTTATTTCAGCTTGGACAGAAGCCTAAGTCGAGGGGCGAACGACTGGAGTTAACAGACAGTTACTATGTGCCCTTTCAAGGCGATCCGACGAACTGATCATTAGTCACCGGCGCAAGTGGTTGAGCGATCCCATATGATAATTCGGTCGCGCCTAATTTGAGGTCAGCGACGCAGCGGTGAACAAGGTTGTCTCACACAAGCGCGGTCAAAGTTCTGGTGTCAATCGTGGCAGGCTATGCACTACTGATGGGCTAGAATGAGTGTGGAACTCGAGTGTAGTGTCCGTTTTCGAAAGGAGCTGACTGTAAAGGCTATGGGAATGCAGCAGCTGCGATCAGTTGTGGGTGATTTTCAGTCCACATGGAAAACCCAAATCCCTTACTACTTATCATTATATTCTTCATCTGAGAGAAAATATCCTACCTTACAACTTAAAACAGAGTTTGGGATTTTCTGGAACGTTCATCTTGCAATGACTGACAGTCTTATAAGAAAAAATGCACATTTGTTAAACCAGAGCTTGCTTTGAAATTAATGACATCGTATGCATCAGTTTGCTGAACTACGTCTTGCCTAACCTGACTTGACCTTCAACTGTAAGTAGGATACACCATATTTTGTGTACGTGTTCTAACATGAGAAACAATGCAGGTTCATTGTATCTCATACGTACTTCACAGTGTGATTCCTAAGTTAGGTTTACTGATAGCCACGTAACCCAGTTTCACACTTCTACCTATTGATCTCGAAATTGCTCAATAGTTTAGATCACGTTGACTTTTCTAAAGGGCTATCGATTAACACTATCACAGCACAGACAAAATACTTCTAGTGAAACAAATTCAAGCTGTTCAGTAAAATTCTTCAGGTTGCTGAAGACAGTCGTTTGATATCAAGTATATGAGCCGAGAAGAATGAACAGGCACCAATATATTTCAGCGCCGCTAATGAATACAAAAAATATCAGGTGCTCGGTGAATTAATTTTTTGATTACCTTATACTGCTGAGTTGTTTGTAACTAAAGTATAAATTAACGAAATCAGAGATGCAGTTCTCCAAGTTGATGGTACCACTTGATACGCTCCTCTGAATTGCAATAAATTGCACATTTGCGACCCAGATCAGTGTGAACGAAGCCGACGGTCAAAGAATGCTATTAGCAAAGGCTATAAGAGACAGGTTCAGGGTCACCGGATTTTCACGCAAATGACCGGCTTATTGCATACGACAGGCAGCTTCTCGGTTGACTTCAGGATGACGGGGAGATGGTAACGTTTGAACAGACAATGCGATCGTTAGATCACGTGACCGGATACCAGCAGATGACAGACGGTCAAGTAAACCAGTTTGCACCGTCTAGAGGGGTTACCTTAGGTCACACGGCATATTAAGCACAGTTTTGTTGGCTAACTACCTAGTCGTCGAGGCTCAAATGAATCCAGTTTGCATTAACTTTTATCGTTTGTTTTTAGTGGCTTTGTGCACTACAACAGTGAAAATAGCTGATCTCTGCTCAACGATTTGCTTTTTTAACGTTTTCAGACGTTCACAACAATCCAACACTTTTTAACTGTCGACGTTACTCCATCAGTTCGTTAATATGGAAGTTACTTAACTTTCATCCCTATTGCACAACGATTATTCAGGCAAATTCGATATGTGGCGTATTACGGTTTCTCACGTGTATCCCCGTGGACGCTAATGCAAATTTAGATCTGATGACCAGTATGTAATGCAGGAAATTTTTTTACTTCCACACAGTAGGAAGGGACAAAACCAAGGTAGGATGTCTGCTCGGTTGATCGATTTCATTGATTACTCATGACTGTTTCCTGAGAGATGTGAGAACGTACTATGAATGTCGCAATATTATACACATCAAGACGTGTAATAACATTTCAATTAGAATTCACCTTGCAGCCAATTAAGTAGTGGTGTGCTGTAGGAAAGCTGGTTGATGTAAGTTGAGCACCACTCAAAGCGGACCACTGTCTTCGCATACGGCCAGACATACCACCTGACTCCATCGAAAGGACACTAGATTCTGTATGTGAAGACTGCGGCCAACTATGAGTAGTATTTAACTTGTGCTAACCGAATCCATAGCGTTTCTGAGATGGTTGACGAACCACTCATAACATTCTATATATGAATGGGTCTTTCGAAGTCTGGAGTCAACCCAAAGTTCTTCACGAAGCGTTCATGGACTTTTAGGAACTCTGAAAATAATGCTTCGAACAGATTATATGATAATAACCCAGGGCGTTCACGTGTGACATGCTATTTTCGTTGCAGAATGCAAGAATTCATAAAACGTTCTGTACTGCTGTCAGGAACCAGGGGATATTGTGAAGCTGCAGGGTTTGTCGTCATTCAATTTGGCAGCTCGCAGCACTTCACTCACTCTTTGTAGTATTAAACGGTTATCGGTCTTAAGATGTACAGAGCTGAACGTAGAAGCTCACACTGGCTGAAGTAAGCAAATCTTGGAGTTGAATTACTCGAACTACTTGACTAATTCACTTGAACAATTGCCGAAGAGCCTGCATGGTGGGTGGGCTGGACTGCCTAATTCTACTTCGACTGTTAATAGGAAGCCAAGATTGGTAGATATGTTGATTGTCGTGAACGAACAAATTTCCGCAGTTACTGTCGGATGAGGTCAGCCTTTTATCGGTCAGAAATGAAGTAAAACGGATCAACCCGCCTCGACGTAAGTGAAATAAGAATTATTACATTACGTTAGCATGAGAACCGGTGTACCAAATAACAGTAGGAGCCATGCCTTCTCTGCCTTAATGACCATGATCTGTTCGAATGTTTACGGTTTGACGGACAGTCGAATGTAGAACGCAGAGAAAACGTCAACTATTACAGGCATTGCTTTAGGCAATTAAACAAGCATATGATCAAGTCATAAATGCTTCACTGGCGATGTCTGAAGTCTGATTACGTAAGGCACCAGCAGATTTTGACACGGTACGGCTTGCCACCGGATTCTTATAGAACTATTGGACTGTGCAGTATGATGTAACTTTCACTAGTTCACAGGCTGTTCCTTTAAGGCCCCTACATCCGTTTTGTTAGCGCGCAAGATATGCTCCGTAAAAGCATGCCGTCCTGTATATTGGTTCTTAAACCACCACAATAATCGAATTATCAACATACGTGCATGATTACCAGATGAAAGATGTCGACTGTCATATCGTGCATTGCATGTTTCTGGCCGACTGTCATCTGCTATCCAATCTCTGAATGGGTCCAACGCAAAACCCGTAAGCCAAGACTCGCTGTTAAACCGTTATCAATTGGGGAAACTGATAGAAGAGCTGAGAAGATTTGCGATAATGAGTCCATCTAAAAAATCTTTAGTCTTTCTAAGCATTTTAGAGAAGTGATATTCTCAAGGTTCTTTAAATATTAAAACAAAAAATGTGTAGATAAATAAAATCGTATGCTGTCAGACTGGCCTACATGTGGATTCTCAGGAGTTCAACTTTTAGTGCATTTGGTAGGGTAATATGCGAATCACGTGGGCTTTCAGCTGGTGCAGTATGCGTTTGAAATTGGAAGCGAGTCCGGGTTAGAATTAGTTGATTTGAGATCCCGGATAAAGCCTTGTCAATTTAACAGTTTTGAATCCTTAGCTAAAACAGGATCTATTATGTCGCGTTCACATGAAGACCGTGAGACAGATTTGCCTAGCGGCTGAAAATGAGTCAATTAACCGAAGGTCATTCCAGGAGTGGTCAACCCCCGTACTCGGTTGAAGGAAGTTTAATTTAAAAACCTGAACAAAGTACATTGCTATCTTGTTTGGCTCATTCAATGAAGTCTACATAATAACCGCCTGTTCTTAAAACGTACGATGACTTCCTATATATATCAACCGGCGTTTGGTCAGAACAAAACATGCCAGATAAGAATTGGTTTTGATCTTTCCACTATAATTATAGGAGTATCTTTTAACCATGTGCTAATTTAAGTGGATGCTCATGTTACTGATCTCATTTCAGCGATTATCCTTATAAGTAAACATGTACTGGCTGCCACGTTTGATACTGAAGGGCTGCTTTTATCTTTCCTTGTTGAAGGCAACGAGTAGGAGCCACGCTTCCTGCCATGGAGCTCACCTTCCTTGAGAAGGTTTCCTGAAGCATACGAATTAAACGCCCACTCCTTTGGAACTAAGGTTCTGCCACTGTCTGCAGACTTTAAACATAACCTAAGTGATTACGTGCTGTTGACCGAGACACCTCGTGAACCGAAGTGTGTTAAGGACGCTCTTCAGATTCAGAGGACTTTGTCTCGGAAACTAAATATCTAACTCCTAAGTGACTGTACCTGTATAAGATAGGCGGTTCATCTCGGTCAGGCTAGAAAAATAAGGACTTGTGTATTAAGTGATATTTAGGATGAAATAGCAAGCAAAAAACGGTCATTTCTAGTTAAGTTTATGGCTTCCGAGTGCACCTACCTCACAAACGAATGACTATTTTCAGTTCATCAGTAGACTTTCGCGGATAGCCAAGATTTTTGGGTTATCATTGAGCTACTTGCCAGTTTCGACCAACTTTGTGCATCTTTTTGCTATTCAGGGAATAGTCTAGGTTTTATCATCGTAATTGAAGAGTCCCGTAGGTAAACTCATACCCAGTCTTTCGAGTTGTTTGCTTTGACGCTCAAGTAACGCCTGTTGACTGGTTTTCCCCAGCTTTGTTGATTTACAGACACCGTGGAAATAATGATTTGTCCAGCAGAAAAGCTAGACGTTTGTGGCGAGTAACTACTCGTCTGTCTAGTCAGGTTATCTTCCGATTTAGGTTAGGCCAGAATTTTGCGGTTTCTGGCAAGTCTTATCTCTTGCAAATTGGCGTCTGGATGGTAAACTATACAGTTCCCATCACACGACAGATTTGTTTCCAAACGGGCCTTAATTGATTGGCCCAGGAGATTGTTAGAGATGAAACAGTTGGCTGTCACTTCCTTTTGGTAATATATGATTCGTGCTTGGAACTTTCGAAACATATCTGATTTCCTTTTCCAGTCCAATTACTTGGTGCGGGATGGATGCTGGTGATAGCGTACATCCTACAATGTGCGCTGAAAACCTAAAGCTTGCTTCTGCTTATTCCGAAAGATCAATTGGCAAAGTTATTTTAAAAATTTTCATAAAATATGATGAAGCATACCAGATGGATGAGATCTGACGACATGGAAGCCAGCCGGCAGCAGTTACACCGTTGTTTTAAGTCCCGGTTGCATCAAGTCCTCCTGTACATTTTTTGTGATCGAATGAATGTGTCCAAACCATATAACATGATGTCTTTCAATGCTAAGGTGGATGGATGAGGTTGAACGATTCTAGCACCAGTTTCACGAAGCTTGTTTTGTAGTGCGTGCTTTGTTAGAAACTGCATAATGAAAGTTACCTACGCAAATCAACTTTGAACTAACTGCAGAAATATGGACCCTTGGTTTTACTTTCGTCGGTACCACGGGAAAGATGTTGTCCCTAGAAGAATGTGAATACGAATTGAGCAAATAAAGTTTGTGGTGCCAAAGACGCCATTCACAACTTCCGTCTCCTTATCAGAATTGCTTGCTAGTGAGTCACGTCAGGATGATTCTCACGTTGTACATAAACTGCTTCGTATTGCTCCTCGAATGTTCTAATAGCATTCGGATTGATTGCTTCTGGCTGAAAACCATGATCAAGCAATCATATGGTCAAATAAACTCTCGTGTGTTGGTAGGAGAAACCTAGTATGAAGAAATTGTTCATGATAACTCATTTGGCAAAAATGAACATCAGTTGTCTTAGGCACTTTTGTGTTCCGTGACCGAGATTAATTTTGTGCGTTAGTTTAGACGAAAGGAGTATGATCCAGTAACGAGGTTGTGCAACCATGCAGTGTTCAATTCGGTCGTTTTCACAACATGTTTCTTGACTATATTGAACTGGTTGTCTGATGGCTTGTCGGCCAACCAAAGTTTTTCGAACACCCGTAGACAATGACCGTTCTCAATGAGGTGTGAAATACATGTACTAGTCATTGGTCTAGGCAAGGTTATGTCAATTAACCCGGTTAGACAGGTAGTTATTAGGTTTGAATATCAACGTGTTGTACAACAACTTCAAATGAAGTAATATGCAACTCTGTACTACCAAGCTGGAGTGGAAAAACCGGTTGATTTTTGGGAGGTCGTTTGTTATTAGGACTAACTTTTGTACGCATCCAGTAGCAAATCAGATTCTCACAAAGAAATCCGGGAATCTTTGTTTCACTGTTCGCTGAAAAAGCTTTTCATCTGTTCACCTGAAATGAGAAGTTCGGTTAGTGTGATGGACATGTTATAAATAACAAAAATCAGTTAGTTCGGCCACTTCCATAGAGCTTGTTGATATGGAAGCAATATGATGTCTAATTTTGGTGATCCTTTCCTTCACATGAATGCATTATGAGTGCTGTCGTTTCTTCAAAAATTCCACATCGAGCCGGCTTAAATTCTCGAGGTGGTCGCATTCGTGTCATGTTCAAGGGCCGTCAATAGTACGGCCATTGGTTTTAAAGGCACTACTGGGACAAGTTCGATTAAAAAGTTTAGTAGCTCTGCAAATCGCCTTATATGCATGAAGAAGGAAATTTTCATGACGAAACTATGATGCAGGCAAAATGAGAAATGGGATACGGTTGCCATAGTGCACCTTAGGTTAATGTACGTCCTTCTCATTTGCAGATCCCTAGTGAAATTTTCGTTTAATACAGTGAAGTCAGGTCCATGTGTTTAGCTCGTTTGCGAAACTAAACTAAGCTTTGATGTGTTGGCGCGAAATATAGAGACAAGGAGCAGAATCCAGATATGATGTAATTCTGTTGGTAGCAGAAGAGCACCAGGTAATGACTGAGTGAATCTGATTTTGGAAAAATTCTTGTTGTTTTTAGACGCTGATTTGCAACGTGAAACTTCACCTTAATTGGATTTTAGTCGAAGACAACCATGGTCAGTAGATCCGTGAACGAATGTTAACTGTGAGCAACGTACACAACTTCGTGTGAGTAACGCTCAAAATTCACAGGTGAAAGTTTGATCCTGCCTAGCACCAGGCAGTATAGAAATAGCGGTGGATATCCGCTGAAAACAGTCAGTGAATGCGGTGTTCGAGTTTCGTCTTTTTTTCCACAACGCGTTGTATTACTCGTATTTCTTCCGGAGTGGGCTAATCAAGAGCTCGAAATCAGCGATAACCTAAGAATGACACCAAAACAAATGATTTTAACTAGTGTGCTTTGAAACATCCAGAAGCTCATCCTTTTGAATTTTTCACATCTCTTAAAGTAAACAGTTGACTCCTGAAAATATGCAGTCTGCTTTGAAACTAACTTCGACTCTGGGCATAACTGGGTTTTCCTTTGAATTTAGTCGTTGGATTTGCTAACGGTAATGGGGGGCAAGGCAAGTGAGCCGCAAACATCGAAAAGGTCAAACAAACGACGTATGCCCGTATTTGCTTATCCTAATCAGTAACTGTTTTGTACGACTGGTTGTTCAACAGCAGTTCTCACACCTGAAATTCAATCGATTTTATGCGTGTCACTGTGGACGGAGATGTGTACACGTCATAAGATAGCACACCAATTAAAATCATACACGCATGGCTTATACAGGGTAAATTTGGTGATTTCACCGTAGCAGAAAAGTTTTAATGAGCTTGGTTCTGTTCGCCATTTACGAATTAGCGCCAGTAGTTTACTCAGATACAAACGATTCGTTGGATGGGTAATATTTACTTGGTGTTCATTTGAGGGTGTACATCTGAGTTTTTAGTATTCACCTTCCTGTTACTGTCTGACCTAGTATTTATAAGCCGATGACCGGGGGGACTAAAAGCTGAGTTGATAACACGGATTTTGGTCTGGCAGTCTCACACTCCAGTCGTGGCGACTGAAAATAAACCAGTTTTATATTGTGGCCATGGTTTTTGATTCCAGATAGATTTTCCAACCAGCTCATTTTGGAAAGTGACACTGTAATTAAGTATTTCGCTTGTTACACCGTGCACATCTGCGCTACGACCGCGAGTTAATTCAATAAAGTCTAATACGGGATCGACAGTAGGAGTGTCAAATTTGTTGTCTACTGAGAACAGTAACAGAAGTGCATATCCCGGTCGTAGGATGAACACGAACTACTGACGAGCTCCACCGGATACGCTGCTGGTGCCGACCAGTTCTTTTCGGAAGTGGCTGTTTGTAAAAGCAGTCAGGGTGCGAAATTAGCTTAAAATATTTGGTGGTCATTATTTTGTGGTAGGGCGTGTTTCGTCCTTGGAACGTGAATGCTGCATCAGTAAGCAACACAGAAGAGTAACCATCAAAAGGTCAGTGCTACTAGTCTAGTTTAAATAAAGTGTATAGTTTGTTACAGATACACCAATGGAGTGGTCCGACCAGAACTCCACAGACATTTCACATCACTAAACAAAATGTTAGAGAGTGCACTTTTTCCGCTGAGGAGGACTTTAATTCAGGCACTAGTCAAGTGCAAATTCCCAGGTGACGTGTCAGCTGTTTTAGTGTAGCACTTTCGTCTCGCTAAAAAGTGCTGATCATTCGTAGTCTAATTTTCAATTTGAACGTCACTCATATTTGATCGCAACCTTCGCATTCAGATAAACTTTCCAGTCAGTCTCTTCTAAAAGAAGCACTAGACTCGAGTTTCTCTCTTATTTGAGATCGTCACGGCCGGATATGCACTACTGTAACACAGTCACTGTGCAACAAGTTCATTTATTACGTATGTAGGTATACGCCAGTGGTATAAGCCGATGAAAATGTTAGACGAAATTCATCATTTCGATATGACTTGGAGGTGTTGAGGTTATCGACCGAATTTGACACAACATTTTTCACGTCCCTTGAAGAAGCCAAAGTTGACCCGGGTATAGCTCACTGGCGGATGTAACTGAACGCTAAAACATAGTAAGGCAATCACTCCGATTATGAGAACTAATAATTGAATTCTGGTCGTGGATGGGTGTCGCAATACTGGTGAGCTCAAGCAAGAGTAAAACGTTTGTCTCTGGCTCATATTCGAAAGGAGTCGACTGGGAAGTTTGTCTAGAAGCACAGTCTACAATCCATCGTGAGCTACCAAAAACTCTTAGTGATTACCAGAAAACGTCTGACTTACCCATTTGTATTTTGTGTAAACGTTTTCGAGTAAACGGATGAAAGTGTATTGGTAGGTTTTCAACAAACAGGGTGAAAATACCATATGCTGGTTCAACAACACTTTTGGGACTGTTGTCCACTTATTTAGATGATTATTGCGTTTTAGCTAGATTGCTTTAAGTGGATTAGACGAGGTAAGTCTAGCGTAATAAACCGTTTGCCTGCAATCACGCTGCCTGTTCACAACAACCATCGGTCCATAATTATGGTTTCCTCAGTTGTTTCCGCACTGTATCCCAAGAAATTGTATCTCAAACTCATTAGAATACAGTTAATTACAAATTCATCAGTCTGTTGGAAAATGCTCGCCACTGTTGTAAATTTTCAAAAACATTAGCAAAAAGTAAGATAGGGAAAATTTATTTGTGCATGTTAGAATCGTTCACTTCTGTACGTAACACTTGGGGGGTTTAACGGACAGATCATCCCTATGAAACTTAAAACCGATAGTCTCTTTCCTCTTCATGACTAGCTGATTATATAAATAGGCCCCGGATCGCATCGACCTCAACAGTTAAATCAAGGGGGCTAGAACGACTGAGTTAAAATGAAACATTGTTTGGGAACGCCCATTACCAGTAGCGTAATGCTAGCTCCACACGGTGTAAGGCGATCAGCGTTGGTCCGCCACGCCCTACATTCTATCATAACCAATGATCTGCACTGAAAATTGACTAAGGGAAGAGGTGTGGGCAAGCGGACTGGTCGGCTTGAGTTTCTGAAGTCACACCAACAAACGCTGACTCATTAGGCGGAGCAGCAAAATGCCTAATACGTAAGCATTAAAACACAAATTGTACACAGTGAATTTGCCATGAAGAGGTAATACGACTGCTACAAAATTGCATAACAGTCAAAAGTAACAGTAAAACTGATATCCAGTATTTTATAGGTTGTGGGATTGTTGAACTTGAGAAAAGTTTGCCAAGCGAATGTAAAGTTGATTCATTAAATTTAAAAGCCTCATGAAAAAAGTGAGAATTCTCCAGACATTCACAGACGACTTTATTTGGTAACTTGCGTTGAAATGCCTAAAGTTGAAAATCTTATAATTCAGAGTTAATTTAAGAATAATCTGACTAGAATCAGTGACCTCATGACAGATTCTGGCGCCCGACTACTGTCACACATTGAAGTCGACAATGAAGTATTCAACTGTTCCAACCACTGCACACTTTGCACCTGTGAGATCGGATTTCAAAGCAATAAAATGCAGGTTCTCGTCAACTCCATAATGTTGTAAGTTTGGACACAGGCCACTGCCATTGTATTCCGGACATAACACGATGAATTTAATCATTTTCGGTAGAAAACACAGGGCTTGTTGGAGAGTTTTGTGTGTTAATCATAAAGACAACATGTTCATATTCATGAGAATGTGAAACAAAAAATTGTGCCAAATGAGACAAATCTTCCGTCACAGTGAATAACATATTTATTTCCAAGCTTTCGTTTGAAGTATGCTGATGCACCTTATTGCATTTAGTCACTACCAGTCATTGACCGTGGTGATCTCGTTAGCATAGGTATTTATTAGCTTGGCTCGCTACATTTCAGCTGTACTGATTTTTGTGTGTTGGTGACACTTACGATGGATCCTATCTCGGTCAGTGTGATTATTCCCTATTTTGACACCATATTCTTCCAGTTCATTTGATGATTTTGATAGTGCAAATTGATTCTCAAGTTTCTGAGCAGACACTTAATTCAGACAAACTGAGGGATGGAATAAAGCAGCTGCTCTCGTAAAGGAAAATAAAAGCTGTTTAGATGAGATGATAACTTTGCAAAATTATTCACACTTGTTTGATAAGTTGTGAATTTCGTGTATCAAAACAGCAATTCTGAATAGCTATTCACTAGTTTGTCTGTACTCAGAAACAAAAATCACGTAATTAGGCAACTGAAAGGCTGTGTACACTGGAAAACACTGATGGGGTTGTAACTTGAAGTAGGCGAACAGAGGCTGCTAGGAAATGTCTCGGTTATGCCATAAATCCATGTATCAATTTCTGAATTGCGTACAGTACAAAATGTATTCAATCAGACAATTTAGCAGGCAGGACGATCACTTATACAAATACAGCGTACGAAGAAATTATCAGACTAATGAGGGTGTTTTGAATCCTCTCTGTTGTGCAAAGATGTGAATTATGGGTTGCAACTGAGGTAAGTAATATGACTCCATCGTCGAATGGCTGGAAAATTATGGCCTGGAAATGAGACAGTCTGACTTAATCGCATGGCCTTGCCAGTTTTTGTAACACTGGAACGTATATCTGTAACATTTTTTCCGCACTCATTTGTCAGGAAAATACCACAGCGCAGAACAAAACTTCTTTTATTCCTCAAAACATTTCCTTTGGTGTCATATCCAAAGTTTTTTTGATTCCAATTAAATACCTTAAATTTCGACATCTAAAGGGTTCAGTTCAGATCTGCATTGACTGAATTTTTTTTCCCAAAAGTAAATCGGTGTTCCCATGTAACACTTCGTCCGCAAGAGTCATATTCTGTTGGATTCCGAAAGAGCGACATATTCGTCTTTCCTAATTAACATCATTAATAATCGAACTGGGATGATATATGTTGGAATTCTACTGTTAAAAGTATGCGCGGTAGGGATAAATTAGTGGATAGAATTCAACAGAATTGCCTGAGGTTGCTACCTTATTCATAAAAATGAAAACCTTGTTTGATTCTCAATAGTATGAACAGCCGGCATTTTCTAACTTCGTAGATTACTAAACGTGGTAACCTGGTTTCATTACTGTAATCAACTGGTAATTCAACTTAAAAACAGTCTGTCGCGAAGCACCTCCACTCTCCAATTAAATGAAAGAGTTAAACACCTAGCTCAAAGAACCCAGTTGATAGAACTGCAACGTTAGCAGCATGTGGAATTAAGGTTCGATTGTCTTTGCCTGTTGACGTAAAATGGAATAAATTACCCTGTTTTAGTTTTGATGTGCTCAGTTGAGAACAAATAATTATGTGCAAAAAATTGCAACTTATCATTCAAGTGATCAAACACTTACAGGATTACAATTAATAATTGCAAAAGCATTATAACACTGCGCGTGAAAACCGAGTAACCAACAGCTTTTTGAGTATCTTACGGTCAAGTCCGTGTACACAGATTTTAGAGGGTCATTATTTTACTACTAAATTTCTAACGAAGCTCATGGTTTCTAGATCATGGAGCACTTAGCACGTTTGAACATGTCGTTTCTGTCGCTGGTTCGAATCCACCCGAAACCCAGATTTTTCGCAATTGGGTCCCACGTGGATTAGGAAATCCACCACACTACTTGAGTAGCTTTACAATAAATGGCCAAGAATGAACAGTATTAATGTCCTCAACTAGCTATAATCGATAATCTGGCTAAGAATATCAGTGGTCAAGTAGATTCGACAGTAAAGCACTAGTATTAGTCTGCAGAACTAAGTTTGACAAAACACATCGGATGAATGTTAGTTTGTACGCGCTTACAATGTCTCCTTGATCTACCTGATTTCAATGTTATTTACCAGTTCGCATGTAGTGTATATGTCACTCAGGTCAGCAAAACTGATAAGCGCTTGTTACAGCGGATAAATGAGAATATCCCAGAAGTTTGATTCAGACATGGTTACAATTAAACCGAACTTCCGCTTTTTTGGTCAGTAAGCACTTCCTAAAAGCAGTCCGTATAGTTGACCCCGGTAGCTGGTTCAATATTTTTCACTAACATTCAACCAGAAGCAAAGTATTGAATCCACTTTCTTGTGCTACGTGCACAGAAGATGTTGGTGCTGATGATTAAATTACTTATGGCAGTGTTTATGTAATGTTTTTAGCTGATATGAATCAAATTTATCCCTATTTGTCTACTTTCTCACTGTATGTGATCCACATATTCGGTGTGATTCTGGCTTTCTTATGCTTTGATGAGTTGCATTATTCATCTCAACCTGCATTTCGCCCGGCAGTGGTGGGAATCTTCGAGTACCTCCACGCTTTGAACACGGAAAGCCAATCGTTCTGCAGAATGGTTTGCTATTAGTTTGGAAGTTGGCCAAATCTGCTGGTTTTCCATTGAATTATGCCCTCAGGTTGTTCTGGAAAGCATTACATGTTGTCGCAAAATATTTCTATAAATCTGAAACACACAGTTGGTCAGAACAGTTCTACATGCTAAAAACAGTAACACTGTTCGATGTGGCGTTTTACACGGAGTGAGTTTCTGGTGTGGTTGATGATCATACTTGCTTCTCAAGTGCACTACAGTGAAGGACACGTGAACTTGACACTAGCGTGCGGAACTGATTTGCGTATTGTGAACTTCACGTTAAGACCTTGTGTTCAACTAATCGATCGCAACTCTGTGTACTCAAACAAACTCCAACAGTAGTCTCTTGCGTGATCCTTAGGCAGGGTGACATCAACTGTGGCACTTGCGAACCGGAGATTAATCTATATTGTTGTTGGTGTAAAGGAAGACAACCGCGGAATTTTCGTTTGAAAACAATAATTTTCTCGAAAATTTTAGCGAAAGTTTCCGTTAGAAACATGATTTAAAAGAAATCAATCACTATGGAAAATGAAGCAGATTGTAGTGTACGTTGCGAGTAAAGTCAAAATGATCGAAACTAAATAATCCTCATTAACAACTTGGGGAATGACTGTTAAAGATTAAAAACGGTAAAATCTTGGAAAGAATCCACAACGAAATTCTGTCCTGTGTAACAACTATTGAACTATACAGCGTTTCCAATTGTGGGCCTATACAATGACTTAACGCTACACAACTCTATTCAGATAGGCAACCATGCTCTGCATACCCTTTTACGAAGATAGTGTACACGCCACTAATTAACAGTGTGCCTTTCTCGAAAAAATGCTTATGACTATTGTACAACAAGCTGCACTCGACAAATCGCACGCAGTTTTTACTGCATGTGATTCACGAATGAGGATTTTGTTGGTGGAGAACTAACGCTGGTTTCATGCATACTGCAGCCGTCCGATTGAGTAACAAACCAACTGTTCATCTTCAAATATCCCCCTCCTGGAAACGCTCGTGTTAACGAGGTGTTTGCTTTTTGTCTGACTTTTTGACTTTCTTCCGATTGTATCGTCACTGTTGTAGGTTGTTTCAGTTTCATCAGTAGTGCTTGGATTATCTAGTACACGTTTGCTGCAGAAACCATATAGGCATCCAAGCTCTTTTAACAACTGGGCTGTCGTAGACTTATGGAAACGAGAACGAGCTGTTTGTTAGGCGCAAACGTCTTGTTTGATGCTATACGTTTCGTTCCTCACATTCAATAGACTCTGCGTCCCTAAGTCCTTCTGCTATAAGTGGTTCGTTTGGACAATTTGATTTAAAGGTCATTATAAAACATCACTTTGCGCTCAAGGAATGGGTTCTTAGGTGTATGTAGAGTATTCCACGTGACAGCTTGTTGAAGACCACCGGTAATGTTTTAAGCAGTAACTGGGAAAAATCACCATGTACCTATAGGTTACATGTAAGTTGACAGAAAGATGGCCTAGTGATGTCCGCAGTCCCATAGTGTTTTGCGTTTTAAACGCAACCAGATGGAGTATGTGTGAGCTATTATGGTCATTGTGATGGGATAAGACATTAGTAGCGCTTGGCATTTTAGGCTGCATGCTGAACTTTAATGACGACTGTCTCGCGTGAGCTGGCTCGCATACTTTCAAGAGTAAAACTGCGTAATTGAGTGCCGTGCGATTTTCTGAAATCGTAGAAGGCATACTAGAAACAGAACTGTAGCAAATCTTTGGATCTAGAATCGGTATGTGGGGGCTCCATCACTCTTCCTAAGGCCTTATATAAGCGCAAATTTCCTCTGGGGGAACTGTTTTTCGCAGAGATACTTTCCAGAGGGGACTATTTCGTTTAATTTCTATGCCTGTCAGTCCTACTATACGCCATCGGTGATTGAACACTTTTAAAAACAAGGTGTTCTCCGGGATAGACGCCAGCATACTGCCAAGAATAATGACAAACAGTTATAAAAAAATTTTTTTAGGGACAACTTTACTCAAGATTTTTTTTCGAAGGTAATTACAGATATTGATAAACAGAGTGGGAATAGCACAACGTTTCGAGCAAGTTGTAATACTCTACGTTTCAACCTCCTCGGGTGGCCTTCCTCAGGAGTGTTGTAATCGAAATCACCTTGACAGAGGAACAGAGGTCACATGGGATTTGCCGTGGTAAGGTCAATTTGTGGTGCATCTGACCGGATTGGTCTAATCCTCTGCCCACTAAGTGGGGGTGAGACAGATGTAGATAAGACGCGTCCGTGTCTGGTGTCTGGTCCACAGATAGACATAAGGTGATGCAGAGATAAACGTACACAACCACTCCTACAAAATATTAAGAAGAAAGTCTAGTGCGAGGTACTTCTGATACACGTCTGAAATGAATTTGTGAAAGTTTATACTTAATGCATTTTATCATTTTTCGTTCGCCTATTTGCACCGCGTAAGCTTTGAAGATTGGTATTCGTAGGATTTTTCCGGCGTGTGTGTAAATCAAGCTTTAGCCTATTCGTACCTAACAGACGTATGTACAGAAATCAGGGACAGATCTAGGCTTGATGTCGTGTCTCACAGCATACTCCTAGGTTATACAAGCTTCATGTACGTAAAACGAAAGGCTGATTTCTAGAGGGGTGTTCAGTGATGTTAGTCGTTAGTGATTTTAGTTGGTCTTAAATGGCATATCAAATCAGTGAACCATTTCAACAAAACGACCAATCGTTTGCTTGATCACAAGGTTAACGCAATTATGAACCGTGGCAAAGATTTTGTCTCCTCAATGCTGAATTTTTCTACTCTGATTTCGATTTCGAAAAGAATGTCTCTCATGATGATACTCACACTGTGGGCAGATTCTGTGTGCTTACAGGGCTCTCGTGGATAACAACCTGAATTTAGTTCTACTAGAACCATTTCGACGATAGTCTATCATTTCTTTATCAGCTGAAAATGCACGCAATTCAGAGAACATTTTATTGGATTGTGAAGGTCACGCCTCCTGCTGTCGATTTCTTTTCGTGCTGGTAGAGACAAAATTTCTTTCAATTTCATACGGACCACTGACACATGCGGGTGCTGTGTTGCTTCTGCGTTTCTTGGATTTTTTTAAACCACTTTCATTTTTCTAAACCGTGAATTGCTTAAAGGCTGTTATATCGACTTACGTACCATTTCTTTTCTTCGAAGGCTTCGCGCTTGAATCGAATTAAACAGATCAATTTGTTGATAATGTACGGTGCAGAAGTGAACAGTCGGTGTGCACCTACGCGAAGGCCAACAGTCGCCGGGTCTCCGGCTCAGATGGGATGGCTGGCTGTCGCAGGTGATACGCCATTGCATACAGCTGCAGCTGCCGGACAGCGAGAGGCAGTTATGCGGTTACTCTCCTGGGGTGCTGATCCCAGTCTGTTGAATACGAACAATCAGACTGCAGTTCAGGTAGCTCAGTCTTATGGTCACTTGGAATTAGCCGAATGCATTCGGTTGTTTCGTGGAGGAAAGCAGCAAGGGGATGATGGTAAGTAACAGTACTAGATGGTTCAACCGAATCCAGATCCTGACTTAAACAATGGCAATGTAATTAGAAGGGTTTCATTTGTATTACAAGGTACAGATGTAGTTCCATTTCTCACCCTGCGGATGTTCGACTTTGGATGATAATATCTGCCTAGAGCCGGAAACGTAGACCAGGTTTCCATATCCAGACTTCGCTCATCACCTAGGTGTGTGAACAACATGCTTGTAATTTGACAACCATTATCATTGCGATCACTAACACCTATCTTGAAACATAGCTAGCTGCTGGTTTTCAAACAAACAATCTCATCTGTGTAACAGACTGAAAGAAATCATTATCAAAATTCAATTATTGTTAATTTGCAGTGAACATGGTGAGATTGATATCAGCTCTAATTCAATCAACTGTTGCACGAAATGCAGTGAGCTAGCGTTTTATAAATCACCCAACAATTCGGCGAATTTGGAAGACGTTCAAAAGGACAAATTAACTAAACCTCTGTCCACATATGACACTTTGGTGCCCATTCTGATTAAAAAACATAATCAGTCTGTTTCGTTTTTCGTATAACAAACCCTGTACTTTCAAAGAGATCAGATTACACCCATTGACTGTCGAAAAGAAGACAATTAATTTATCCAGTATTGTCAAGTTATTTGCAGAAGCCACGTTGATTTGACGGAAGCAACTCTGGGAGTTATATTTTAAGGCTTCCTTAGAAATATTTATGCATACAAAGCGGGAAAAACTCAGAGACTAAGTGTTTCGGACACATGAGATTATAAGACACGAGCCACAAATATGATGAACAGATATCCTCTAATTCTTGCGGTATATTGATGAAAAGGTCAACTTCCAGCAGACGACTCTAGCGTATAGCTTCCAAACCTGTTGGTCAGCACTGACTCCTCGTTGAATAAAAGTAATTCGAACCGTCGTTTCTACATTTGCTTCTTTTGTCAGAGGCACTACTCAGATATGCATAGTAACTAGTGTTCTGTCTAACGTATTCAAAAATTTTAATGTATATGAAGCGTTCATCGTCATGCCCACGTGTACAGATCAAGAGTTGCTAGAGCGTGACCAAGATTTGGGCCATTTTATATTAGTTTCATTAATCCAGAGACATGGCGTCTCAGAGAGGCAAATGGTTGAATTTAGGTGCCAATTAACTACTTTGTATCAGTTTTATTCCTCATATCCTGTGTTTCTTGTTCGATTTTCCTCCCCACTTTTTATTGACACTATACAACTTACCCGGTCTTGATATAAAAGCATTACGTGATAATGCTAACTGGTTTTAGCGAGGCTCATCTTATATAATATACTGGTGGATGCACACAAACGTTGGCAGTATGAGTTGTGATCCAGGAAAGTAAACGTGTAAAAATATTAATTTCCTGTAGTTTGATAAAGAGCTATTTCTTAGTCAGCACTGTGATATTGATCTAACGCGACATATTGGTATTGATTCAGCAAGCAGGTTGTGTGAACATTTTGGCGAAGTTCAACCTAGATCAGTGGAATGTTTGGCTACTGAGTTTGTGTGCACATTGCTCTCTTGCAGGAATGATGCACTCTGCTTTTGTACTTTCTGATATACATGTGTATGAATATTCTTGAAATTTGACGTTAGGCAGGTTCGCATGAACTTCTTGGCCAAATTTCACGAAACTTACTTTGTCTAATTGAAAGTATTCGGTTTTCCTGAGTGTGGGCTCAAGGCGATTGAACTGACCGTCATCTTCGATGAAGGACTCTGGAGGTAGTGTACTGCCTACATCCAAAACTGAAGAGACGTTGAAGAGATGATTCAGACTGATTTCCCATACTTGCCATGACTTATATCTACCGTTTATCTTTTACTGTACTGGTTTGGTCACATGAGTGGAGGGCAGAAAATTTGTCTTAAAAATACTTGCTGAGTTACACAGCCCACAACACGTAAACGGTGACTGGTAGGCATTAAACTAACCGACGAATGTAACTAAGGTTTTGATTATGCCCAATATGAGGCTGATGGTCTAGCGGTCAACAAGGCTGATCCCGGGTGAAAGAGTGGACCGTGGCGAGACTGTGAATTTTTATCCAGTGAATGTGCCTTTCAGCAGCTCTTCCTAAAATTGGTGGCAGAAAAGCTTTCGCAATCAGCTGTAAACACTGCTCAGAATTCCATTGGTATATTTATCCACGTTAGCAGAGATATTGGAAGTTGTTTTATCAGCAGTCATTTTGTAAAATTCCCTATATTAAATGTTAAACTGGTTTATCAACTGAACGGTCATACGCTTACTTTATTCTCAAGCGAAACCAGGTTTTGGTGGGTATGTGTACTTTAAGGATACTACTTGTCAAAGCTATGTAATCAGTCAGTTTTTCCTGAAATTGCTGCTAACAACAGTTTTAATACCGAATGTCTATCCATCGGGCCGACTGACTTGGAATGCACATGATTGATAAGGTACGCTCAAATTTCCAAAGTGCCTCAGTTAACTGTATTACTGAGGTCCACAGTTAATATTTGAACAAATTTTCCGATGAAATGAATGGGGTTACTTAGTATTTGATTGAGGAGTTGTCAGAACTTTCAAGAGATTCTGCGCTTGCCAGTTTCGCACTGAATTTAAGTTTCATTTCTGTTAGAACTCATTGGTGGATCACGACTTTGTTCCAACCAGAATATGTAATTTGATAAGGTATTTTGTGACGCGATCAAGTTTACTTTTGTATTAGTGACCCTCAGTTTTTTCACAGACTAAGGTTCCTGAACATTCAAAGTAGACAGTTGGATCGTGTTGACGTAAATTCGAGAGCTCCTAATAAACCCTAATCCCTCAACTTAACTTAGACTTCGATGAAAATGCTGGTAGTGACAACAATAGGCACACCGGAAATCGCGAGATATAAGTCCAATACTTTGGTTCCAAAGGACTCTGCTGAAATCCTGTCTGAAAGCGAAACTTGCACCTAACCTTTGGTAGGACCTAAGTTATATCAAGTTATAAATTGCAAGTTATACCCCCAGCTACTAATGAGTAACTAGAGACAGAGTGGTGAGATGGACAGCTAGTAATCGATTACTCGTCTTTTGAAGATGCTGCTGCTGTTTCGATCAGTTTCACCTAGGTACTGTTTTCCCAGTTTGCGTAGAAATGAAATTTAATCAATCATAACGAACTCGCAGCTTCCGTTTGAGTTAACCACAGTTCAGTTTGAAAGTCGTTCAGACCAGAGTACCGCTGACGGTGTATATATTTGGGTAACGCTGTGTAAGAAACCGTGGACACTATAGGGGTTTAGACTACTGTTCTTCGTAACCATATTGTGTTTCGCGGTTTTGTCATTTGTCAATTTTATTTCGGCTTTACGCCTCCATATACCATAAACCACAAAATTATCCCCCAGTGACCAATACTTTTCAAATGTTACGTTATGTTTCATGCAGTGACTGAACGTCTACAGAGCACATCAAGTCACTGATCAACTCGAGAGAATTCTTAATGGAATGCACCTGAAAACTTCCTTCTAGTGGAATTAGAAAAACGACCAGCCAGCGCACCAACTTATGGTGTGGAGAGTTTGACATGACTAGGACTGGCTGAAACTATATCCCAGAATTATGCGTCTTCGGTAGGCCGTACAGCTGCACTGTTGACGATCCACATGATTTAAGAGATTTACAGATTACTTTATCAATTGTCCGCAAATATAAGAGCATTTGCAGATATCGCCTTATGCGGTTTTCTACTTTGGTGACCTTTTCCACTCTATCTATTTGTCGAAACTTCGTTTGATCACTCAATATTGACATCTTTTGCACGTAGGCATCTTTGTCCAAAATGACGGCCCCGGAGCCCTTATCCAGCTTAAGTGTTACAAAGTGTTTTGATTTAAGCTATCTTAACGATTGTAAGTGTTGCTTGATAATAGCACACTGGCCGTTGGTCGGAGTCATGATAAGCCCATGAGCTATGTCGGTGGATTTAGTTTTTAGCTAGTCTAGGATGTCAGTACTAGTTGGTTGGGGATCACATAATTGATCGATAAGATTCTCGAACTGGGTTTAAGTATAGATAAGATTATGCTTGAGCGATGGTATTTTATAATCAAGATCTAGGGCCAACGCTTCTAGTTGCAACGAATTCACTTGCACTGAAGAACGGTTCAATACGTACTTACTGGGATCCACTGGAACTGGTTATTCAGCGTGCTCCATTATTGACTTCCGTAAGTTCCAGGTACATTCCATCAGGGATTCTCTCGAGTTGATCAGTGGCTTGGACAAACTTAACCTGCATAATAAACTGGCGTGCTCTGTAGACGTTTAGTCACTGTTCACAAACGTCCCTCCGCATGAAAAAATTGATTACATTTGTAAGCTCGTCAAAGGAAATTACGTTATATTGCCAATCCCAACCGATGTACTAAAAGAAAGTTTGCTGCCCTGCACTGGAACTGTCAGTTTCCGTTTTCTCGAGCGTCCCTACCGTGAAATAGACGAAGTAGCCATGGGAAGTCCGCTGGGTCCCATCTTAACAGACTTCTTCGTGTTAGGAATCGGGCTGAGATAACAGGCTTGTCATATTAAAAGCGTTACTCCAACGACACACTGATATTCAGTCTATCCAACCAGGTAATAGTCAACCTGGTACAAAGTCTAAATAGCTGTCATCATTGCCTGAAGGTTACATGTGAATTTGCGGTCAACAACTCTCTGCCATTTCTAGACGTACTCACAAGTCACCCAGAAGATGGCTCGATTACAAGCGATGTCCACGGGAAATCCACGTGGTTTGGCCATTATCTAAACATCAACAGTTTCACACCGGTCCAAAGTAAGCCAACAGTAGTAAATAGGCTGTTCACACACACAAAACCAATATGTACTCACGACAAACTTGCAGAGAAACTAGACTTGATCACTGCTGTCTTACAATCTAATGGTTACCATAAAAATTCATAGAAAGGCACAGCAGACGAAAAGCACCGTCCGAAGAAGTGATCACTGTAGGAAAAAAGAGGGTTTACTTAGAGTTGCCTTTTAAGGGTGACCACGTCAAGCGGAAACAACGCAACCATTAGGGAATTTGCTTAGACGAACATTTAGTGCGCTTGAACTCCGTGTACTCTCTCGGACCCGAAAGGTATCAGTGTCTTCAATCAAAAGAGACCGGCCTATCGGTGCCACATCACATTGTTTACCAGTTTGCACGTAACTGCAGACAGCGTTAAATAGGCAGAACCGAAAGATGTCTGATCTACAGAATGAAGGAATACTTGCCTAAATGGGTTCAAAAGTCCGTGTTACCAGACAACGGCAGTGTTGTGGAAACCAATGAACAGCCAGTTTCATCAGCCGCCAAACACGTCCATCCAGCTTGTGCATGCAGAATCCTGTTGAGTCATTCCAATTCGAGATTCATGAGGTTTGTTGAAGCGGTAGCAATCAATCGCTTTAAGCCAGCTCTTTGAATTCAGAAGCAACTGTTTGTGAACTTGACACTTCTCTGGGTCTAGCGTCTTTTCTTAACCCGTTTATTGGTCACCACCTCCATGAATTGTTTGCTCTAAAAAAACGATCCGTTATTTTAAATTTGCTACTGATCAGTCAATAAGAGGTGTTTGCATCTACCAGTTGTCGTGTTCTAACTCTTTTGTTCAAACTTTTGAAGGGAACTAATTTTTTTCCAATTTGTAATATTAAGACGACCAACAAGAAGGTACAAACGAAAGGGTTCAACAACGAGGTTCACGAAGAAAATAATAATGTAGGAACGCAAAAAGCCAACATATGTGATGAGCTGTAAAGGAGTACGAAACTAAACGCAAGATTTCAAATAATATAGATGTCTCTGGCTGGAACCTTAAAAAAATGTTCAAGTATATTTTTCAACCTAAGTACATTTGTTATGTGCAATGCTATGGTATGGATTCTTCTAAAGTTTGATAATTTATTCAATTAGGTGTTCGTCTGATGGGCCAGTTCGGAACAGCTTTCGGCCTCCGCTGAACTTTACTGAAATAAACAAATGCATAATACCTACCAGAGCAGTTACTTTGGCTCTTAGACTCTCGGAATATATGGCATTACATGTTTAGTGATAAGAAAATGCGGTTTTTCGCAATGGCTAACAATACTGCCTATGAAACTTACTTTCATATGTATTCGTAGCCATTAGGGGGGAAAATAAGGTAGATGATTTTCGTGGCAACACAGAATTTTTGCTGAGACTTCTTAGCTAGAGCACCAAAACGACACTACCGTGATCAACCCTTTGGAGTAAGTTACACCACAAGTCATTTTATTCTCACTTCTGCAACTGTTATCAAAGAAAACTTTCGTGGGAATCAGTAGAAAGTTTGGGGGTGGGGTGTTATTCGTACAAAATTAAGAAAATTTCACCCTGTTTTTGTAATGAAGGCTTAGAGTGAACTCGGTTTTCCGTACTTGAAGTCATTTTGGGGATACACATTCCGAATAGCTGTTTTTATTATAAAGTACGCGCTTAATCGGGCTGAAAAAAGTAATTATCAACTATGTTTCGTATGTACGTACGTTTACTTTTGGCAGAAAACAGCATTTTCGTTAGCTTTGTCCCTGAGTTTTTTTATACATACTACTGTGGTAAACTCACTCGGGCTAGAAGATGTTGATTGAAGTATGCACCTCAATGCTCACCGATGATTTTGCTGATCATCCAGCCTTCTCTCTCACTATTTAATGAAATTTTTCTGACATACTAACTCAGTGGCTCCAGTGAGTACAAAACAACACGGCTACAAAAATTTGGCTCGTTTTTTCAATAACCGCTGTACTGATGGATGGAACAGAAAGTGCAAAACGGCCTCTGCGTGTTTTTACTATGTGTGTCTACACAAAGCGGAAGTCCGATAATCGTGTGTTAACCAATGTGTAGTTTGTTATGTTCAGTATATAGCGGGATTCTTTGAAGAAACAACTGCCATTTACTTCTACATCTGCGAGTACTGCAAACTTGCTTAGCGTCAGAGAAACAAGCATACCATGTTCTACCTGCGATAATATACCATGCCTATAGTTTCTTGCCCGAAATCAGTTTAACTTATTGCTGAAAAGTTCGTCCAATCTTAAAAACAAACAGGGCCGTTTCTACCGACACCTACATACAATCCAAGAAGAAGACTTAGACGAACCCCGCCAAACTCCTATATCACTGATCCAACGACACCAATAGGCTCTACGACAAAACCCTCAGTATACAATGTTGTTTCCATCCCGACCCACAAAACGGCTGACCTGCCTACAACCTGCCTTTCACCTGGTGCGAGAAAGACTCGGACTACTTCAAGCCGACCAACGTGCCTCTCGTCTGTGGTCCATCAACAAATAAACCGAACTGCTTCCATGGGTAATTTGATACCTCGTGATCCTAGGGACACGATGGACAGGCTGAATACACACTTAGACATATCGAACAGAACAGACGGAGTCACAAACGATGTCACAAATATGTGTGACTCGTTTTTAATGGCCACGCAAGTCTACTACGACGTGACACAACGGCCAGTTACTGCGGCCAATGTGACCCTGGCACGCAGACCGAAGCAAACTTCAACCACATCAGGTAAGCAAAATACGAAACGCACCGAACTGTTCAGTAATCAAATTTTGTTCTGAAAAACGAAGTATCAAAGTATACAGACTTATGTTCGAATCGTGATAATACAAATCAAACACTTGGAGCTTTGAAACCGACACTAGCAATCAATTAATTATAGAGAATTAACTTGTGTATCCGGCATTTAATCTGGGTCTACTTGAAGTTGTGCTCTTGTAACGAAGGAAAGTTAAGTTACACGAAAAGCACGTATTAAAAAGCTACACGTATCCATTTGTTCAATGGGAGTTGGATACCAAAATAAAGTCAACTTGACCGTCAATCTGCGCTGCATGAAGACTGGAAAGCAGGTTTATGCTGAACTTTGACTCTGCAAGATGCCATAACTAATTGTCGTCAGCGGCGTTCAAGTATGAAAGTGCTGTTTTTACTGATCTACAAGCTGCTTTTCGACAGACGAATCTGACTGTCGTTTTTGCGCTGTTTGTATAAGTCAACTGACATGTATACTTTGGGATTCAATTCAGTTAGATACGTGCAAGTTTAGTTGATGACGTAATTGTTCTACTTTACTGAGGAAGTCTTCTGTGTCGTACTATCTAGACTGGTTATTGCAGCCGGCGACTGTTTGGAATGAGTGAGCATTTAAGTTGAGTGAGTAAGTGTAAATCCACTTAGGAATGATAGGACTACATGATCTCTGACACACAAATTTGCTGTATGGAGGAGGTGATTTGGGCGTTCTCTACCTCAAACGGTAACTACCGGCAATTCTCATGATCGGTATACTATCAAGTCAGCTGGTTGTGGCAAGAGATGTCGGACATTTCTACTAAAAGTCTTTGCATATACACTAGCTTTTACAGTATGAAATAAGAGCACCCACGTTTATTGCAGAATATTTACTGCACATCGGTCAGGTGCTTAACTGCTTTGTATCTTCACAGCAATCACTTCACATCTGGTTGAAACTTACCTAGTAAAATATAGATATGAACCAATTTATGTGTTTTCGCAATACACTGAACTTCATCCTAGACTAACGCTGCGGGGGGGAGGTAATAGACGGGAGGCAATCATCCACGCTAGAAATAGTCATATGTTCAAATACAGCTCGCTAACGTGTGATTATGCTACATTGTTAATTTACCACCAGGGTCCCTCTCGCGTTTCGGAACTACAGTGATGAAATTTTAGAAAGAGATAGTTAAATCCCTTCCACGAATGAAGAGGAGTGACACTACTAGCACGGCTAATGTTCTATGGGTATCAATTCCTGTCAAATTTGCGTTAGACAGTGATTCAGACCATTCCAAGTGTATTTAATCTGTGTGTACCAAAACTGATCTTTTGGAGTAAAAGATATTCCTAATGGTTTATCTTAAAGACAGTCATACATACATGACTAAATTATCGTCGCATTTTCTTTCACCTGAAAGTATGTAACAAAATATTGGTAATTCAAACTAACAATTCCCAGGTACCTTTTATTTCATCCTGTCAACTATAATTAGCATCTGCAAACTACATGAACTAAGGATATTTTCCGGGTTAGAATGTATAAATTTACAAGACCTAATTGTGATGTTCTCCTAGTAACAGCTTCAGCTAACGAATATAATTTCAAATTCTATAAGGAAAATGTCATATCACAATGCTTCCACCGGATGTACTTGCAGTAGGTGCCAGTACAAAAAGTCCGCTCTTAAAAGCACGCTGAATCTAGTGATGTGGGACACTCAGTGAATCTCAGCGACACCAACACTCTTGTAACTAGCGCAGCTCGTAAGTGCAAATGTATCGTGTGTTATAAAATGCTCGTATATCATGCATTACATATCCTTGAGGAAAACGAGTCAGCGCAAACTAACTGTGAAGTTTTCAAATGCAAAATAAGCGTTCACCGTAGTGGCAAATATCGGTGACCACGGCATTCGGGCAGTGCTTAAACAGAGGTAGGGAGTAACTGAACACGACACCAGTCATAATAACAGTAGGGCAGACGTATCTGTGCGTTAAGAGGGAATGGTTGGCAGTCGTCTGTGAGCTGAACAAAGGGAGGTCGTATCTGTGAGGTCGACAATCCCTGGTGGGTAAGAACTGCACACAACTGGAATGGATCGAGGCTACGAATTATCAGTGAGACAAACTAGCACGGTGTGCTTTTTAGTTACAAGATAAGGCTTCACGTTCATTTGCAAGTCCAGGTCTAGAAATTGTGTCGTTGACCTTTTTTTCTTGTTCGTAAGTAGTAAAACTGCTCAGCATGACTTACGAAGTTAACGGGTCGGCAAGGAAACAGGACCATCCAGAACTAGTGTGTTCATGGTGTCCTTCAAATAGCAATGGAAATGTTTGATCAAAGCAACGCTGTGCGACCGTGGCGTTTCTCATCTGTTAGTCATTTTGAGACAAATGCTGAGGAAACCGGTAGCAACCTGCCACGCAATGGCATATAATGTATTTACTAGAACGTAACATCTGATGAGACAAAGAGTAGACTGGACGAAGATGAAAGCTTACAAACTAGCCCCCAAAAGTGTACGGCTAGTGAAGGACGACAAGGGGAGCCAAACAGCCCTTACTGCAAATATCTGTCTTCGAAATCGGTGAACTCTGGTCGATGGACCTTATGGGTCCATTTCCAATACATTCTGGTCAAGACAAAACATGTGACCCATTGGACTAATGCGACCGGCATTCCAGACAAGAATTTGCACGCGATAGGAAAATGTTGCAGAATCACGCCGTACGGATCCGCGGCATACCGAAGATTTTCTTACAGGATGAAAAACCAAGCTTCGAAAGTGATAACTTTCGAATATGCATGCAGTAGCTGGAAAACGGACTGGAAAGTGGACAACATCGGACAGTCAAAGAATAATTGTCAATCACGGGGGCAAGTGGGATCTTAAACTGCTATTGTTGATACTAACCCGTTGTGCATCTGTACAAACAAGCAATTTGGTGCGCCGTGGAAAATTTTGGTTTCCATTAATACCGAGACAGTAAAATACGAGTGCAGGGTGACACTTCCACCAGACATTTATTTGCAAATAAACGAGCCATCAGCAGCTCAGTGGCATAGGAAAGCCTGCATGTTCAACCCACTAGAACAGTAAAGCATCAAGATCATTGCAATGGGAGAGTCACCGAACTTGACTCAAAAACTTCGACTTAAATGAGCAGGGCTGTATATGGTAGTTTTGGGAAGAAACCCGGTAAACTCGATCGAGCGGAGTTGTTGTACGAAATTGGTGTACGGCTGTATTTCAGTAAGATAGGACGACGAGCCAGCAGAGCTAATCGGAAACAGATCATCGAGCCAGGCGATAGCATCAAGTTGTTTGAACAGAATATGTCAGCAAATTGTAGGAATTCACAAACCTCAAGATTGTGCGTTGTTTAACGTGCAGCCTTTCTTTTAGGTAGCTTAGCACCGCTTGAACGAGCGGGAACTGAAGAGCCTCTCGGAAGGCCTGAAGAACCGGTAGCTGGTTTGAAGCGTGAAAAATCTGCGCAAGACCCGTCATTAGAGTACTTGGCGCCGCATGACTTCCACGGAGGTGGACGTACGTTGGCCGTACAAAAGTGATTGTTTTCGTGGTTTTGAACGTTCACATATCTTGTAATGGTTCTCTAGCAGGAAGGATTCCACGAGTCAAGTATCCTTGGCGGCTACAACAGTAAAATCACCTATTTAGAAATATGTCTTGTTCAGACTGCCTAAACCGCACCTCGTGGAAACTTGGCAAATTCCGACTACCCTTATTTTCTAAAAAATCTTCCGTCTAAAGCTGAGGATGAAAGTAAAGTACTAGAATTTAGGGAATTTCTCAGGAAATTTTCTGGTGAATTTGGCATTGCGAGGTGAAGCAGAAGTACGTCTGACACTTCAGTCCGTTCGATGTATGAAATAAACGAACAAAAGTCGAGGACGCTATTCTCTTTATATTCCCTTTTAAATCTATTCGCATTGGTAAAATGGGTACAAAATTGATTGTGCCTCATCTAGCTGCAGAGCGTCATTGATGATGTCAATAAGTTTACGTTGCCTATCGAACAATTCTGGTGGTTAATTCGAAAGACATCTGGCATAACACCAGATTCAGCTGGATGCTGCGGTTTGTTGGACGACAGCACTGTAGGGTTTTCTCGGGGACTTTATATGTATATGCTGATCAAAGATTTGCCGTATTAAAAAATACTGTACAGATTGTCTAACATGACAGTTCCTGCTATTGAGTGTCATGAAATTGTGAGAAGTCTGGTATCTAAATATGCAGCCGTTCAGCTGAAAGTTTTTGAACGAGTTGATGCTCTCACGTTATGTGGTTTGGTAACGCGCAAGAAGAGACGGAGAACGCAGTAATCAATACAACATTAAGATGATCATTTCGCACACTGGCAGGTATCTTATATTCTGCTATCGTGATGTTGTGTGTACCAGTTCTATCCGTGTGTTCGTGCACTATGAGCTGGTATGAAAATTTACAAGGTCTGAATTGCCTGAATCAGAGACAAGCCTGATTTCTGTGCCAAAACATGACACGTGATCGAATCACGTTACGCTATTGATTGATTGTAAAAGTTCATTACTCACTCATATGGCTAGTTCTGTTTTGAGAAGTAAAGTGTATTTTGATTATTGCACTTAGCATTGATTAAACGTACAAACGGTGAAACACTGTACCCGGAAAGAGGAACTAGTTTTAGATAGCTAGTTTCATGCGTCGGCGGACCTGTTAGAAGTTGTCGAAGGGCCGATGACATATCACAGCATATATCATGTGACCGCCAAAAATTTTTACTATAAGTATAAAAACAACCAACGGTGGAATTCAATTCGCATATGATCAAACAATTGACATTACTGATAAAGTATATGTAACTACATGATCTTAACAGGCTAGAAGAGCTGTTTTGTGTTTCCGGCAGTTATCATAATGTCCCATGACTAATTTTACTCATATCACGGTAATTCATTTGCTTTAACCGCCATTGCGCAACTAGCATCGTATTCGTGCACTAGTCTACCCATTGTTTTAGTCATTTTTTCCGATCTACCCTGGTGGTGACCTGATGTAGTGTAGACGATTGTGACAGATGCTTTGCTTGTGGCTTATTATGTATCTGTGACTCACAGACACACAAAATATTCAGTTTTTTCGATGCCTTGGCATTTGTTTGCAAGAATTTGTGTACGAGACATGACTGGTTTTGACACGACTAGCCTGATTTGTTTCCTAGATAAGCTTCATTATGCATACTGGTCTAGCCACGCTGTCCGTCTTGGGTCTCATTCAATGTTGTGTATGAGCGTAAATATTTCGAAATGCCTACGGCCTACAGCTGAGGGCGCATGTGACTGTGTGTACCGGTCCTAATCGGGTTAGGCCTACCCATACAAATACACATAAACCTGCATAAATCAGTGGGTGATCTTGCGTCTAACTAAAATGGAGCACCACCGCGCAATTTGTTGTGCGCTACGTGTACTTCCTTGTGAGTCATCCAACCCTATTAGCGAAGGTCCCTGAAGCACACATGCGCCACTGAAACACGTATGAGTGTTAATCCTACGGCTTCGCAACATCAGTCCGGTCATGCTAGCGCATTTGGTCACACAAACGAGATAATGTTTGGTGTTACAAAAGTTTTTATTCATTCAGGAAGAGAAACTGCATTGTTGCTAATGTAAATTTTCAATTAGTTCGAGGACATCATCATCGTAGAATCGCGTACCAAATCGGTGTCAGCACACCGAACACTTCCACACTCATCGACCAAACTTACTAGGTAAAAGAATCAAAGTTCAGGTTTACAAGTAGGCTGGTGAACACCGCTTGACGCACCGATAACTGTTTAGTAAATAACTCGAGTGAGACAACAAACAGAAAACAAGAAGTCCTTCAGAACGAATTTTCATAGATTTTTACAGTGTAATGTGATCAAAATTGTTCACTCCAAATAACTGTACAACATGAAAACTCATACATGAAGATTCATTCCATGAAAATTCCTTCCATCATAACTATTGATAATGATGTATTGGTGATTCTCGCTGAGGGTTAACTGCCACACAACTATGTAAAAGAGAGCGAACCCTGCACAAGAAGAAAAAAGAAAAAAGAATTGGGGAGGATAAAGCCTAACTGTTATAAATAACTATGCCTACGTTCAAACACTTGGGCTCAATGTGCCAACCGAAAGCGCAAACAAGGGTTTTCTGTTAACGGTGTATAGACTAGAGATCGCCAAATTGCGCATCAGAAACATTTATCAGTGGTTTCGCCCCCAGGCTCCTAGAGTCCATCTGGCGCTTAATATTTTTACTGCCAAGTGAATCAAAATTTGAAGTATCTAGAGAGCAGGACGTTTCATTTAAATACGCCTGAAAGCACATATTGTCTACTTTTCTGAATACCGTTCCGCTTGTTCCAGGAATCAACAAAATTTGAGGTCACGCCATAACAGTGAGGTTTTGCAATATCATCAAAGCGTTATCGATAAACCAGCTGCTCATAGAAAAATTCTCACCACGAAAACTCCCGAAATGATAGTCATGAAAATTCCAAAGTAAGGCACACGGTTGGCGGCATCCGATTCGGATTAGCCTGTCACAGCGACCGAAGTCAAAGGACGCCTGCGCTTATCCATCACTGCAATTGGCTTGCGCTGCACCAATTGCAGTTCCACCTACACGCCACATATCCAGTGTAAACCTGAAGGAATAAGACCGGGAGGTGTGCCAGTGGGGCCTTTCTGTCCAGCCGGCCAATGCTGGTTAGCCACTTGATTGGCTAATAGGGAAAGCAAACTCTTATCTCTCGGAAACTAAACAGAGAGAGGCTGCAGTGACGAGATCTAAACTAGGAAGAAAGATCTGTGATGTGGAATACAAGAAGCATTGCAGTATAGGAGTGCAGGTTGGTGCATCCCAGAGAAGAAAAGGATTAAAAGCAAAATTCTCATTGAACTGTGAAAAGCCAGACAGACCACTCATTATACAATACACCAACAAAGCCAAAGAAAAAAAATGAATAGAAGACCACAGATGCTTAAGTTTCTGAAAAGAGCGGATTGATTGTCAATGACCAAGATGATGGCCGATGCAGTCATTAACAGAGGTAAAATGGATATATTGACATGACCTACCAGAGCCTAACGTACTCACCGCCTCTTCGCCGACGGGCTACTATGAGCACGTTGGCGGCCTACTAAACCCAAACGGCCAGTACATTCGCGGCCGCACACATCGCAACACCATATAGTCACGTCACCGCGACCTATGGCACCGATGGTTTCTTTGCGTACTGCACAATTCCGCTCGCGACTGCGCAATAATTGCTAGTTGAATTTTCGGACGCCCGCCCTAAACGTAATCCTCCAGGCCAACCAGTTCAACGCCAAATCTTCCCAACATCTAAAATCAATGTTACAACATGAAAGACTTACCAAAACCAATGGAACTCCAAACGAACGCAAGCACACCACGAACCACACCTACGTCACCGACGGACACCAACGTTGTCACGCGAAACCCTACCCCACATGTGTCCCATTATTGGGAACGTAAGGTATTGCACATAAGAAGGGCTTGGTTTATATAAGTAGTAGGGACGTCTGAAATTGTCATGTGACGGTGCTATGGTTATGAGTTAAAAATAACCTTGGAGAAGTTTTGGAAGGTTCAACAATTTCTAGGAATGCTTTAGTCAGCCTGGTTCTTCGGTCGGTATTCACTCAGTATATCTGGGTGAACAATAAAGTCTTGGAGCACTGTGACTTGAGCTTCAGATTTCTTATTCCCCGTTGATATTTGTCCAACGTAGTAGATCTAAAATGTCCCGCTAGTTTGTGGACGGATGGGAAACGAGCAAATTTTGTCCTAAAGAAACGTTCTTGAATCCGGAATAATGTGCATCAAGAAAATGCATAAAAAACTGGATCTTCATCTGAGTGGTCTAAGCAGATTAATGTGCTGAAGACTAGGTTAAGTCAAATACACTTGAACCATGATTAGAATGAAGAGTCGAGCTATCAACCAAGTGAAAGCTCGTAAAACGAAGGTTATTGGATGCCTTCTAGGGGCCGAACGTTATATGTCAGCGCTAGCAGCAAAGTGTGATCATTTGTAAGAAGTAAACGGCGGTCGGATTCAGAAGAAGCGTTTAGTGATATCCGGTCCTTTTACTCCAAGTATTTTGTCAGTGCTAATGAAGATCTAGGTTTTGGAGGGTTGAAGTTATTTTTCTCCATATAATGTGGATTCAGAAACCGAGGATGATATGTTTTAACCCACGCTGGTCTACTAAACCTCTGCATGATTCCACTGGTTGAGCTCGCAAAATTGCCAATGCGAAAAACAGCGCTAACTTTCTGATTATATTCGGTGCATGTGCACGTTCAGCACTCACAGGCAGCGCACTGCACATAAATCAGCACCTGATGACTTATTATTTATGACAGTACGAATATCAGATTTGGGTGACTCAAGTGTGACCCTTTCAGCTCGCAGCCTTACTGCTGTGTGCTTCGTGATTTGGTGAAGGGGTTATCTTGTATCATCATCGCGATTTTAATTTTATAATCAAATCCAGTTAATAATGAATAGTACTGAACCAGAACAACATTATTGTTGTATTCTTTTGGCAGAACTTCAACCTAGCCTTTCCATTTACTTCTTTATGACTAACTGAACGCTCAAGCGGCAAAAACTGGGGACAGTCAAGGAACTTCGCTTAAATACACCGTTTTAGCTCATTGTCAGATTGCACCATAATCCTGTCATTTACTTGTTAACTATCCCCTGATACATACCGAATGAACGGCCATTTCCTGTTCGCATAAACACAACACAGTGATAAATGCTGCAGTAGATTACGTTTTTTTACATAGTCTCGTGCGTTTACAATAAGCCTTTTTAATTAGAACACCAACAGCCATAATGCATTTCTCATTCGCTGGGAATATCAGATAGCTTACCGTGACAACCGACAAAAAATGGAGTAGATTTCGGGGTTCGTTATTCAGTAGCCGGATTTCGGAATGATGTGGAGATAAACAAATGCCTCAGACCAGACTCTTCCAAAACGCTTTGGGACGGGAAATGTACAGGGAAATTTCAGCTCTCACATACCAAGCATGCACATTAATAAAAACCGGGCACCAGTTATAGTTGAATAATCCCTCGGAGTTTTGTGCAAAAAGCAATGCTGTTTTTCCGCCAATCCGGTGTAAGCTTATGTATGCACACTCATTTTCCAGACTTGATCATTAAGGTAATCAATACTAAGCCTAATCCATGGTTTGCTCCCTAGATTGTAACACGAAATCATTATATTTACCGACTCTGAGCCGATTTGACACCGTAAATAGCCTACCAAAAATAGTCAGGTAAAAAACACAACTCACTTAGTAAGCAATCGCTCTGAAACTGAGAGCGTTCTCAAGCTAAGATAACTTAAACTCCAATATAAACTTCATTTGTGAACTACTCGACCATACTTGACGGACACTTTTAGCAGTAACTTTTATTTCAACCGATCTGTAGATTAACTGACAGTGTGAAGTATGATGACAACAGCACTCAAATTAGTTGATCAAATCGAAAATTATGCACAAATTGAGTAGCTATCGATGTGCATCCTACGAATGGTCGTTCGACCGTTGAGATTTTCACTACTGAGTTGTTGCACGCCCACTAATCCACTTGTTTTCCCGTGCAAAATTCTGACCCACCAATTCGTCTTTCACGCACTAATCGGTTACAGAATTTCAATTTTTGAATATCAGCTTGCTGAACCCAGTTGGATTTCTCTGAGGCAAGTGAACTAAGGTGGGTGGTTTAGGAGATATTCAACAAAAATCATAGAACTGACTTGTACTATGAGGTGAGCAACAATGCAGTAAACATCAGTTGTTACATTTATTCTTCGTCAGTAAGTGAGTTCTGATGAAACAACTGTCAGGATTACAGTCGTTTTCTTACTGGTAGGCTGTGGATAACTCATTTTTCAAGCTATTTGGCTTCTGTGTTTTCACACAGTGCTTCTGGTTGTGTTTTCTCAGAGATTCTTTATAGGCACCGATTAGCATCCAGCTTCCATTTTTAAATGGTGTGCAAATTCTTTTCGTGCATTGTCGCGTGTTGATGATTACGTATAAAAAGCAACTATGAAGCAACACATACATCCTAAAAGAGTGGCTTCCTTGTAACAGCTGTGATATTTTTGACGGTTGTATAAAACAGCTTAAAAAATACGTTGAACTGAATCATTAGGCCACTTACTTGAAAACCCCCCATACCTCCAGTTCAGGCAGTTCGCAATGGCTGATTGGTAAACGGAACAAATCGTGCTATGATTGTAGATAGACTGTCTTGTCCAACCGACTGCTAGGATTTCACGGACCATTATTAACAAAACTGGCATTGTTCCATAATGAACTGTCCTTCATCGAAATACTCAAAATTTCGTCCAGATGAGATAAAAATGTCACTTTTTTTATAATAAATATGTCACTTAAGTCAGTTCGTTTTGTGTAAAATACCCTCGAAAAATTCTTCTATACCTGTCAACTTAGAAGCCGTAGAAAAGGGGAGTCATTTGCAAACGGATGCTACAAAACACATACCAACTTCAAAGTCGAGTGGAAGCCCGCGTCATTTTTCAAGATTGACAGATCATGACCGAATTCAGCCTGGGGTTCACACCAATGAGAATCACTATGATGATCCAACTGACGAATTGCATATAAGGCTGCAACGAGAAGGGAGTCAGACCGATAGTGGAATCAGCAGCTCATCCACGGATAAAAATTTGCTTGTCGGTAAATATGGAACCAACAATGTCGTATCGGGAGATAATGAACAGCTGACGCAAATCGGGTAGGTTAACCACTGTGAAAGTTGCGCGTAAAGCTCCAGTGTGTGTATTGATGCTATTTTGAGAGATTGTTTTCTCAACTTTTCGACAGTGATCACCCGAAAGTTGTGAAAACCAAAAACTTGTCAATTCCGACGAGTAGTTCTAGATGTGAAGGTTCTTCTTCCTTATGATTTGGTTTGTTGTTCATTAATGAACAAACAGTTTTTCTGCTCTTTCTTTAACTGGTTGACGAGCCTACGGAAACTGTAGTCGAAAACGGTCAGCTGCATTTTGCGTTCTAAAGCTGTCGTGTGTGACATGTTTTACACTACCTGATTTCATTTGTCACCGAGAAGCTAGAGCCGTCACACCCAAACAATTCATAACTTCGTTTTCAAACGTACCTTTACAGCTCGCAACTTCCTGATAGAACAAAACGACTATGTCATAACTTTTACTAGAACCAAGGGAGAAGCAAGTCACGGTCACAGTAAATGACCACCGAACCAATGATTTCACAATGTGGCTGAACGGATCACGACATGAAACGTCTAATCACAATTACCTTCGTTTATCGCTCAGGTTTACTGCTCATGTCGAACGAAGACAAGTAATGTCCCGCTAACTCCAGATGTTAATTAGGGTTGAAGAGTGACTCCGTCTCCAAATTTGTATCAAAGTCTACACAGTAAGTTTATGGACATAACATTATAAATTAGCCGGTACAAAGGGGCAGATTAAAACAAGAACAGTTTTATGATATACCTTCCGCTGATGAACAATGAAATCAATAGCTATTAGCGACATTTTGTGATAACAGACGTCAATCACTTATATCCATGTGCACAAACCTATGCAATCTAAAACTAAGTGGAACTACTTGTAATGAACCGCGGATTCGTAGACAAAATGCACGCCAGACTTAATGTAGACAAACTGGGGAGACTTCCAACACGTTTCAATGATAATCAGACTGTTTTGTGCGCTTGTCCACTCAAAAAATCAGTTCTGTCAGCCCATTCTGGACGGCAGTTTCAGAGTCAGATCTCGGTGTTCAGGAAGAATTCGTCAATTATAAAAATCCCTACTGAACAGCGGTTAAAATTTCAGTCAGAGTTTCTGCGAGACCTTAGATCTTACTCACCAATAACCGTTAGGAAAGGACATCATCAAAATAACCTAATCGGGTCGTCCGTGACGACTGGCGAAATCGTCTATCAACCAAACACTAGCGTATAAAGTTTTCTACTTGAACCAACCAGGATGAGGCGCGAAGGTGGGCATGAGTACCGTGATAACCCGAGGAACCAATCAGAGCGCAACGGCTATGGAATTAACCATACTGTGTCACCTAACCACGAAGTGGCCTAAACCACTGAACATTGGTTCAACTTGTAGTTGGCTCCATTTGGCGATTAACTGATTATATATATATATTTACATGCATTTCATTCATTTGTTGAACTGGTAATCGGCATTACAGCGTATTCTACGCAGTCGTGTTCTTCCTGACTCCGCTCTAGTAGACTGGGTGAAGCCATAAAGCGAGGGTCCGAGTATATCAACCAAGTCAGGATAGAACGCTTTAGCAAGAAAAGGGCGCATTACTTCAATAACACAATCTTTTCTTATTGCTGATAGAAAATTTCATGCTCCAGGAAATGATTCAATCATTCGCATGCACAAATTGCTTAAATACTATGCTATAACACTCACAATAATATAATGGGAATGAATTTACAATGCTTTATGCCATCTGTAACAATGGATATAACGATTTGTGCTAATAACTGACCGGATAAAGTACACCAGCTTACTTAAAAGCAAGAATTGTGAATCTTCCTGATAAACTCATGTCAGAGAACACATGTTGAAGATGTATTTCCTGCGGCTAATCGTTAGAGTAATCATTTGCTTTTCCCTTCGTTTCATAGGAGTGCTCAAGAATGGCTGGACATCCGGTGATTAAACAAACCGCCGTATGTTGTTTCACAAAGACCGTTACAGTTTTCTCCCTTTCTTGGCGCATTCAAGCTGGCTGAGGCCACCTAAATTCGCTGTTAGTCCTGCGTAGTATACACTCTTAGCAGCGCTTGTATGCTAATTAAGTATGTTACTATTTCGTGCATTCTGAGTGAATATAATTGGCCACTTGAAGTTTATAGTGATCGCGTCTGCATCACAGACGATGCAACAGCCTGTAAGTGCAATGGCTACCGGTGAAGTTTACAGGAATTCAGTGTGAACAAGAATACCACCTCGTAGGTAAACCTATGGTATGACACTTCATCTTTGGTTCATATAACTTTTAAACGAGTAGGACAAGTCGTTTTGTCAAGCAACCTATGGCTGAGCACTTATTAGGGGTTGTCAAAGGCGACTTCACAGTTTTAGCTGTTTACAGCGATAATCACGACGATCACTGTTTCGTGGGCCATTGAGTCTCTTGTACTAACTGGTCGAGCAGCATCGGCCGGGCTTAAGTACACCCCGGTTTTTAACGTAATCAATCTCACTGTTATAGCGTGTACTGCGCAATCAGTTGAATAAACGTTGAAACCATTTTTAATGACTTGACAACTTTTTACTGTGTGTGAGCTCTATGATGGCTACAACAGAGGTCAAATCAAGCCGCACCATTTTGTGACGTATGCTTTCTCTCTGTTCGGATCTGTAACTTTTGCTTACGTTTGTTGGTTCGGTGATATATTGTGCAATGGAATGGTAACACTATACTCCGTCAATAATCAATTATTTGTACACACTGACTCGAACTTTTTATTCGCCAGTATATTTGATGCCCAATTCACCAAAACATTTTATCCCTTATAATCCGCAGGTATAATCACTTAATTAATTTATAGTAATGCCATCGAAGGTTTCATTTACCACATATACGTCTACGTTTGCAGACCAAAAGTACAAAATTTAGAACGCCTTTCCTCCAGTTCATCTGTACAGTCAACATCAGCCACTGACAACAAGCGTGCGATTCGGCCATCTTTGTCATGTTTTGATAGACGCGAATGGCGTTTAAATAATGACAAGAGAGGGAATCGGGACAACTCTTCAGGTAACTGCACAAATCCTGGCAACTTGCGTCAAACTCAGAACACAACAGTCAACACCAAATCTTTGATGACTCCTATCCTGGCTCCGCGAACTGTTGTCATTCAGAAATCATCCCACTCAAAAACCGGATCATCATTCGGGCTGTCTCTGCGTACAACAAAAAGTGAGGAAGCAAGAAAACTTTTGATTCTTGTCGATCCGTTTTAAACGTCCACGACTCTGTATGAATGTCAGACGCATGAGGTGTGCAAAACAAACGTAGTTATAAGTACTGCGTGATTCATAGTGGAAGAAGGCATTTTAAATGTTTTCTCGGAAAAGTTCGAAAATTTTGACAATAGAACTAAAAATGAGGTCACTGTCACAATATGTATTTTGCAAATCCAGGGCTTTAAAACCACACATGTTTGGTAAACGACCGCTTTTGAGGATAGTGAATCTCTTACCACTATTCTTCATACAGTTGACGAACTTGAATTAAAAATCTGCCTAATGATGACGGTATATCCTCGTACGTTTTTGTTGCAGATGCTGATATTGTTGCACATTTTCATCCAACACTCGGGAAGCCAAGTTTACAAATAGCCACCCGGATCATACCTAATATGCCCGCGTACAATGCCGGTATTCGTGAGGGCGATTTTGTACTCAAGGTAAGATCTTAGCGGAACGTAGTGTTGGGGTTCATGCAAAGTTGCCAGAACAGACAACATACGCTCAACCTCCACAAGCATTTTATCTGTCAAACGATGCACTTCTCACAACCATCCCATCCTACCATTGTTACAATACAATTCAATAAATTCCCCCGCATCCTCGAGATTTAAGAAGTGATAACGTGAAAATTGATATTTTGGACTGTATCTACAGTCTCTCCATTAATTCGTGTGTATTGACAAAATTGCTATCAGTAGCACATGAACGCTGAGTGTGTAAATTTGTCATTTAATGCCGCACCGTCTGACGGTGATGGCTGGTGGTAGCACCCACATGCACATTCACCAACTGCTTGCTTGTTGTCAAATGATCCGTGGACCCGTGTGGTTATGCTTAGTATGGGTTCATTAGGTTGTTTGAAAAATTCTGGCTACCAACAAGTATGGTGCAACCTTTGTACTCGTGAGGATTTTATTGTCGGGCAATCACAGAGGCGTAACCTAATAAGAAACCACGTACACAGAACCAACCTCTAAATGTCACAGCCAGTAAGTGGGCAGAAACTGCCATATTTGACGGCGCGTAACATTTGACAGTGAAGAGTTCCGGAGCAAGTGACAATTATCACATTGTCTGTTAGGAAAAGTTTAGACTGAATCAATTTTCCATTTGACTACACATCTACTAAAACCATAGAGATTGCAATTGTCCATAAACAGTCAGATAGTAAGCTGCCCTACCGTTCTCCAGAAAGCTCTGTTTATAGTTAGGACAGAGTATTTGGTCATCGGACTTATAATAGTTCAGCAGTTTGTTTGTCAACAACTTAAATAGTTAGTGCTCAGTGACTCATCGGCCTCGCGACAGTGGAAAGCCAGTCAATATTAAACATAGAAGCTGTATGTGACAGCGTAACCTCTGTGTATTCGGCAGAAATATCCAAGCCACTTGTGATTTTACGTCACACGGCAGTGAACACCATCTACAGAAAAAGAACATTAACTTTTTCAGATATTCAGAAAAACAATGAGAGGTCCACATTAAAAATAGCACAAGACTCTGGCCACTGGGCGATCGTAATAATCCTCATGCAAGCTATGTGGACCGTGTGCCCCACGTCCGTTTGACTGCAGTTAGATATTTGAGTAGGTCCAGTATCTTCACTTGACCTACTGACACTATAAACTAAAAACTACCTCGGCACCTCTTCACGCTGTACATCCCAAATGGAAACACAACCAGTGACACCCACAGAGCTAACCCCTGGTATGGATTAATGCTGTTTAGGCAGAATTGCTCACCTCTTTGTTCATCAAACGTGTACCTTATTTGTCTTCTTTTTAAAACAGGATTTATTGCCACAAACTGTGAGATCCCTCCAGTTTCTAATAGTAGCAAATTGGGAACAAACTGCTGATGAACGTTTGTTTGATTTGAAGCTATAATGAGTATACCCATTGTTGTATTTATATGAAACAATTCGGGAATCAGACAGAAAGCAAAGATAGAAAACTATACCATATTCGTTGTACAGTTCGCTCTCAGCCTCCGGTTAAATTGGTACATATTCACGGAATGACCCATTTTACCCATGGTGGCACACCGCGACGCTTGAGATAGTCATGTTAAGCAGTGTTATACGAATTTCGGTGTACTTCTAACTCAGTGTAGTGTTGAGAATGGCCACAATCATCCAATTTGACGAAGCATGAACACGTCTGGTGCGAGTGAGAACCGGAATTTATCTAAACTGCTCTAACCGTTGACAATAAAATTTTAGTTTCATGATAAGCATGTTCAGATAACAAAGCGACACTTTCGAATGGCATTAATGCGAAAGCAACTTACTTCACCCTACACTGTCAGAAACCCGGGAAATTATCCGTATTCCGTAGGCAAATTCAAATGGTACCTCTACAGCATGTAAATTTTATTACCACATCTAGTATATGTACTCCTTTCGACACAAGAATACAGGTGAGCAAAAATGAGTGCTTCATACCTATAGTAAACCGTTATGTGGAACCAAATCAGTCAGATAGACCAATCGAAATTAAGTTTTGTCGCCGTGATGCAATCGGCATTCAGGAACTGGGAGATAATTCAAAAGTTACGAATTTCTTGGTCTTTTGTTTACATCAAAATTTCATTTCTTTCAGCGCAGAATCTGCCTTTGATTTGCTGAAATAGGTTGTGTTTGTCACCACCTCAACTGAATGACTTTAAAAGTACACCTAATCCTACACATGTCGTTACTTTGTCGAACGCGGACCGTGTAGCTTGCTGGCATATGTCGCTCGCGCGACAATTTGACTGAAGGTTCAGGAAACCTAGGTGATCAGTCGTACGCATTGTTTATCATTATTTCCTGTTTGATCCGTGGATTTCGCCTCACATAAACAAAACATATATTTTACGGGAGAAGGATTTGTTTCTGGTGACTGGTAGGTGGTATGTGCGGAAATAACTATTTGCGGGGGTATCGCCACAACATTTCTTCAAGGATTCAAATAATTTCATGATGTATTGCAGGAAGCTTTACATAGATTACAGTACACAGCTTTGTTAAAACACAAAGAGTAGTGACAACTAATTAGTAAAATTATAATGATTTCCACGATGCGTAGCTTTCGTAGCACTGACAACGAATTTACCGCGACCGTTAGCTCATTCACATACAACTGAACCATTGGTCAGTTCTAAAGTGTGCTTCCTGGACCAACTCAACGAAGTTGGATAAGACACTGGAGGGGTCATATTAGCTCACACCACAAAAGACAAGCACAACATATACTCAGCTGTATTAAAAAAGCAAATAAGTTGATATGCACGTTACTAGATTCTTCGCTCGTGTTCTAAACCACATGTTTGTCCATAGTTTCGTGAAATATGTATTAATTTAAAAATTCAGCTCGCATCAGAAGTTCGAATAAGACAGACAGAATTTGCACTGAGTTTCAAGGGTTTTGAGTACCTCAGGTTGAACATCACCCACATTTCATCAGAGTCCCTGCCTGTCCCTTAGCCCACTTCGTGAGGAACCACTGTACTCGAGTTTTGCTTTTATAAGAGCTCATTATTAGTGAAAATCCCTACTCGAACCGAAATTTACATTCTGAACCTCCTGTTTGTGAAACTAGCGTGTTAACTACAACACCAGTAACTTCACACTGAGCGTGGCCGATCAGTCATATCTAAACGTTTAATCGAAACCTAGTGTGAACAGTGATTGCATTGCCTGATCATCTCGATAGGAGACATAGTAACCCCGTTTTCAATTCCAATCAATCACCGTGCAATCAGGAACTCCCCAGCAAGGCCGAAGTCATGGACTTCAATGAACTAACTGAATAATGTATACAGTTTGAATTGAATTAGAGGGATTTTGATTATTTCAATTTGAACGAAACTCCAGTCTAGTACTTCCTTACGAAGTGGACCGGCCAGATGCTTATCTGGATGCAAGGGTTATGATCAAATACCAAATGATTCAAACCGAAAACTGGCGGAACACAAAAACTGGTTTCATACTGACCCAGTGGTACCAAATTTACTATGAAATTAATCGGTTCGTAGCAAACAGTGGGGGAATGGACAATTTATTGGCGGATTAGGATAGCTGACTAATTCCAGGAAATGGCGGGGTTCGCGGAAAACCGTTTCTAAACACCGATAGCTGGCTGGAGGTGTTCGATTGCGATCGCCTCATTAAACTGCAAGAATCTTGGAATGGACTGGCATAACAGGATTTTGAATGTACAAGCTAGATCGATGAGGTAATCGGTGGTCAGGGTGTGTCTAGAGACCGGTTAAACTGGCTGTTTACGTGTCGGAAACATTGATGTTCTCCTGCAAAACACACTTTTGTACACGTTCAAGCAAATGTTCGTTCGCTCTGGAGGTCAAACATTCTTCAGTTCTGCCTGTGTGGCTTTCTCCGCATTAAACCACAGAAAGTCTGTTCCTCCTGTTAGGAAGACTTTTGCGCTGAAGTACAGATTTCAGTACTGACAATCACTTCATTACCTTGGACCATTATCATATTGTTCACTGGCAGCCAGGGTTTGACAAAATTACACGCAGCCTCATTGGTCGAGCCCGTACAACATGTGTTGATCTTCTACTTTCGGCGGTAACCGGATCTCGGGACCTTATTATGAAACTGTGCATCTGCGATGTTTTTTTATTCTTAACACTTCCGTGGTTTTAGACTAAAACTGCTGAACCTGTTCTGCTTCTCTTTTAACGCAATTAGCAGGTTGAAATTGTTCGTGACTTTTCATTCTGTACGTTACGTTTATACGGCCCCGAACTCTTGTTATCTTCTCATCCCTAAAGTGTTGTACCCATTAAACGCATTTATTCGTCACACATAACGCAGTAGTTCTTCAGGACTTTCTACTGACGGGAATGGGTTGAACTGGTTAATTACTGGAGGACAATCAGGCACACGTATCTACCGTAGAGGACAAACCATCAGTGATCCCAGTTCATTCTTTTACAGAGAGTCCTCAGTAACCGTTTGTACACTGTATCAATAACCACTGTATGTGATTAGCTGGTTCCACAGAGTCTCCAGATAGTCAAATGAAGTGTTTGTACTTTTTCTTAATTTGCATTGAGGACTTCCACAAGATGTGTATTCTTACGCTTTCGTCTTTCCTCTTCAACCCACTTGACGCCTATGTCTTCCACAAACCAAGTTGTTGTGTAAGCTTTCTCAACGTTTGTCCTGCTGCACGTTAGGACACGTTGTTTGAGAGGCATTTGCCACCTATTATTCCTGTTTTTCATGTCAAGCCAGATAATTACTGTACTTATTTTAATTCAAACGGTAAACGAAGATTCAAGTTTTTCAGTCAATCAGTCATACAAATGAATTAACGGATACACAGTTAGTTCAGTCGGAGTTTGGCATTTTTTTGTTAGGCTGTATGGGATTAATTCCAATGATACAGGATGAAGACTTTGTAGACTTTTTTGGATAATGAGTTCATAGCATTTTTACCCATATGCTACATGTAGCCTACTGCTACGTAGGCTCATTTATGTCCACAGCTTCTTAATAACGTGCCTTTCAAAATACACCAAAATGAAATTTGTGAACATTTTCATTGCAGAAAGTGATGATGTAATGTTATGAGCAGAATACGACAACGTAGGCCTCCTACAGAATGCTCCGGCCAAATATCACCTGTAGGGGCATAAGTGGATAGTAAAATTCCTGGCTTTTTTGGCGGGTGATGACGCAATAGTATAACTAGAACTGTAGTCCGCGTTCACATCCATTGATGATCTCAGCTTCTTACACCCTTGAATGTGCCTATGTAAACAAGTCTTCATGGTTAGTGGTCACTTTTGAAGGGCGCCATCATGGGGATACTGTGGACCATCTGCAGATAGTGGGTTGGAACTAATGTCACTCTTTAATTGTGATTACTTGTTTCTGTTACATATTTCTTCTGTTCCCTTAGCTTTTGTGCAGCATGATATCCGTCTTGTTGTGGTTATTTGCGCAGGTAATATTCTTGAATTTCTAGCTCGAAGCCTTCCTATGTCTTCCCCCTAAGCTGATTAAGATCGGTTTGCTCAACGGTCTTATTCTCGAGCCCACCCTTGTTAGATGAGCTTCCATCAATCTATTAAATTGAACTGATGAATACACTACGTATTAGGTTCCAAACACCTTAGACGGAAGCTCAAACGACGGTCTATTTGATACTCCATTTGTCACGGAATAATGTTACGGGGAGTGGTTCCTAGCTATAGAAAAGCAGTGAGACATAAGAAACGTTTTACTAGTGCGTTTGTTTAATGAAGTTTATGAAGCTCGCTGGTACACCCCATTTCTGTTCACATTTTCAGTGCATTTAGTTAGCAAAGACGGCTAGTAGTGATGGTAGTCAAAATTGTTTCCACATAATACTTTTCACTGATAGGATGGATACGGTTTCTCCTCTTCTCCATTGAGAATGCCTGTTAGAATAGTTCACAAAAATGAATTACTTGGGGTAGAACTCACTTTTCGTTGCAAACGAGCAATCACTTTACGCAACAATTAAATACTGCATCTTAACAGCTTCGGATTATCGAGATAATTTTTCAGTTAAATTTGGCGGTAATGTCACTTTCACAGGAACAGTGTTGTTCATGAGTTACTGGCAAAATCGATCAAGGTAAGTATGATGCAATACTCAGGAAAATATATTTTTAAAAAATAGACACAAGGGGAATGTTAGACTGCTGGGATATAAATTTGATTTGAATCCATTGCTAACGGTGTAATCTGTGTGGTCGATATTCACTCCAAATTTGTTTAAAATCATCGATTTTTGCTGAAGGTACCAAAACATGAATGGATACTTGGAAAATCGACTTTGGACATAGCAGCTCCCTGTGAGCAGACTACAGTGTGCAACAGAAGTGTTCATAGTAAACCACACTTGCTAGTTTTCTGGTTATAAACATAATTATAACTACAGGCATTTGCCACAACGCTGACCTGTTCTCGCGGATCTTTCGGTTTGTATGACTGATAGAATGTTGTCTTGGTGTATTATAGTGTTCCTTTCTGAAATGCTCGCAAGCTGGCATATTTTTCACTGCTCACTCATTTATCTATATCAGTCTTTTATCCGCGTACATAATCTGTAAAACACATTTCATTTATTGATCTGCTGAGGGGCTTAGGCCACAATTCGCCTTTCTGTACAACGTTCCGAAACTCTTGGAAAATCCACTGACAACAGTTACGCAAACTAGACTGCTTAAATTCAGCAATTTGTTTAAAGACCTTTCGAAAACACCCGCTCCATGCCGATTTGTATGTCTCATGTCTGTTTTGATCAGGAAGCGCTCATTCCTTGTCAGTTAGGACAATTTAAGTCAGCAAGCAAAACATCTTTTTCCCACTAGTTAGGCTACAGTTGGTACAGTGTTGTACTGTTAATCGAGCTAAACAGCGACCTTCAAAAATACTGGTTTTTTACTCACTTGTGTTTACACTCTGTAAAACAAAAAATATTTCAATACCTTTTATTTCCCGATTCTATTCTGAATTAACCTGTCAATCAGTCAGTGTTTGAAATATTTGTTCAGGAGGAAATGAGGGAAGACTGCTTATGGTGTCCACATGATGCTGGTTTGGACCTCCCATATGGTGGAAGATTGATTGAACTTGATTAAGTTGACGACACGATGTAAGCTAGCAATTCGCAAGAAGCGTAGATGTTGGGTACTACTTCGTTGTTTGCCAATTATTTCGGAGTGTGTCTTGCAGCCTTAGAATGCAAACAGCTTCTGCAGAACTGTTATGATTATGCAGGCGTAATTTTATACAATGATGTTACGGAGGTCGTTGAACGGTTTGTGTGCTTGTTAAATTTTGTCATTAACAGTGTAGTTATGGGAGATGAAGTATGAACCTTTGTCTCAAAAGTTCGGTTACTTCTCAGCTTGGAACGATTCTGGTGACAGGATTGCATCTCTCTGAATTTAACGAGTGTATCGTATCAAGCCATTTTGAGGGGTATACCACTTTTCTATCCTAAAACCTGGTGGTTCAGACAGAAAGTTAATTCCCCTCACGTAGTTAACCGCTACTATTTGTGTCCGACCGTATATACCGAATGGCGCAAGCGGGTATTTGATAGAGTTCCAAACGCGTTACACTGTTCAATTGTGTTCGCACTCATAGCGTTACATGGTTGGGCCATACGCTAAGAGGAGAAGCTAATTCTTTACCACAAATAGCACTGTATCCATGTGCCTCAGTCTGCTGGAGTAGGGTGCGAACTGGGCAGCTGGCCACGTGACGTGAGTAATTAAAGGCGTCCACCAGTATGTTAACCACCATAGGCCCGGTGCCTATACTGGTTTGAAACATCCGTGACACACTGAACTGGTGATTGAAAGCTTCAGGTGAGTCGACTACTAGCCGAGCACAGTAACGTGAATGTTGTCATTGTTTATCTGAATTGTCTCTGAGGTAGTTGCACTTACCAAGGCGATGCGGTTGAAGCAATGAAGAAAATCTTTTTTGTTGACGCATTGATTTCATATATATATATATCGCTTGTTTGTTTGCAAGTTGCAAGCATCTTGACACCGAGTGCTTTGTGTGTAGGGAAAGTTCTTTTCAGCAGTTAATTCCCCTTATTTCATTGTCTTTTTTACTGGACTACGGCCTGTACTCTTCTTAATGAGTGTGTGGCAACAGTGGCATCAGTACGAACCATTGATTTATTGTTGTCCTTCGTGATTTCGATGGTGACGATGACTAGAAGTAAGAAAAGCTTCGGACGCCTGACTACTGAGTTGAAAACCAGCTTTTAGGCTTGATTATATCAGAGTTTTAGGAAACCTGCCATTATTGTCCCAAGTTTTGTAGGCACGGTCAATGGAAATAAGTTAAAATATGATGCAAATCTATTTAGAGTCTGCAGGAAGCATCGAAAATTTGATCGTTGACTTCCAATGCTTTCGAAGACTCAGTATGGTGAACCGCCACCTGTAGTTCATGGGCGAAGTCAGTGCATTAAATCAAGTACGACTGCTTTCAGCCCCATAGTATGATTACAGTTTTTAGATCGTTTTGCGAATTGATTAGTCAACTTATGCAAGCATGTTTTTTCAACTGGCAATAAAAACGATATGACTGGCTACCCTTCAGTGAGGGCAGGTAAAGAGGCTGCGTTCTAGTTTCTCTTTGACAAATGTTCGGAAAAAAATACTTAAATGAAAAGCATTCGAATGTGACAACAGAACACACATATTTACAATTCTTATTTCAAGTACACCCTGACAGTTTTGATGTAGAGGTGTTTGTCACATGCTCATTCTCAATTTCGTGTGTCTGCTTTTCAACCGGGTAACACAGCAACAGATGTGGACTTGGTAAATAATTCGCTTAAATATCCATTGATAATGTGATAATAAGATACCCTAATGCGTCCTCTGTTTCCAAAGCCTGCAAATCCATATTCTTATCATGCTATTCTTTGACATGAGTGAACATTTTGGAAACTTCTCATATGCTTCAGATTAACGGGGTGGATATTACGCGATTTTCTCACGAGGAGGTTGTTCAATACTTGTCAACAGTCGCTTTGGATTCTGTATGCCTAACGATCGCAAGTCCTTGTAGCGTCCTTAAACAACATCCGCCAGCTCCAAAGCCTCCGCTAAATGAGGAAATTTTGACACAGACTCCAGATGGCCACCATGGGTTGCACAAATTGCCATCCACTTCCAAGTCAAGTAATTCGACCAGTTCCGACGTCTACTACAGTTTTCCAGAAGTTTCCATGTATGACTGCATCCCACAAGTTTTATTACAATGCCAACAACAGCCGAGTCGGGTGCCAGATGTTGAGTTAACAAAACTCAAGTGCACTGCAACACATTTCTCTGAAAGCTCCGGACTATCGTCAGCACGCTGTTCTGACAGAACAAACTGTTCTTCTATACGAGGTTAGAAAAATACCTCTACCACATGTTTGCAATAATCTCACAGGCCATATTCGGGATTTTTTATTCTGTATGGTGAAAGCTAGGCAAATTAGCCAAGTGAAAGTTAAAAACATAAGCGAAACTATCTTAAATTATCTTTTGTAAAACAATGAACATGTTTATGTTAAATTGTGGAACGAATACTTCCTATTTCATTGTCGGTTCTGTGGAGCAAAAGAGAACATTGCATTCTGTGAAACCGAACACCACTGACCAGCCATCTTTTGCTGTTATAGTGGACTTAGTTTGAATATGGTCCTTCTCGCCAGGGCGTTAGTTATAACTAAAATGGTTGTCATTGTATACGCCCTAAAAGCCATCAGCAGCCTAAACTTTACTGAGTAATGAATGAACGATTGTGTATACTAATTCAGTCGTGCCGACCATAAGATGAATGGCGCACTTCTCAGGGTGAACGCATTTAGAAAACTTGGCTGACGGTAAAATGCTGACCGTAGCAAGAATGTGTACTACTAAAATACTTCAGCAAGTGGGTAACTCCAGTTCATTACTTGATTCAAATAGGGGCTAACTGCAGAGTCTATGATAAGACGAAAACGGGCATACATTCTGAGATATGTTCAATTCATGTTGAGTAAGCATCTCCCCGTCCATATCGGGAATCAGCCTATGTTCGGTGGTTACTGCCTCTTTGACTTGGAGAGAAGTCTCAGTCGTAAAATCTTCGACTGAAGTTAACAGACGGTAACCGTATTTCATATCAGTGCTCTCAGGTTACTGTGGTTGAACGTTTTTCTGGTGACTACTCAATGGTGCTCAGTGTGTGGTTAGTCACACGGTGGACAACAGGATTGCCATATGTAAGCATAACTGGAATTCTCGTTTCGCCTGCGCCGTTTACAAATCAGAACAGGGGAGGAACTCGAATATTCTGATCATTTTAAATGTGCTGACCAAAAGCTATCTGGAATTTCGACCCTTACGGTCACCTATGAGTTATCCTCAAAGTATGGTATTATCTTTCATCGTTGAAACTCCCCAGGTGTTCATCATCCAGAACACATTTAAAGGTTACGTAGGGAATTAAAACAGACATTTTATGAGTTACAGTTTCTATTTTAACTAGCGATGTGTTTGTAAACCTATGTAGGACATGGTTGGTGACGCCGAGGCAAAATCACCTCGGTTTCCACGCCCCAGTTTTTTATGCTTGACTCGCGCTACTTAAATTTCGACAAGCCACAACTTGTGGGAGATCATTTCATAAAGTTGATCTTTGGCTAGTACACCGTATGTCCAGAGAAGATTAACAAAAAACAAGTTTTAGTTATGATGTTTCTCTCCAATTAATCAATATATTATGTTAAGTCTTACCTGACAACCGCAAGATTCTAACAGAATTGGCCGCGTAATTTTGACACAATAAAACTCAAGACTGGGTCACAAAAACTACTGTGGGCTACGTTGGATACATCGTTCTTAAGATCATGCCAGTTGACATGTTAATTTTATACAAAGTAACATCGCACAAAAGGAGCCAACTACTCTGCTGTATTTACTGATTTATTTAGACGAAGGCGTTTGGAGTCAGTCTATGGACGAAGTCGGCAATACTAATGTGTCTGGCTACAAATCTACAGTAAATTGCTCTACTAACTTGATTCCGGCCTGTCGGCCGATGGATACATCCTTGCTAGTGAATCAGCCAGCAGACAAGTTGGAGAAACGTATGCCGGCTCTTCATTCATCACAGACAAACCGGTTGCCTAGGTCACAGACAGTCTGTGGATTATCGGATGTAAGTAAAGAATTGCTGGCACTTTTTATCACATGCAATTTTTAAAAATAGCTATAATTACCAGTAAGCTGTTTTAAATTGTTGTGTACGTCGTGGCAGGAAGACAACACGTGTTCCACAGAGTGTGAAATCTACTTTGAAATGACAGAAAATTCCATAATTATGAAGGCATGAATCATGTGCTACCATGGCTTACTCTAATAATTACAGTTCCAAATAAATTATTGACGTCTGTACTAAGAACTTTCGGAAATGGTAAATCTTGCAGCAGGGCACATTAGAGTGGTACCAGCGAATCACTCATTTTCGAGACAAATTTTGTGCTAGAGTAAGCACTATCTTGCGCATGCTCCCAACACCTCTCACGCTCGCTTCCCTGATTCCACTATAAAGCCCATGAATAAACTGAGAACAAGTAATGTGCAGGAGAAACATGTGGAATGTTAGTCGGTAAACAATCTGTGACACAGTAGAACTATAGTAACAACTGCACTGGTTGTTTTCTCATTATAATGACCCTTCTGTGCTAGTAAATGGGGGTTGGGTGTACACGAACAGTTGCCCTACCAATACCTCCTTTGCTAATATAAAAACGTGTTGAGAAGCTGTTTCACTTTTCTTCATTCGGTTTTGCTATCAGGAATCGGTTTAAAACAAAAAGTTATTTTTTTGTGGATACATCTATCCCAATAAAACCAACAAATAAATCATATTAAAGCTTTGAAGAAATTACGGTGAAATCAACATGTAGAGTCTGTGCATGGACAGCCGCAATTTAGTACGTTTGTAGAACAGGTCGGATAAAAAATTTGCCAATATCGTTTGACTGGACAGTGCCACATGATACATATCCTTGAGATAAGGGTAATTTCTCAATAATGGTGTGTGACCCAATGAGAGACAAACGTTAGAGGAACTGGGTAATAACAGTATACGCACCTTGTGTCATCTTCCACTATGACTCACACCATAACGCACAGATGGGAATCGGGGCTTTACTTTCAAACACATGGGTGTGGCCACATACCAGCCCGTTATCATTAATTACTTCATATGTTTGGGCGTTTGAGATGACGATGGAGCCATGACAACAACTAGTAATTAGTGGTTGCTTAGGTGGTCAAACGCAAACTTGATGCAGATTGCAGTAAGCATGCGAATCTTTGTACGGGTGAATAATATGATACACTCTGCCTAGTCTGGAGGAAGGTTCATCGTCAATTATTTACGCAAATCGCTTTGACTTGTTTGACTGAATATGTAAACAGTTTTGAAGTTGCCGACGGCGGCACACATGCATGATTATTTCCAGTTTGGAGCGACTTATAACATTTGGCTGTAGACTATTCACTTTTATATTGATCTGTATCACCTAGAAAACCTAACGCTTAAATGCAGATCATCGTTCATACCTTGACCACGAGATTGGGTTTTCATTCTCTCATGTTCTCCATTCAATCGGTACAACGTACTCCAAAATAAATTCTAATATAGAAACTTGAAAATGTTGATTTAGTTCCAAGTAACGTATGCGTATGATTGTATCGGAAGCGAAACATTGCAAATCTTATACCAAACGAAATTATCTCCTTAGATCGAGGGGAATATTTATCATTTGTTTCGAGTACCGATGTTGAACTTCACCGCTAGACCTACACAAATAAATTCTGGAGAACAAATTATCGACATTCTTTCAATTTTTCATCAACCTCCGATAGAAAACGTGTTTACCTTGTTTGAATTCTTGCAGTCGCAGTCAATCCTGGCAGAATCGCCTTCAACTGCTCAGTCATTTTATTTTCCGAAAAATCCTCGATTTCAACGGGTTGGTTCGCGGGAATCCAACTCTTCCGTGTGTTCTATAGCGAACAGTTCCCGGTCTCAGACACGCTCAGGTGTTGTCCGATCCCATTCTGGATCAACAAGCGTATCACGAAGGCCAACCCAATGTTCTTCGTATATGGCGACTGACTCTCCGCAACCAATAAACCGCTGGAATCCAACTCCACCGAAACTTACTGTGATAAAAGCTGATAGAAGTCAGTCGATACAACGAGAATGTTCGCAAAATCAGCCATTGAGCGGCCCTCAGTTGATTCGGAGATATCCTGCGCATCGGGTTCGTACACCCAGTCTAAACCGGATCACTGGAAACAATGGAGTCAATTCCGATTTAATTATTCTTCCACCAGCGGAGTTCCGCTAGCAACTTGCATGCATCTCGGTAGCACTTTTATAATTCATTTTGGCTACTAATGAGTAGTTGATTATCACTCAGCTGTACAGTTTGATGCACTGTGATGACCACTCGATCTTCAAGATGTGTAGTTGTTGCACAATACATTTTGTTGTACTATGCTTAGCAAACCACATACTTTCTCCCAACAGAAGAGTAAAAATATATCAGACAAAGCCTTTCAAAATTACTTCTTACTATTTGAGAATGCTGTTTAATTTCACATTGTGCATAATCGCTGCTTTTCGCACTGCACCCATATTAGCCACCCGAAAAAATACTGCACCTCAGTAAAAGGTTTAAAAATAGAATTATTACCACCTTCACTCAGTTCCCTTTTGCACCTCCTGGGCCGTTTGTTGGATGATGAGCAAACGCAGACAGTTCTGCAGCCTGGTTTATCTTGCTGTAGTAGGTTGCCCTATGGCGTAAAAGAGATATTTAGCTGTTTTTCGATGTATTGTTCAGTTAAACAAGTGTACACACAACCAGTGTTAACTTGCTGCTGGTTATGAAGCAAAATGTGTTGTTGCGAAAATGATCAATACGTTTCCGATTTCACAGCTTGATAGTGAAAAGTATTGCGCGGAATGAAGTAATTTTGTGTCAGACTATGTGTCCCAAAGTGAACGGACTCATTTTATAATGACAAGTACCTCATTTGAAACTGGAAAATGTTTAAAAGAAGGGTAAATATGGCTGCTTTGAACAAATTTTCTTCAGTAGGGGCCGCCTTCGCGACATTATAGAACACTTTCCGTTGAGTATGTTCCTGTTTTCTGACGGACTGCTATGATCGAAGATGCACGCGGGAAGGTATCAACTTGATGTAGTACCTTCAGACCAAGGAAGTAAAACAATTCATCGAAATGCGCCTGTTTTTTTGCATTGGATATAACTTGACTTTCCACTTTTTTGAAGCAGAATATAGAATGCGGCACTTTGTTCATTCATAAAAGCGGGCGGTTTTTCACAGACTCAAGCGTAGTCAGGCATCAGTATTTTCAAAACAAACAAACAACAACAGGGGTAAGATACTTCTACAGAACTAGTGAAGTGTATTGAAGTGGATGCTCGAAGCAATAACTGGTCGACGATTGGCGTAATAGCATCCTGACCAACTAGCATATTATGGTGTCCTTATATCGTTGGGTCCGAGAGTGGTTACGAAAACCTATCTTAGGAGATTTGTTTCAGAAATTCTGCCAGATGAGCCACAAAAGGTAGATTACCCGAAGCTTATGGGTACTTTGTTACAACGAAGTAATACTCGTACGTCGTTGAAAACATAGCTAATAAGACCGCTTTATTTTTTAAGTATGTCTTGAGAGGGTTTTTTTTTAGAAACTTCACAATCGTATTCAGAACAAAAAGCGGAAAATTAATTCGGGTAAGAACACATCACTACGGGAATCTACAGTAAAAATCATTGCAACACTTAATTATCTGGTGAACATAAAATTGTTCAGTTGGCCAAGTTATTTTTTATATCTTATCTTCGCAGTGTAAGCTGCATGTTGGAATTCAGTCGTGTTTTATTGATTAGTATGGAAAATGTGACTGGTAGCTGGAGTATGTAAATTACATCCAAATTCTTTCTTACTGGTAACATTTAATAAGTGTACACATAATCGGTCAGTTCGGACTTCTTGTCAAAGGAATGTTTGTAGTTTCAAAAATACATTCCGACTCGAACTGCAGACTTCGTGTCAAGTAGCACGAACACCGGTTTTTCTCAACTGTATTTCCTACTGTACAACAAATATTTTTCGAAATCTTCAATGCAAGTGAACCCAATAGAGTGACGGCACGTATATTTCGTCTGCTGAACATGAAATCTTTAGGTTAACTGCGAGCGCAACATGTACCGTTTCCGGCGAAGCCTTCGGACTAAATAAGGAGTCAGCTAGTGATAACCCACTTGGGAGGATATAGATTCCATACACAATGCTATAAGTATCACACACATGGGACTCGAAACGAGCTGAACGCCACCATCTAAATGTTTTTAGTTGATTGCACGCAGCAAACACTTTCATTTAGCCAAAGAATATAAATGTCCTATTTCAGCATGGAGGGTCTTAGTGCTTTCAGCTCTTTTGACTGTTATTTAGGCTATCGTTCTATCTTTTTCCGTCGATGTGGCTTCATAAACCACTGAGAGGGCACCACCTTCATTTGTTCGTTTATCACCACTAGTACCACTCTAGTCTAGCGACAATACTCACCATGTTCTCAAACGTTGTTTACAACACTTTCTAGTCAACAGTGTAACGAATTAATTTCACATGCGTCGACAATAAGCTTTAACCCTCCATTATATCTCTCTAGTTTAAGATAAAACATGTAGTATCAAGCAAACTACCAAGATGAATTGGAAGTACTTCATGGGAGTCATTGATTTTGTGTTGCAGGTGGAACAACGAAGTATACAGAATTTGACACCTACAGAAACGCGGTGCGAAACGAATGAAAAGACAACTTAAATACTGCAAGTTTCATGAAAATTTATTTAACTGCCCAGAGGCACTATACACACACACCCTCCCTGGAGAGAAATCGATGTGCTTTCAAAGGGGATGGAATTAGCTTAGTACAGCACCATAAACGTTCTCCACGATTTCGCGATTAGCAAAATTCACAATTTTTGCCAACAGTATTTCTACAAATTTCCTACGTTGACGGTGAGTCAGATGGAGCAGCCTTGTCCTTCCTTTGTAAATCGACTGCCGACTAATATATTCTACAAGATTATAAAACTAGGATCAGGGCTGTTAACTGCACATCGAACCTAGTTAATCTGAAGAGTTCGAAGCCATTTTATAAATAAGAACCCGTGATTAACACCGCGAACATTGCCAAAAATAGTGGCTTAATGGTGCGTGTGCACTTACTTGCATGTCGAACATTGCTGTGTAATATACAGACAAGATTTTGAGCAGTATAGTATGTACATACCGAAACTGAAAAGAATTCTGAACGCCGGGAGGACAAAGAACCATGGGTTTCTCTTAGAACCATGTGTACGTGTCACCAAGCCGAATGACAATTTACACCTGCCATATATGTGTGGACACACGTCATCGAAGTAGGTGAGTGTAAGAGTTCCTTGTTCCGTTTTCATATAAGTCGTACGAATTTTTATACACTAAACAATTTTACAGGCAAGGCGTCTTTTTCTGTCACAAAATCCTCAACACCATGATCGTGAGAAGTGAATGTGAAACACGAATAGTTCATGATCATTTTAGGATAATTTTGTATTGCATAATCGCGAAATGTTTTATAGTAACTGTGAAGCCAATGATTTGTTACACGAGTTCAGTGCTAGCGATTATTTTAATTTTGAAACCTCTTCAGTTAATAGGTTTTTTTGTAACCCAGATGGATACTGATTTCAAGGGACCGAACTGAATTAGTGATGTTAAATTAAATACTAGGTCGGTTTTCTACATTCTGGGGGTATTCATTTTATATTGACTGTTCCAGGTTGTTACCATTCTGACAGTATGCTTATATCGGTTATGCAATTATGTATAAGATCAGTAGGATAGAGCGTTAACTTACCCCTTAAACGATTCAGAGATGAAAATGTTACAACCTTGTCATCAAGGAGCCTATTTGAAGGTTAAACACTTGGTATTTTTGTTTTAGAGCACACAACAAAGGACACAGGTAAGACATTGACCACTATGAGACTTTAATTGCCATTATCCCACCATAGAACGTAGGCTAATTACGATCTGTAATGGACTACCTTCAGCAGCATTCCCAATGCATGCCTCGTCTCGTTTTATTTACACTGTATAAGATCGAATCAAATCTAGGTTTTTTACTTCCTTGTATTTTCTGATTAGAATAAAGTTGACTGCAATCTCAAACGGACTAGAAGACAAAAACAGAAATACACTGACCAGTGCTCGACATTAACAAAGCAACCTTCTTGATTATGTATTCAGGATTGATTGCTTAACGAAGAACAACACAGTTTGCCGCAGAAATTAGATATCACTACACGAGAGACATGAGGTACACTCGGAAAGCGATCCTCACAGAAAGCCACAAGCTTGTTTACAGAACTGTCCTTATCTTAGAATTTATTGTAAGCCATGTGTAATGAATTTCTTTGTTAATGCGATTCACGTGAAAGCATACGGTCCGTTCCGATCGCACTGACGAGCGCCCTGTGTTCTACACATTGAGGATTGGCATTAAGCTTTTCTAATGCTATAATACTCCCTAGTGTTGATGGCTACTAGGCAACAGTTGTACGAGCGATATCCTACAACCCATGTAAGCTAATGAGTGGGAATTTTAAGGACGGATTGAGAAAATTTGTTAAAGCTAGTTGTGGCCCTTAAGTGCCTACAACGATTTAGTGAAGACAAGTAGGGTTTCCAGACCTTCCTGCGGTCGAATTGTTCATTGTTTGTAATTCTGGTCGCGAACGTGGGTGACCCTTCCAGTAAGTTATGATCTTAATGATGCTTTGGAAAACTTCGCAAGCGTTCAGTTCAGGTTGTTTTGTAACTCAGCTCTACGTCCAGGTTAACTAAATAATAATAATAATAATAATAATAATAATAATAATAATAAT
>QNGE01000529.1:74479-116269 GCA_008508345.1 Paragonimus westermani | reverse complement strand
CTGAATCAGCCAAATCCAACCTCATCTATGAATATCGATGTAGATGCGGAGCATCCTACATAGGCAGGACTGAGCGCCAGTTGCGAACCAGGGTCACGGAGCACATCCCGAAGTGGGTCAGGAAACAGATTACGCGAACACATGATGTCACAGCCGTGCATAGAAACGAGGAGCCTGCATCGTCCATTGCGCGTCATATTCTAATGACGCAACACCAATGTGACCCCACAACGGCACTTCGCGTTATCTACTCAACGTGACACAGGCGAACACTGCGCTATGCCGAAGCGATTGTAATCCGAAAGTTCAAACCCGTGTTGTATGTTCAGAAACACCTGTTCGTAGGGTTGTCGCTACATTGGTAGTGACAGTGATTGTGCACTCTGACAATTGGCTTTCTCTGGTATCTTGTTCTCTTTCTCATACTGATATATAAATGGTCTGTAGTATGCACTCGTGAAGATGCAGCGAAATTTGTCCGGACATAAATCGTGCAATATCAGCCTACTGTCTTCTTTATTCAAATAATAATAGTAATAATAATAATAGTAATAATAATAATAATGATAAAAGTAATAAACTCTTATCCAGTCCAGTGGACTGATAATTGTTGCCAAGTGAGTATGTAATTGATTGGGGTTTCCACAGATCACACCATTTTGTGATGTGAATCGTTGTGGCTTTATTTTCATGCAGTTCACGTTACCTTATCTAAATTATAGTTGGTCAGCTTGATTGTGAGGTCCAGTAAACGATGCTTTAAATGTCAGTCTAAAGAGGTGTTGCTTTACGAAACAACACAAATTACATGGAAGTGTTTTACAACATCGTAGAACAATGCGTCACCCCCTGTTGTACATGTCTGATTGATACCCAATGCCTAATCAACGATTTCTCGTATGAAAACAAGTTTAAGGGCAGAAAGACGCATTGCATTCTCAGCCCACCTCAGCTACCTTCTTGACATGACAACTGAAAGGCCAAACTTAATAACTAGATTTTGAAGCAGAGCCAAACCAATAAAAATGCCCTCATTTTTTTGGGTTAATTATTGCAAAAACACATACTGGCTCCAGAAGATAAGTTGATGAATTCGTAAGTGTGCATCGAAGATTGTATCCAGGGATACAAGCTATATGTTGGACAACACAGATACGACAGCACTGTTTAGAAACGAGATGAGCAAAAACTATGAAAGTGAGTATCTGCGTGCTATCTATAAAGCCGTGTCTACCTTGATCTGTAAGTTTGACTACACGCTAAACGACTGACTACTCCAACAGAGATTGGATGGCTAAACTCGCCAACTCATAAGCATCACGCGAAAGTATGCGGATAACCGACAGACGAAATACAGACTCACGTTATCCACTGGGTCATATAAAATTTGGCAATGTGTGCCCCAGTGATTCACAACCTCTCGTATTACATAGAATCTTAGTTCACAACCGCAGTAATGTAGGCTGCATGCCAGGTTACACTCAAATCGGCCTAGTTAAAGTATGTTACCGTAGGTGATTCAGACGATGGTTGATATTTTCAACAATCGATATCTTCGCATGTTGTGTTATAACCCTAGAACCTGAAAAGTGTTGATGATTTGCAATTCATGGGTCATCCTCAAGTCATGCCTTTCCGACACTGAATGTCTCGGTTGAATACTGTAAAGACTCAATATAATCTGTTGTGTAAAACTGGCGCTTCTGAAGAAATAGTTGGGCATTTTATATCTAAGTATCAATTATGTGAAAACATGGAAACTTTCATGTTTACGTTTGTTCTTTAATAAGGAACGTCATACCACATTTAATTCAAACTCACCTGAAGTTACTCTGATTCATTCCAAAGTTCGTTTGAAGTAGACTAAGATCGATAGCGATGTGCTTTGAATTGCGCACCTGCTGATGTAACTGAACTCCTAGCGCGCTGAAGTGAGCACAAACATGCTTACATGTTCCGTCCATGCGTAAATCTAATGGACAGCCACATACGGAATTGGTCTGTAGGCTAATTGCACACATTGGACAAAGGGTGTATAGGAAGAACTCTCCAGATATACGACTGAATGATCCCGCCTGGAACTTTCTACTTCTCAGGGACATTAGGAAAGTCAAAGCAATGCAGTCAACTATCTCAGTCATAACTCTTCATCTGTCATCAAGGTGCCCCGTTGCGTAGTGCTCACGTTAATGAATCTACTTCTCATTATCAGATTGTCACAACAGTCTAGCGAAAAAACACCACCATCATCTAAACACGTAGGACAACAAAAACAAAGACTTAGGGCGTCGACCCTCAGTAACTTTATCCGCTTCCGAGAATAGAGTGAGAGGAGGGAGGCATGTCAGGTCAGTGGGTTCTGTTTTAACTAACGGGTAGAGGTTGCAAACGAACAGCTTGGCTCAAACAAAGACGATGAAGTGCCACTAACCGATATATCATTTATTATAGTCGTTACAGTGTGGACTCACTGGAAACTGGATTTTGCACTGCTGCACTCAATGACCATCATTTGGGCATCTAGTGAATTACTCGTACAAGCTTTACTGAGTTAGTTTCTTTCAGAAGATTAGGGGAGCAACTTGATAGCGTTTTTGTCAATATGTTTATCCAGAATAAGTGTGCTGATGTTAGTAACTCGAAATACTGGTTGTTTATAATACTGAAGGACCTTTGAAACACAAACGAAGCATACGTCAAAACTACTGCCACAATATATTAGAAGGAAACGCGTGGTCTATTGAACTGGTGAAAATTTTTCAGACAACCCACATTTTAAGTATGCTGTGCATTGGGAACATTTTGATAAAGCTGATGCAATCCGCTCGTCACGACTTCCGTAATTGTTTAAGACTAGAGAATACTAATGTTGCACTAGAGATTAGCTGAAAGTAAACTTCTGGCCAGACAGAGTATCATGTACTAGTACACTCCAGCTAGTTAGCTCCCATGCTGCGTAAAAGCTGAAGGTTTTATATGAGTTAAAGCTTAAACATTCAGGCAGAAACTTCAGTTTAAAGTGGAACTGGAATCTTGTGCATTACCAACACACCTGATTATCAGGTTATGGCACTACTTGCCAATGATAACACCGAATTAATGACTGTTGGGCCTACTTGTATATACTGTACCTGTGCAATGTGTCTTCACATATAATACTTATGAGTCTATATTTCTCAAAAATCAGTACCGTCAGATTTTTCCTGTTGCCTTTCAGACAGACGTCCTTATTTGCAACAAGTTGTCAGCATGACAGGGTTGAATAACTCGAAGCACTCTATGTAGCGGTGATACAGCCAAGGGAAGGTTAATGAAAACTAGGTAATGTCCACTTAGGGAAACGATCGTATAACTGTGTGAGCGATTCCCCAAGACTAGCGCCAGAAAAAGAAACGTTCCTTCAAACTGCGCGATGATTTTATTAAATGTAGTGTTTTCGTCAAAAACAATTGTATAAATTTTTCACAAACCAAATGAAAACGCCGTATCAAACGCATGATATTCACTGTTCGAAACAGCCTCTATAAATAGCATCAACCACCCTTTCCTTTAAATAATAAAATATACCGACAAGTGGTGTCTTGTATGCTGTCAACGCATGAATTAGTTGTGTTCCCGAGTGTATTTTCAGCCAACCAAGTTAGTAATGTATAAAAAACGAACTACAATGTATAGTTCCTTTTTACAAAGGAAAAGACTTTTCTTCTGTGCAACTGATAACGTACGATATGGACCCAAAAGTTCACGAAGGAGTACCATGTGTTGAAATTCACGAAAAATTAGCGGGAGAAATTTGCTGTTAGTTATTTCAACCATTTCATATCTTTGAGTGCACATTGTGATGAGCGTCACTTAGTTCTGATAGTACTGTAAACAATCTGGCACACAAGGTGGAATACAGAACAATTCGACAAATTGCTTTCGTTATAAGACAATCGGTTTGCCATTGGTGTGGATTAAGAGCAACTACGTTCGAGCTATAGCATACATTGTGCACGGCGTTATTAGGAAAATTAGTCGCAGGACAACTTAATATATTTTGTTTAAATAGATACATGAAACCAGTCGAAATGGATACACTTCGAGTGAAGTACTTCAAAAACAAGTTAGCACGATGTACTTCTACGTCCACACATGGACAGGAGCAGCTCAGCTTACTGTTTTGATTACCATCCTCAACGTAGTACTTTCGTACTGCTTGAGGTAGTTCAGTTACTGTACTCAACGAATGTTGGTCACCTTATTCGGACTGTCATTCTTCGTGTGTTGGTTGAAATCTCAAGATTTTATTTCTAGTCAGAACTGTCACATAGACAGAAAGCGACCAACCAGAATTCAGACCAGTAGGTCAACCCACTCTGCTAGTTAAGAGTAGGCATCGATCCAACTTCACCAAACGCCACATTCAAAATTATACGCTGAAACACTCACGCACTGATGATGTCACCTCGCTTGGTGATGAAACGTTTGCAACCTAAATGCCAAGCTCGGCGAACATATCAATACCAAAACCATCAACCCGAGCTATGAACACCACCACTGTTCTTAACCATCAGTAGTCCGAATACCACAAATACCTCAGATTGTTTCTCATATAAAACGTTCACTCTGATTTTGAAAACTTTGTGTACAAGCGAGTAATCGTAATTGCCAACGTTAGTCCATTGTACCCAACACTAGCGGACACCTTTTTAGAAATGCCAGATAATACAGTTAACTGATTCTTGTGCAAACGGTACGTCTATTCCGTTCTGTTTTTTGATGTTAATTTTAAAATGTTCCATAAACACGGTAACAATCTCACGAATTTCGATTGCACAACACTATCGTTCGTCAATGCACTCATTGTTAAACATGCCTATAGCACGTTGTAGCGTTCGCACCATCGCAAAGCGACTGGGAACCATAAATATTTTTCTACTTTCAGTTTTTCCTCAGTTATGTGCAAACTTGATTTGGCCAAATTGCAGCTGTACAGATCCACGCCTATTCATTCCTTTGACGCACTACACGTAAAACAAGTGATTCTGAGAGAAACTGCACTCACAGACGGATACCCCAAGAAATTCCTTGAAAGACATAAGGTGAACGACAGTAATGAGCCAATTTAGACGGCTCAAAAGGATATAGTCCTTCCTTTGGGAGTCAAAAAGGACTGTACGACGAAGGATATCGTACGCACTCTAACGTATGCGCTAGGTCGTGCGTATGAGGCGGTGCAACTGAGCTTAGTTCAAACCACCATAGAATTAGTTATCTTATCCTGAACGCCGTTCGCCAAGCTATTATGTCTTCACTCTGCACACCAGTTCGCCTGCAGTTGCGGTAACGTTCGTAAAAGCATAATAGATTGACTACCAAGGCGTGTGACCGAAAGCAAATTGATAGATGATGCCAACTAGTCGTCTTCCACACCGAGCACTGTTCGCTGACACTGCGACCGACTGATGTAAAGTGCGAGGTGGTCAGATAATGACCTGGCGTAAGGAAATGAGGTCGTTCATGAAGGGGTTGTCCACTGTAGATCGAGCTCGTCTCCCGGGCTGGGGCCCTCGCGACTCACAGAGTCGGTGGTTGGAGACACTAGGTGAGATGGCGGCTAATCGGGCTCAGTGGCGTGAATGTTGTCGTTGTTTGGCCGAGTTGTTTGTGAAGTGAGTGCATTTAATGACACGGGGCAGTGAAAGCCGTAAGGAAGCTGTCTCACTGATGACGCCTTACTCTCACTTGCAGCTCAGTTGTTTGTTTGCAAGGTGTAGGCACCTTGATGTTGACTGTTTGAATATGGACGTAGTCATTCTCAGTAGTTAGGTTCCTTCCCGTTCCCTTTTTTCTCCTTCTCTCTCCCTATATAGGGTTTGCTTTTTCTTCATGGTTGTGTCGCAGTTGAGCAATAGTGTGAACCACTAAGGTATTGCTGTCTATGATGATGATGCACCAACCTCAACTTGGTAGGTTAGTTACAGAAAATCTTGTCACAGTCTGCAAACGCCTCAGGACACCAGGTCACCAAGTTGACACAGTTAGCTCAATCAGGTTACCATGAGATTTCTCCTAAACAGTTTATCTGAACAAATCAGCCGACGATGTGTGCAAAGAAACAGCATGAGCAAACTATAAGGATGGGAAAACAGTTTCTCAGCAAGCAGACAATGCGAAACGGCCTATCTGTGTCTGTGTCGGTCACAGTCAAAAAGGTTGACCAGAATGGATGATCTAATGTTTTTTGTTGTTCTGGAGCAGAGCCGCGCTCGGCCGTATTCACTGATTAGTTCAGATGAACGCATAGTGCCGTGACAAATGTGGTGAGTCACACGAACAGTCGGATTAACAAAGAATAAGAGAGCACTGTTAGGTATATCATCTGTCAGATTAAGTGACACCGTCCGTTTTGAGTGGAACCCTAAGACAAGACTTGTAGCGTAGTGAGTACTGCCGATCCCATTGTTGTATAACAGGCAGTTCCGTTGTGAGTAGCAAACTACTCACAAGTAGTATATTACCCACAGGTGATATTCAGGAACAAGAGGACAAGCCCCGAACACGATGGACAAGAAGAGACTATCGGAACAGTGCATACGTGCTGTGTAAGAACTTTTCCCAAGGCGGATGACAACGTACTGACACCCAATGTATGTGCGTGCATGTCTGCCGTGCAAATGAATGCACACGTTTGCGGTTTAGTTTTTGACACGCAATAAACGAACTTGATGGCCAAGCGTCTTTTGCAGACACAACACCATCAGTTAGTCCGCGTTTTTAGCTCGGCTGCTGCGTCCCCTCTAAGCGACAAAGCTACACAAATCTTCTTCTTACCAGAGGTCTTTACTGGGGGCTCGCAGTGTTTATGGTAATAAATTTCTCAGGGTAGGCATTATTAGGAAGAATATCTCGTAACACACTTAGTTCAAGTTCTATTACATCTTCTGTGCAGTTTATTTTTGGTTTAGTAGTTAAGCAACGTGCAATGTCCCGTTTAAGACTAACCTGCACTTAGCTGTAAGAGTGCAGGTACTGTTTTTTCTCACATACACTTCGTTGTACTGACCCGTCTGGTTCGCAGATTAGTGTTACCTCCGCAAATGGTTTATCAGTTTATCGTTCTGAATCGTCTTTTTAAAAACGATTAAAGCTTCTGTGAATGTTCTGTCTGCTTTCCAGAAAACATCATCTAAACATCGTCGATAACCACTGGTTGTTCCAAAACTCTCGTCCAACACGTTACTCTCGAGCATGCTGATGAAAACGTCCTCAAGCATCGGACCTAAAGGTGGGCCCACAGCTACATCATTAATCTGGCGATAAGGTAAATCATTGGATTCAAACTGAATGTTACTAGTACAGCACAATAATCCTGTCATTTCAGCCACAAGTAGACAACGTTAATCCAGCGACTTTCAATATAGTCACAGGGGGACATTGGCCAAACAACTAAACCCAACTTATGCGACAATTCGATAGTGTCCCCCGAATAACCCACTATCTAAAACCTATTTCGCTTGTGAGTATAACCACAAAAAGGTTGTTTACTTTACCCAGTCTCTATGCCCGCGTACTATTCTTGAACAATAATTTCTCTTACTGTTATTTACTTTATTTCCACACCCAACCGACGGTCGCAAGACAAGCAAACTACGCAATAATTCAGCAACACGAAGAACCTCATCGCCTTAAGCCATCAAGAGGTCATGTGTAACTGTTCATAGCGGTGTCCATCTGGTAACTATCACCGCGCGACGAAGCGTTCTTCCACGGTTTCTCGTCAGATGCCTTACATACTTTCTCATTCCCTTTGTGGACCGCAGAGGTGGACGCAGGCAGACCTCCAAAACCACAGCAGATAGCGAGATAACTTCACGTGTGTTGCGATTATCTGATCAGTTACCCGAAGTTTTGTTTTCGAGAGTCCGCATTCCAAATGATTTTTCTTTCTATACCTCAAGAAACTTTACAGGGAGGACAATAAGATCCACAAAGTGATGGGCTACTCATCAGTGCAATGTAATCGTCTACTACGTGAGTTAAATCTTTCAGATTCGACACACACAAACGCACTACTGGATTACAAGAACTACTGCGAGATACGTCGAATCACACGCAAGTGAGCGAACTGAACTCACAGGCCAGAAACCCAATGCAGATATCAAAGAGCTGAACAGCAATTTCTATGGACAATCCTTTGTCATCGTCCACAGGGTTTTCCTCTTCCACTGACGTGTCCACTCCATCGAAAGCAAAGGTGATCATGAAGAAATTGCTCCGCTGAAATCCGACAAACCAAACAGACTCGACGGTTTACTGCCGTTTGTGAGGAATGTCAGAATTCTTATGCCACCCACCATGAACAATTGAGTATAGAACACCGCATAGTGGCCAACAGGCATTGCATCAATAAGTTTGAAAAACGGCTAGATTCTGCCACAAGTTATGTACGTCAGCTGCATTGAAAGTTTCCGAGAAAATAATAATCACTTACAGGGAGACTTAGCCCGATATTATGAACTCGAATGATCCGTCAATGTACACGTTACGCCCTCGACTTTCATATTTAATTCCTTGTCACTGTGATGAAAATGTAACGGCCTGTAGTTTTTCGGACTACGGCGACGTACTTGGCAGCAACGACAGGCAGACGGACGCTATCCTAAATTCCTAGTGAGTCCGAGACATCTAGGACGATCGCCCTTACGCAAGATTGTCTTTCAAATCCTGGTTAACTTAGTCAATTTGGTCGCCGAAGACCCATCACCGCCCCCGATCCTTTGACACTGTTCGCCTACCCTCTGGTCTTCCTACTACAAACAGCATCTGCGTTCGTTCGTGATCACACTTTTTCAACAAAATACGTGCCAAGCGTTTTACAAGGCAGTTTATCCGCACGGTCAATATGACCAGATCGCCATCATCCGCCTCGTAGCATACCGAAAGGTTATATGCGTGTCCAGTCACAAAAGGTAATTGAGAACTCCAAGTAAATAACGAACATTGGCATCGAGTTCTTCTGCTAAACACCTCCAAGCCATTTTGGATAACAGTGATGCAGACACCCCATGTTGATAACTCTCTTACTAGCAAGAAGGCCATGCTTTATATCCGATGCTCAGTCTCTCTCAATTCCACGTAGCTTCAATCGTCAGACTTTCAGTGCACAAGCGTTCCCTTGCCGTAATTTTTCCACGGTTGTTGAATGAATTCGCGCATTCTGTTAGGTCAAAAAAACATTCACTAGGTTTAATGGATTTCAGCGTAAACAATCTGTCGAATTTATGATTTTCTTCCCAACCTGCCAAAGTTTTGAAGTTAATATGTCACCTTAATTCGGACCTCTTGAATTGCAAGTCTTCCAGTGGATCCAGATGTAAACGGTTAACTGCTTACATTCGGTCTTACTCTCCTTTGCTATTTCCTACTCAGGTCAAAATCTATGGAAACCCAATTCTGTATGCTTCAATAACCACGATAACGAACTAAGAATTCTTTCCAACAGCGCGGAAATGACATACGTTGCGATATGTTAACAGTTCGTTTACTCTCATCAGTCGTAAACGTAAAACATGCAAATTATATATGACGGACAATTATAGACAGGGTATGTACACGCATACAATAATCACAACCACGGCAGTTTATCAAGTTATTATCTAAAGAGAAATTGCTAAGAAACAACGTGAACCTCGTGAGGTTGATGAGTTCGTACATCGATGCTGCTCGAGATGAAGCAAACAGTCTTGTAGAAACCCACCACCGTTTTGTTGAAGTAATCAACAGATTGTCATTGGCGTGCCGTATCAAGTTTGAAAACTTTTCCAGACAAACCGTTCGTAACAGCAAGGTCAGAATTCTTCGTTCTCTACGGAGTTATCTCTCACGCTCAGCCAATATGAGTGTATTTCCCAGTGATGGCTTAAGGCATGTGCACAATCTCTCGTCAACTCAGTTCACACAAACGCAGCTGGATGTCCTCTCCCTTGGACTGAAGTTTAAAATACCACCCAAAGAAGTCAACAAGTTGAACACGCAAGTGCAATTCGAATATATGTACGATCAGTTGAAAGATCTGACGCCCACGTTTTCCGATGAGACGGGTTGGTTCTGCGCGAAATTGGTAGATATATCTAACCAATTTATATCAGCACCTATTCGTCAGCAGTGTTGTCTGAAACAGGAACACTATCAAGCAATGAAAGAACTGAGAGGAGTGCAACACTTGGTGTTTCTAAAGCCGGATAAAGGTTCTGGTGTCGTAATCATGAACAAGGACGAGTACATGACGAAAATGAATACCATTTTGGAAGACCAACGAAAGTTTAAGAAAGGTGAGTGAAAATAACATTCTGTTGGAAAAGCAAATAGCGAGACAACTTCAGATACCGCTGTTGCACTGCCACATATCCGAAAATCAATATAGGTACACGAAGCCAATCGGCACCAAAAATACACAAGGCTGGAACACCCCTTCGACCAATTTTGTGTATGGACAATTCAGCATATCACGAAGTTGCTCGATGGCTGGTTGAAATTTTGGATCCCATTCGCAAACTGTTATCTCTCCACTGCCTAAAGGATTCTTTTGAACTAGCTGAGACATTAGAACGCGTGTCGGTGAGTTCACAAACTATGTATTCCATTGACGTTGGTTCCCTTTTCACTAACGTTCCTCTTCATGAGACAATGGAGTTTTTATGTGGTTTTATCTCCAGCCAAAACTGTGATATAGGTATTCCACTTGAACATATTAAGGATCTCATTTAATTGTGTACAGAAAATACCAAGTTCAATTTTGAAGGGCTTTCTTATAGACAAGTAGACGGAGTGACTATAGGTAGTCCGTTAGGCTCAACATTAGCCAATATCTTCTTGGGAACGATTGAACGGTAAGTCTCTGAAAATATTGCCAAAACCTTATTGTACAAGCGGTATGTTGATAATATTTTGATTTTTACGGATACTGATCAATTTGATTTGTTTTCTAATCTTCTTACCTCTATTCATCTGAACCTATCATTGTCTCACGAAAAGGAATCAAACGACAGTTTAGCATTCTCATCACTAGGTGTGGGGATGAAAACTTACGGCGATCGATCCATCGCAAAGCAACATGGGGCGGACAATATCTACAGCTCTCCAGTTTTGCCCATATAGCATACAAGCGGGGTTGAGCAAAACTCTATTTCAGAGGGCCAGTCGTATTTGCACTCCTGCTAAGCTGCAAAGTGAACAAGAAATGCTGAGGAAAACGCTGCTGGCAAACGGATATCCTGAAAAGTTCATAGATATTCACAGCAAGGCGACCAAATGCAATGGACCAGTGCAAACAGCTCAAAAGAAAGATATAGTTATTTTTGCAATTCAAAGGCGATCATCTGGCAAACGACATCAAGCACAAACTGAAGTGTGCCCTAACCCGTACGTATACGGCTGCCCAATTACGCTTGGTTCAAACCACCAAGGGACTCGTTCTACACAATCGCGAACGCAGTCTGTCTGACCATTCTGTTTCTCACGTTGTCTATCAGTTCACTTGCAGTTGCGGTGAAGGTTACATAGGCAGAACAGACCGACGGCTATCTCACCGTGTGGCCGAACACGTCCCAAACTGGTTGAAACAACGCATGACACAACTGTAGACCGGTGGATCGGTTACCCGAGGCCCCGCATCATCGATTGCCAGACACCTCATAATAACAGGTCACCAGGGGGTCCCACTTAACTCTTTAAAAATATTGTTACGTCAGCAGAACCCGAAGCTAATGGCCTTTAGTGAAGCCATGCTGCTTAGAGCTCACCAGCCGGCGTTATGTGCAAAAAATTGGGTGAAGCAACCTATAGGGTTGCCGTGGTGATGATGACATAGAACGTGATGTGATTGCATGCGTGTCCATACCCTGTCTATCCTTAATTGTGTCATATATAGCTTGCATGTTTTACGTTTGCGACTGCTGAGAGTAAACGAAATGTTAACATATCGCAACATGTCTTCTTTCTGCACTGATGAAGTTATTGAAGGGAACCCAGTGTTTCAAAATTCTTTTCAAACTAAACCGATTGTGGCAATCCACTAAACTCTCCGTACATCGTAACACGATTACCATCGTGTAACTCAAACCTCATTAAGTTATTGGGATTTCATTAACTAAAGATTTACACTGAAAATCCACCGATCAAGGTGTATAAGACGTGTTGTTGAGCTAACCTGGCAACACGTCCGGTTGTGCCCACTTACTCCTGTAACATCTATGAATACTGCGACTGTCACTTTTACCAGACAATAGCATACCGACAGATGCAAATAGATATTCGAAATGACATGACACGAACTCAAGCAGCGCAGGTTGAACCTAATAGAATAAAAGCGTGCACCGTTACAGATTGGAGGATGCATATTAATTCTTGTCACTAACGTACGGGCATGACGTGAATTTATCTAGAGTACGGGGTTTTGAACGATGGTAGTTTGTCACAGGATTAACCCACAAATGTTTCACGCAATGAAACAAGACGTACAAGCAACCAAGAAACTCATCGGAGAACCTTTACAATTAGCCTATATGACCTGAAGAAGCAGGTGAGCGACCAGCGCAAAATATAGACCCAAAATTGATGGTAGAAATACTGTAACTATTTTGACTGCGGGTGGATAGACAGTTTCCTTCTTGTCAAACGTACGGTATGAATGGAGAGAAGCAACACTTATCGGTTGGCTTTTTTATACCCACAATTCTGCTCACATCACAATCTGCGGCTTCCATATTACGCTTTGGAAAGGTTGATATTAATATGTACATAAATTAATTGAACAATCCATGAAGGTAATCAATCAGAATGGTAAAGTGACAAACCTTGGCATTCCAAAAATGACAGTGACACCACTTTCAAGCAAACATGCAACTAAACAAGACGGTTTTTGGACAACAACGTGATGGAAAGGGGCCAGCGCAACAGTCACTTGTGGGTCCTTGGAACAAAGTCAGATAAAAACAGTCCAACAATCTTCCAGTCAAGGAGCAGAATCGGTGGCATCGGGCGAGGAAAAGGAACTTTGAAAGTTTTGACGTAATTGATCCACTAGCTGCGGATTTGTAGCACGGAGTTGTTGAGCTAACTGTTGGCCTCTGTGAATGGAAGACGAAAATAGCAACACAATTCAGAAACAGCGATAACAACGAGAAAAAGATATGCGCAGGACAAGGTCCAGGAATGCAAGGTTATGTAATTCTAGAGTTCAAGAAAACACAATAAGGCAACACCTAGCTTCGTCCATGAGAAAACAAACATAATGAGGGTTGGAAACGTCAGCTACCTCACATGTAGCAGATTTAAACTGGATGAAGAGGAGGTGGGACACTTTTCATCAAGACTTTATCTGAGCGTTGGGAATAAGTAACCCGTATACTGCACACTTCTGTATACCAGAAAATCTACGAGGTCACAAATGAACATGCATTAACGGAAATTGAAGACACGAAGTCATCATCTCGTGGAGAGCAACACATCAGTGGTTCTCACTGATTCTTAACTGTTACGCAACCATGAAGGAAAGAAGCAAACCCCGTAAAGAAAGATGGGAGAAGAAATAGCTTCGTCACTAACCAACCATTCAACAAACAACACGTCAACAAACAACCAAGCTACACGCGGAGATAAGGCGTCATCAAGAACATAGCTTCCTTATGGCTTTCGGTGCCCCGCGTCATTAAATGCATTCACTTCAAAGACAACTCGGCTAAACAACATTCACGCCAAAGTCCGAGTGGGCGCCATTTCACCTAAAGTCTCTAGCCACCGATTCTGCGAGTCGTAAGGTCCCAAGCCCGAGAGAGGAACCCGATCGACAGTGGCCAACCCCTTCGTGAACGACCTAATTTCTTTACGCCAGGAGACCATCTGCTCACCACACACTCTATGCCAGTCGGCCGCAGTGACGGCAAAGGGTGCACCATGTGGCAGACGATTAGCTGATATCCTCAGTACATGACCTAACCATCTGTCTGTGCGAATGTAAGTATTGAATAAAGGAATTCCTCTGACAATCAGTGTTAAGCATCTACTTCCTAATCTCCTCACTGCTTACTCGTCAGTGCAAACCAATACGAGCGGTCGAACACAAACATCGGTGATAAAATACCTGAAAACGGATCAGATCTTCTACTCTGAGCGGCCATTTTTCATTGCCGCAGTCCACACAGTCGCCTTGTATACACGACCCTAAAACTTCAGACAAGTACCTCTATTGTAAGAGGTGCTTTAGATTAGTGGATACCGCCTTAGACTTAACAACACGAGATATTAATTCATTTCCTACACCTCCGCTGATGTAGCTTCCTAAGTATACAAACAGGCCACCACAGTAAATCTGCGCAATCACAGCAATCTTGTAAAAGCACTTCGTAATCTGAGGCTACAAAGCGCATTCTGAAGCATCCAGCAGAATGCAAAATAGCCTCTAGCATTGTTTGTGTTGCTTGAAGAGTATCAAACAGCAACACCTTGTCGTAAGCATAATCAAGAACAGCCAGTCTTCTTTCTACCGGGTAGAAGGTTAAAGTGGGCATCGTATGACTGTTGTAGACAATCCTCCATTATATTGTCCATCATAAAACTAAACAAAAATGGTGAAAATGGACAGCCTTGACGTACGCCGCTCTTGGTGCCGAAACTATTAAACAGTCCATCGTATATCCTAACTTCAAATGAAGTATTGGAAGAAATCAACGGCAGTATGCTCTCATATATGATCGGTACACCTCTGCATTTAAGCGACTCTAAAAGTGCAAATCGATCCACTGAATCGGATGCATCTTTATGGTCCAGAAATACCGTAATTTTTGGCCGGCAATAAACAGGACGCTGCTCCAGAATATAGCGAAGAGTAAAAACTTTATTAACACATTCCCGTCCAGAGCGGAACCCTGCCTGTTCTCCCCTAATGGTTGCTCATTGGGCTGCAGTGAGTCGACGAAGTATAATGGATGCTGGAACCTCAGTAGTTACTGGGGTCAAGCTAATTCTTCTGCGGTTTTCGCAAAGGTCCTGGACTCCTTTCTTGAATATGGGCACTACTATCGAGTAACTCCAGCAAAGGAAGGACAGCCTACGTCATCCACAGTAGTCGGAACAAATGTGTCCAGGTCTCTACTAAAGACTCCGCACCTTCTTTGAAAAGCGTTGGCACGAGATCATCTAAGCCAACAGCCCTAATAAGTTTGAGATCCGAAATGCTATTCTAGACCTCAGTTTTATTGGGTGGTGCTAAATCTACCGACCACAGTGCTACATTACAAGTTTGTGAGGGGAGAACATAGCAGAAGCAGGTCAGCTAAATTGAATCAGTGTTCTGCCCACCACTCTAACCTTCTGGATTTACTATAGACGAGTGTGCCATCTGCCTTGCTGATAGCTACACTGATAAATGGTCGCTTGGGACGAAAATGGGTAGACTTGAAGAGTCTGCTAGCGTTTTTGGAAGAAAAAGCGGTTTCCATTCCTTAACACCAACTACTAACCAAGCCTCACGGTCAGCGTTTAGGCTACGTTCCGATCCCTTACGGACATCCCTCCTAAACTTGTTGCTATCTATGTGAACTGCTAGGAGGAATGCTCCGCCTGACTCCTAACAACTCCACAGATTTCTCCGAGATCCAATGTTTGTTCAACCTACGAACCACGTGCGGCATGTCACAATACTTGCTTCATGAACGGTGTTACAGCTTAGAACACATCAAACTGCGACCTGACAATTAGTCAGCCCAGAGTGGGATGAGAGGACGTGACGACAATAACGCGAGAATGACATTTTAGTGATGATCATATTAATCATGAGGCAAACAGTCAACCAATGGATTGTGTGGACAACACGACTAGATCGTTCGGAGTGAGAGAGGGACACACCAGAGCACGGATAGATAGGTGGTGTGCGGACAACGGTAAGCGTGGATGCCAAATTCTTCTCTCCTCTAATCCGGCTTGTTCTCACCAGCTTGGAGGCGTTCGACTGATTTGCGCGCCCTACACGACTGGCAACAACATCCTTCATGCGAGTTTTGTGTTGATAAAGGGCTCTCTTTCCTCGAAGAATCGTGGTTTGGACCACATTTCGGGGTTGGTTCTCCTGATACGATGGACACGGAACAAGGGTGCACATGGTTGTGTCTTCTGATGATCCGACAATCTGGCAGGACGACTTCGGTGGTTTAGCTGTTTCCGTTCTGATTTGTCCGGGTTTCCATTCTTCCTCATGAGGTAATTCTGTATAAACTGGGTCATTTGCATATAATTTGTGACCATATGATCTCCAATCGTACAATATTTCTGCTTATTCTTGTCTGTCTCCAATTCTCGGAAGAGTAAGTTCAAACGAGTACGTAACTTTCGGCCAAACGTCAGTTTGGATGGATTTTTCCCGGCAGTCTCACATAGAGTGATACGATATGCGAAAAGGAATTTTTCCAGCATTGTTTTCGTCGGTGCTGGAAACTGTTGCTCTAAGCCACCCTTAACTGTTTGCACCGCACGTCCCGCTAGCCCGCTGGACCATAAGGAAGTCCTCGCGCGTTGGATCCTATTATTTGTTATAAATTCTTGAAATTGCTTGCTGGTAAAATTGGTGCCATTGTCAGGTACGGTAGTTTGAGTGACGCCAAATCTGCTGAAACGATTCCGTAAGCACGAAACGGTGATCTCTGATGTATCACTTGTTACTTAATAAATTTCAATTCACTTCGAATACGTATCGGTAATTAATAAACACGTCTTTGCTATGTTGGCCCAAGGTTTGTCCGGCGCCTCCAGAAACCGGGTGAGGCAGGGGGGCACTGTGAGTAGTTTGGCACGTCTCACAGCTACGAATCGACTGTTCTATGTCCATGCCGACGTTCGGTCACCATACATAAATTTCTAATCAGGGCATTCGTACGACTGACATCTAAGTGACCGTCATGTAACTCATGGAATACTACTTCGAAACTGTGACAGAACAATGACCCTTGAACCCCACAGCAAGCATCCCTCTCCCAGGTTAGTTTCCATAGGCCGACTGAAATAGGGCGCTAGGTGAACATTGCTACCCGTTAGCCAGCCCTGAGAAACAAATCTTTTAAGTTTGGGCAAAAGGAAATCCTGTTCCATTCCTCGGCTGACCTCTTTACTGGATACAGGACGCTTGTTCAGATACTGCATCAAACGAATTAGCTCAGTCGGCTTCCACGAATTTTATCCGATGTCACTCACAAGCATTCGACTGAGAGCATCAGCAACATGATTTGCTTTACCCGGAATACGGGAAATTTTGTAACTATAAGCAAACAGGAGAAGCGACCAGAGCTGCATTCGCTGAGACGCTATCCGGCTGATTCCTTTTGTTTCTCCGAGGACAAACATCACAGGCTTATGATCCACGTATATATTGAAGGTTCTTCCTCAAATATATTGGTAAAATATCGCCTTGCAGGTTTAATGAGATCAGTGATTTCGACCTTCCTTGGAAGTCCTAATCGCGGGGTTATCGACTGGAGTTAACAAAACAGTTACTGTCTCCTCTCGAAATACCTGATCATTGTTCACAAGCGAAAGTGGTTGAGCGTTCAGATTTGATAATTCGGTCGTGCCCAATGGAGCAGTGATCAACACGGTTGCCTCATGATAGAATGGCCGGAGTTCAACTCCCGACCGTGGCAAGGATATGCACTACTGACGAGCTCTGATGAGAGCGAAACTCGAGTCTAGTGCTTCATTTCGGAAGAGGCTGGCTGGAAAGTCTATCTGAATGCGAACGCTGCGATCAAATGTGAGTGATGGTCAACTTGAGGATATTGGCAAAACTTTTTCACAGCAAACATTAAACCCAAAGCTTCCTTGTTTAACTGAGTGTACTTTTTAGCCGGAGCTAAACTAAGAGAAGCGAACGCAATCGGTTTTTCAGTTGAACCTTCCACTGTGTGAAGTAATCCATCACCGACACCCCATGGTACGGCATCACGAAGAATAGTTGTGGGTTTATTGTGATCATAATGAACCATTAAGCGAGATTTGCTTAACTCCCCCATCACAGTGTCAAATGCCAACTGTTCCTTAGGCGTCCAGTGCTGTCAAACGTCTTTCCTCAGTAAATTGCGTAAGAGGAGAGATGATAATTTTGGAATGAAGTGGCTATGAGGAGTAAGCACACCAATGAGATTGCAGGTTACCCACGGTTCGTGGAACTGGAGCCCCTAGAATCGATCTGATTTTTTCCCGTATTGGATGTAGTCCACAATTATACAACGGAAAACCGAGATACTGAACATCATCGGCTAGGAATGCACATTTTCCCTTTTTTAACTTTAGGCCATTTTCCCGTAAACGTTTTAACACCAGTTCGAGTGCTTTCAAATGTTTTTCATCCGAAAGTCCGAAACTAAAGATATCATCATACACCAGAAATATCTTTCAGTAAGTTGACAGTGCATTGGGAAATTGCCGGAGCAGAATGAATGCTGAACAACAAGCCATTATACTGAAATAATCCCATGTCTATTGACTGTTGTAACTTTCTCAGACTCTTGTGAGTAGGCATGACTCAAACCCAGTGGCTATCCATTCGTCTGACAGATAGGAGTAGATCTGGCACAAGTTTAAGCCAAGTTCGACCCAACAGATTTGGGCACCTCCTTATTTACGATGTACGCAGGTAAATTAGGCGTTTTCAACCCGTATTTTACGTTTATGTAGCACATATCTACAACACAGGCCGTCTTTCCTGTATGTGATCACAATGTGGCTGCAGCTGGCGCCAATGGAAGTGGTTTTGGCAGTATTCATCTGTTAATAAGTGTCACGGAAGCTCCCCGTGTCCACCTAGGAACAAACGCTGTGGCCCAGCGCGTTCAGATCTGCTGTATACGGTATCAAGTAGGAAGTTGATCCTCCATAATTTTCAACCGATCGTACAGCTGCAGTCTTAGAGCGGAAGTCGAAAGACTGCATCTGCTTTAAATGGCATACGCGTTCAATGTGGCCAATTTTCCCATAACTACGGTACGTCGACTGGCTGTGACAGCGATTCGTCACAGTTTAACGTTTTTCACCGCATCAATAACACGCAAATATACGAACAAGATTCCTGTTAGATTTGAGCGCAGATGTATTCCATGCAGTTAGTTGTACAGTAATTGGGGCTGAAGACGACTAGTGAAAAATGAGCTGTTCTAATATGTTCTCCCGTTGCCTCGCGATAGAACATGCATGACTCCAATTCGGTCTTGACTCACCTTCGGACAAAAGTCGCTTTCATGCTTTGGTGTCTTGGACACCCACTAGTAAACACTGAATCTCTATAGTTTCTTCAACATTTGTAGGTGCGACTACATCAGGAATGCATTGACCAAGTTCGTGAAGATTAACTCGGGCTATGAATATGTACTGGCATAATCCCCACAAGTCATCTAGTGTCGCCAGGACATCAGGTAAAGACGTTCGGTAACATACACTGAGTGCGTCGAAATGGCGTTGACCTTGAGATATCTGATGCTGTCTGAGTAATTTAATATTCTGTGATTTCGGTGGAATTTAATGCTGAGTGGTTGCAGATAATCCTCCAATGATCATTTTCAGCGCGTCCACACAGATAATGAGGGCTTTGAAGCAGCATACAATTCGTAATAGAACTTAGGGGGGAACCAGATGGTACGTTGGACAATTGTAGAGAATGATCATCGGGTTTTCGATGTTTTTAAACTTTATGTCCAATCTCATATGGATCCCAGATTAATCAAAAGCTAAGAAAAGACGAATTCCCTAGCAATCTGCCAAATATGTAAGATATTTGTGTACACAATTCATCGAAAAAAGCTCCACAAACGACCTTGGGACGGAAATGTATTACGGCGCTTGTAAAGGCGCAGTTATGGCTGAATCGGAAGATGAATATATTCTCCAATGAACCCGCGTTCAGTGATCTTTACTTAAATGTGGCTCGAATTATTTTGGCGGTTGCTCGACCTACACCAGTTGGTTTTCCTAACAAACCTCTTCACTAAGTAGATCATATTCTACAATGTATTATGTGCAAAGGTGGACTGCCGTTTATCTCAAATATGGTCCACACTAAACATTTAACTGCTCGAAATTTGACCCTACTGACCACAAATTTGTGAACTGGGATAGAAGTTGTCGTTCGCAGTATCAGAGAGTGCTGACTTTAGGACCTTCCTAAATTTCGCTATATGGCCTCACGGCCCTTTTCGTTAGTATACATTTCTAAATCCCATGAAGTGAGTGAATGGTAGTCGTGTTTCCTGAGCATCATGGTGATCAGCAATGCAATGATAAGTAATATAACCCAATGTAGTGTCGTACAGCCATCAAAAGTGGATGCGTTGAAGAAATCGTGTTAGTCTGAACAAATCTAAATGAGAAGGGTGTTTAAAATTGTCACACATGTATATACACCTCAATAACCTAACTTTAACTCTAAAAGTTTATTTAACTGACATCGAAATTCTAGCGCGAGTAAGCAATCTGACCGCGAACATGAGCAGTTAAAAATTTCCGATCCAAAACGCTGAGAGCGCTGAGGCTGAACACAAAGCCCTAATTTCTGTTTTACTAATTACTACACTTAATGTTAAGCAACAACCAAATACAACATCCCTCATCTCCTGGTAAATGCGGCCAACTGGAAAAAGCAAATTCGGCAGAAAATTCCAAGTAAACGCGGCATTACTGAAAAAATGACCACCTTATAAAATCAGTGCAACCGAAAAATGTTAGTTCTGTTCCAACTTTTGGCCGTAAACTAACCGACTAGGTAAATAAGAAACTAACTGTAGCGCACAACTTACTTCCGCACAAACCGTAGATCCAGGAACCACTTAACACAAGTATGTAAGCTTTTATACTGAAGTTTTAGCGCTAACAAAGTGGCGGAGCTGGAGCCACATTCCGGAATAAAACACACAAGTGATTTTAAAAATGTACTGCAGAACATAGGTATCAGCTATCGGCTAGATACAGGCATCACCTTGAGTAGACTATCGGAACATCATGAACGCATTATTTAACTATGCTTTTCCTGTATACCGTTACAGATAACAAGCGACGGTGGCAACAGAGCGCAACGTATTGATAACTAGCGATTATGTCCCCCCACAGAAAGAGCCAAATATCATTGGCAATACTTCCTGGTAGTTAATAAGAAAGAAGTCACCCATGTCAACAGAGTAATACAAGAATCTGGTATGCGTGCCGTACACATTTGGCTTCGCCGACTTTCACCTCCTACAGGATTGGTCCTCCCGACTTGACGATTGCTCCCGTCCTTCAGTTCTGTGACCGATAAAGCATGCACACAATGACGGGTTCACCGACTGTCAATTATCACGAGAGGGCTTTGTGCCTTCGATTCTACTGTCTTTTCATTGTCACGGTGCGTCCTCCCTCCTACTTGAATCAGGGAACATGACATCGAAGATGGTTGTCAGTTTTCTATTAAACATGCATTCCGTCAGCGACATGCCCTCTGAGACGTTAGGGTTTGGGGATGTCCAGCAATCGGGCAGGATGATATGCAAGACATGACCTGTAGGCCCCTCTCATTTGGTCTTCAAGAACATTTGTTTGAAGTTGTCTACAAAATTCTCAGCTTGCCCGTTCGATTGAAGATGGCATGCTAGAGTTCACACGTCTCGGATGCCTAGTCGTTGACGTTACCTTTTCAAGGCAGAAGAGATCAACTGAGAGGCTTTGTCGTATGAGCTCCTCGACGGTGGAAGTATTCCCGTGAGTCTCTGCTGGCGTGTGCACGTGGGAAAGTTTTGATGGACATCATAATTTGCCTCAGAATGAAGTTTACTTCGGTCACCTCCTTGATCATCTCTGCTATCATTAGAATTGGCCGGACAGCCTCGCTGAAGGCAAGGTGTAAATTGGGCCAGTTGTTGACAACTACGACTATCGTATCCTCGTCGATCGATGCCTGTGATCCTCAGAGTATGGGCAAAGCGTCAACCTGACCAAAGCTGACTGCGGAAAGGTGTTGTATCGTAAACTCTAAGGGGAAGAAGCAATGCTGTCCACCGTTACAAGCGACTGGCCGTGTAAGTCGCGATTATCTTCTTTGAATCGAAGACTACGAGCAACGATTCGTGGTCCGTCGACAGAGGAAAATGTCACCCGTGAAACACTGTGAAAGCATCTCATCGGAAGGATTATTGTCAGCGCCTCCTTATCGATTTGGCTGCAGTTTCACTGAAGGGGTATAAACGACATTGTTGCATGTGCAATTGCCTTTTCCTTTCCATCTGGGAACGCGTGATATCACAGTACCTAGTTCACAGCTGGATGTGTCCGATCGTAGTGCGTAGGCAGGAGATCTGAAGTCGGTAGGAGTTTGATGCGATCAAACGACTGTTGACATTCTCTTGATCACTCCCACGTGAAATTCTTAGCGAGCAAACAGTTCATTTGGAGCACGGATTCGATGCATTTTAAGGGAGGAAGGCATTGTAGTGATTGGTCAGCCCCAGGAATCAATGTAGAGTTGGGAAGTTCGTCGGAGGCGGCCTCCTCCGAATGGTTTCTGCGTTGATCAAGTCAGGCCGTCGGCCACCTTTGTCCATAATGAATCCGAGGTATTTGACGCTGGATATCCCAAGGCTGCGTTTGTCGGCGCGAAGCTGGAAACCATATTCACCGAAACAAGTGAGAGTTTGGTCGAGCTTCTGCTCCGGATTCTCTGCACTGTGACACATGTCTATAATATCGTCTAGATAGGCACCGAACCGGGAATACCCGTCAGCATCATATCCACCACTTGTTGGAAGGTGGCTGGCGCTTTCTTTACATCAAATGATAGGCGGTCGAATCGTTAGTCATGTGAGTGTCAACAATTTCCCGGATCCTACAGCGACTGGTAATTGTCAATGAGCTTCTGCTAGGTCGAGCTTCGCGAAAAACTTCCCGACACTCAGTTCCATGGACAGATTCTCCAGTATCGCCAGTGATACTGATGCGTCCCGAGAGCGTCATTTAGACCTGTGAAGTAGTCTGCACAGAACTGTGTTGTTCCATTTGTCTTCTGGGTAACAAAAAACAGAGGCCGCCCATGCTGAATAGCTCACTGGTTCAATCATCCCAGCTTCCTGAAGACGTTCTAGTTCTTGCTCAACAGTTGCCGGCGCAACGTAGAGTACTGGCGCTTGGGTCGAAATATCGACTTCGTTTCAGAACGAAGGGATAAGATTGCCTTCATTTTGATGCAGCAGCTGAGTAGGTCTGTGAACGAATCCGAGTGTCTCTGCTGGAGACTGTTTGAGTTGAAGGTGAACTTCTGGAGACATCATGGGTTTTTAATGGGCTTGAGTTCAATTACAGTTTTGGATTAACGGTCGGTCAAACAGATGCAGTTGGTCGACACAATCAAAACCAAGAAGGTAAAGGCCGGGATTGCGAGTCATGTGGCACGTACCCCTGACCAAAGAACCGTTAGAGACAGCAGTGCACTGGACTTCACCAATGATGGGCAGTTGACCAACCGTAACGCTTTCGGCAAACTGGGTTGTCGGAAGCAGTGCAGGCTTGCCAGGGAAGTGTCACGTGCGATCGGAGATTAACGTAATGTCGGACACTGTATCGAGCTATACGCCGTCTGACTTGCTGTTAATGAAGACGGATATGTACTTCTTGTGTCGTGTGGTCGTCGTTCCTTGATACGAGAACAACCTGCACGCCTGGAAAGAGGGGCTTGCGTGGACATTGGGATTTCAGAATAAGCAGGTCCTGGAGCATTTTAAGACAGCAATGGTCCTCCTTTTGGACCCGCCAGGAGAAAGGAGCGCACCGATACTGTTTGAATGGACATTAGACATAAAATCATCCACCGTTTTGCCAGTATGGTGTGGGTGGCCTAAGTCGGTTATCGCGACCTGACTTTGGTGCAGCCTTGGCCGTGGTGTTTGAAGACATCGTGTAGACGTTTGGGTGATTATTCTGTTGGATCAAAGCAGTGTCACGCTTCAGGTGGTTTATCCGGCACCGGTATTCCTGCAGGGTGATGTCGGGGTATTGCTCTATCCTCACCAAAATGCGCGTTCTGATATCTGTTTTTTGTGGTGACTGGAGTCCACAAGCGAAAAAAAGACAGTTGAATGGACCTCCGACCATTGTACAAAGCTCAAACCGTTCGCATTCCCTATCGACTATTTCAGCACAGGAAACCCAGTCATCATACCAACTTCAGGAGCGTCAGGAATTGGTAGCGTATTGATGCAACGCGCCCTTTTTCTTGTTAAAATGTTCTATCCTGGCTTGGATGCTGTACTCGGACTCTCGCTGTACGGCTTCACCCAGTCTACTAGCGCGGAGTCAAGAAGAACACGATTGCGTAGAAACACACTGTAATGCTGATTACCAGTTCAACAAATGAGTGAAATGCATGTAAATATATATAATCAGTTAGTCGCCAAACATAACCAACTACACGTTGAACCAATGTCCAGTGGTTTAGGCCACTTCGCGGTTAGGTGGCCCAATATGGTCAGTTCTATAGCCGTTGCACATTGATTGGTTCATCGGGTTAACACGATACCCACACCCACCTTCACGCCCCTTCCTGGTTGGTTCAAATGGAAAACTGTAAACGCTAGTGTTTGGTTGATGGACGATTTCGTCAGTCGTCACCGATGACCAGATTAGGTTATTTTGATTACGTCCTTTCCTAACACGTATGTTGAACAAAGAAAATTGATCGCCAAAGATTTAGGACAAGGTCTGGATGGCTTCGTCCAAGCTGAGATCTCTTGGATTCTTCGGCATGATAAAGTTAGCGTAGTGCTAGTGTTCTGAGGCACGCAGTTGGCGAAACAGCAGCTTTGTTTTCTGAGCATCGTCAGCGCCTGACAGTTCCACGTTGAAAACATTATCATACTTTTTGAACCAAGGATCGACGTAGCAGTCGGTAGACGATCAAAATAAAATGCACTGATTGAGTTGATTAGAGATTCGGCGGAAGGTCCAAAGGATTCGTTTAATCCCAATGTCGGTTGTTACCAATCCAGATTCTGTGCTAGTTTCAATGAGTTTTAGTTGTGCATGAAAGAATTGTTTCTGCTGCTTTTGAAGGTGGGGTTCACATTTGCTAAGACGTAAGTGACATTGTCAACCCCCGAAAGGATACGCTGGATCCACCATGGAATAGGAGTACGCATGACAGAATTTCACTCTTGGCCTCAGGAATAACGCGACTGGTGCCGATAATTACTCCCAAATCAAGTCAAAAGAAGAGTGCAAAAAATACAGGTGCATGTTGACCTACAAATGTTCTTGAATCAGAAGACTGAAGGATGGTTACTGAAAACAGTAATTAGAGACATCAATGAAGGTGATGGAATAAACGTCCAGCAGGTGAGATTGATATGGGAATTTATGTCCATTCTGATTGGACAAAATCGTTTTCTCGAGTGGGGAGGCGCTTTTGAGCGAGCAAAAGGAGGCTCCCTAACAAACACCATGGCCCCTTCAGAACCACCACAACGAGATTTTCGATTCCACATAATTCGTATTGTTAGTCTTGCTACTGATGGAAACAACCAGAAAGAACTAGACTCCCCGACTGGCCGGACTCTATATAAAGGGCGTACGATCCACCATGCGGATCCCGGCCCCAAGTGGACTGCGGATTCCGTAGTCTACCTCAATGTCTTGCGGTAGATATGCAATGAAAGGATTGGGATGGGACTCCTTAAGTCAACCTTATCAACTGGAGAGTAATCTTCAAATGTAACAGTTACGGTACCGATGCCAGCTAATTGTTAACTACCCGAGAGAGTGAACTGTGGTTAATTTGCCGTCTGACGTAATCTTCAACTTACTTGAGGTCTTGCGAAATCCTATACGTTGAGCTGCGACATAAAATGTTTGTGATCGTCACTTTGCACCATTCACAGTCTGCCAAGGTTTGCAGTACCAATGGCCATTTCATTATGAAAACTGTATCTCTTAATTCGCCGTCTGACACAGTCATTAACGTGTTCAGAAGGTTGTTTTTTATCCAGTCGATAGACTTGGCTTCATCAGTGTAGTGTGTGCGCGTGCATTGTTTGTGTGTAGATATGCTCTATCACGTGACGTGTCACTGTAATTTCTGGATGTCATCGAGCGAAGCAGAGCGGATAAATTGGGGAACTAATAAGTTAACTCAGTGGTATTGGTTTTGACGACGAACAACCGGCTGAGATGATCTGTGTTAAGATTGACACTGACTGTACGCACTACACATAAAGTTGTCTAAAAGCAAGGGACAGCTACTGGAGGGTAATATCTTAGCTAGGGTTATGCGTACCTCGAGATGGTTTTGATAGCCAAAATTCTGTATGCAGGTGAAAGCAACTAGCCGTAATATTATCAGAAAGGGTGGTGCAAAATAGACCACGAGAAACGATAGCGAATATGGTCCGACCGTCCTTCTACGTAAAGTTTTCATCGAAAGGATGTCGGTTGACCAACTTCCTTAAGCATCCTGTCAATATTTGGCGGTCCCACCGCGTGGTGAACAAGGTTGTCATAGGTGGTTTCCACAGAGTTTTCATTTCGGTTCATTCGAAACTGTTCAACTAACGTTGCAGTGAGATCCGAGAGTTGGTGAATTGTCTAACAGACACAACAAACCGAACAGCTAGTGAGGTGCGGGTTCAGAGACAGATGAATTCAGCTTAACAGTCGGTTCTCATCATGGTTCGTATTTTCGGATGCACAACTCAAAGAACCAACGTTTGATTCCAAACTTTTCAATCCATTTGATACAGTTTTCACGATGTTTTTGTTCACTGTCGACACACGATACCAGCCGCCTTGGTCGGTCTTGATCCACATATCCAAATGATTTGTCAGAAATGGCAGAATTTTCTAGTGGTCGATGAACAGCTATTGGGGTTTACATATTAAACAGCAAGATTTAACTGTGTCCACGAATCGGGGGTCGAAGATAGGAATATCGAGTCACGTGCTCGGTGCCAACAGAAGTTAGAAGATAGTGGGCTTATGGAACCAGTCTATCAAAAACAGGTTCCACTCACGACTGGATACCACCAACTTTCCCCCAACAATTCTGAAATTTGAGCCCCTTAACCTGTGTATGTATAGTGAAGATGCCTCCTAAGCTTAATCATAAACCACGTAAGTTTCAGCAGAGTTTCAAGTAAGAAAATTAAACTAGACTGAACTTACAATCTCATAAACTGATCCATATTGGGTTGGGAAGTAGTTTGTTCGGAACTAGCAGGAGGATGATCTCCGTTTGGTGTATTTTGGTTGGACGTGGCAGCATCCGCCATAGGGCTTGCAACATTTGCATTAGCATTACTCGGCGGTGCACCACTGAATGTGCTGCTGAAAAGATCAGCCATTCTGAAACACAAAAGCCGTCCAACAGTGCAAGCGATCAAACAGAACAGTGAATGCGATTAGTAGACAAATACATAGCTTGTTGCTGATCAATGCAGTTGATAGTTGTAACAAAACAAGCATGGTTCAATAGATACGTTGTAAACAACACAATCATATTGAGCAGACCCAAGAGAAATACATGAAAATGCATCTCCAGTTAGTTGATAGCTCCTACGTATGTGTTGTTGGAAGGTTCCTGGAAAAAAATGAAATAGCTCCGAAAAGAGAGTATTCAGTTTCCCTACGGAATTGGAATCGACTAGACTGTCCTCACGCAGTTTTCTAATCCTGAACCGATAGTCAGTCACGACAATATTTGTATTTAGCAAACTAATACTGATTCGAATGTACACACCTCGGTGTAATCACGTCAACGGGTGACTACTTTCCCATATTACAAGATCCTTGTGTACACACTGGATAGTCACGGTGAAGTGAAATAACTTACCACCAAGCTACGTACAAGCGCATGGTCCAGCTGACTGACAATTAAAAAGAACACAATACCGTTTCCTTGGCCAGCACACCTGATGAAAGCAATCCGAAGGTCATTAGTCAGGTGGCATTTTAGTTGGTTCTAAAAGTAGCTAAGCTTTCAAAGCGCATTGGACGAAGGTCACGTGGAGAGGAGGGCTAAAAAGTTTTCACTTCGTTGACTAATTACGTTCTCGGTTTACACACCACAGAACGTTCGCTATCACGTGACATGTACGAGTGCACCAGGACTCGATTATAGCCAATCTTCCCAGACCTAGATCAGAATTCGAATCCGCATCCACCACATTAATCACCAGGCTTCAACATTAGTGAACTACCTGAAACTGCTTTTAAAAAGTGATATAGCGGGAATCACCTGGACACTCTAGGATAAACAAGGAAGAAATCTGAAATCTTAATAAAGCGGTTAGCATTACAAGCATTTGTCTGTTTTATATATATATATATATATATATATATATATATAACATCAACTAGGTGACAGACATTGCAATCTCAGATGAAGCAGAAGAAAATGAGGAGCAATAGAAACTTTGTGTAACCTGAGTGTAACCATGAGCCACACAGATGAGCCATTAAAAACCGTCCACTGGAGCTGGCTGGAAGAACAAGATGGAAATGACGTAACACCACTCAGAAAGTGCAGACAAATAACGGACACAAAAACCGACGTACAGGTCGATCTCACTCAAATGAACATCCAATTCGCTAAGTTACCATCCTGGTGGATAAATGATGACTTGACTTGTTCGGCTTGTTTCACTACCTCAATGCAAAAACAGATAATGATGAGGCTGTGTGGTACTGCCTACTCAACTGCAGTAATGTTTTTTGGGACGGTGGATCGTAATCAATTGTGGTGTCGAATATTTCGTGTGAACACAACGTCCAGCAGCTGAGTAACCACACGCCTAGACTGGATAAATAATTCACAATGCTTTTGTTGAAACACTGTAAGCAACGCCATTTTATGTTACATGACGCTATCGCAAAACTCAGACCGGTTGATAGAAAGGCAAGAGCTGAATTAGCAGTGGCTACTAGATACAGATTTAAAATCCCGAGCCGAAGCAACATGTACGATGTTGTCTCGAATTAGTCAGAACGTCGTTGCCTGGCTCAGCCTCTCCAGCCAGCGGGAACCAGAGAGTCAACCAAACGACAGGAAGTGTGTGTGTGGATGTGCAGTCAGAGGGAAAACAAAGAAACTGACAAAATACTCACACGTTTTGCGCGTGTGGGTCGCGTAGCAGTTGAAAAGCAATATTTTGCATCATTGGGTTGTTCAAAACCGCGCCAAAATCGAAGCCACTGCCAACACCACTACCGCTGCTCGGTGCATTCCGTGTTTCACCAAGACGTTCCTCAGTAAGATTCAAATTCTGTTGACAATTCTCATTAGTTGGATCCAGCTCGAGGCGCTTTCTGTATGCGGCCGCAGCTTTTGCATGCTCACCCAGACTGGAGTAGGCGATTCTGGAGGAAAAAGGGAGAAAAATCAAGGCAGGAAATAACATACGTGAAGCTGAATCGACAGACCGACCTTTAATTTGACACCACTCGTTAGACAAAGCCACTTGTCACAACCTATGGTGAGTTTGTTAGAAAACCACCCTTTGCCAACGGGCTAACAAACAAGAGACAAGTGACAAATGAAGTTCAAATGACGTGTGTGACAATAACAAGCGCTAAGCCAGATATGCGGAACTGGTGAAAAACAGGAAGTGAAAGAAGAATATCGTGTGGTAGGCACAAGGCAGTGAACGATCGTCATGCAAGAAGCAAAGGGCTTATTTGTTTAGGTGAACGAATGTCAAGCACAAATCGAACATGACAACACAAGTGAGTGTATTTAGGACCCTAATCATTTTGATTCTATCGACATAATCCATCGATTTCAAAGTAAATTCACACACTGGTAAGCAACTGATTGCGTATGCCGGAATGAAATTCGGAGTACCGATAGACAAAAATTATGCGATCTGACTAGTGTGCATTTGGCTGGCACAATGTAGTCGTCCAGGAACCACATGCCAAACAGATAGCCGGCGCAATGGAATCAATTGAAGTGACCAGCACACAAACAGGATGCGGATCAGATGGACGCCACAAGACGGCGTGGTAACAGTAAAATAGCAAACCACATATGTGAAAGAAGCAGAGGTGCTTACCCCAAGCGACCATATGCCTTGCTATAATTCGGGTCAATCTTCAGTGCACGATGGCAATCTTCAATGGCCTTGTGGTGTTCATTAAGACGAGAATATGCAGCAGCACTGCAATGCACAATATTTGAGGAGTCGGGGAAAACAAAACGTGAGTTCACATTAGGTTTGGGAGTGTATGAGATGACACCACTATGCGTAACTGGAGTAGAAACAAATCACCTATCGTCCGAGTACCTTAGAAGGTGCCGTAACCGTAACAATCAGCCGGAAAAATATATTGGTTCCCCGCACAAAGTAGGATATGAATTTTCCCATATACGATAGTTTAGAAACATGTATTGTATACAGAGTTTGCTAAGAAAACAAGGGTAATCAGAGCTAGAAAACAATCAACAACACAAGTAAACAATGCTGCCCGATTACGCATTCGACCAGGCAGGATAAGGCGGTCCGGGTAGTTGCTCACAGATCCTTAAGATGCACAGTCACATAGCTGCCAGACGTACACATCATTCTGAAACTAGCCTGTGGCATTCACTAAGTACCTTCAAGTAAGTCAGTGACAATCACGTGGCTGCTGAGTTGAGCACTCATAACTTCAACGCATGTTTGGGTTTGAGCGGTCTGATAGCAAGTTTTCATGGTGTACTCAATTTAGTGTTCACTGGCTATCACTGCAGGCTCAGTCAGCGTTCAGGTTGCACTGACCGGAGAAAAACCGAAGCTGTATTTCATGACTAAATGATGAGTGATTTTGACTTATACACAAAATATGTCAGAAGATAACAAACACCCTACATATACATATTGACTGAATGATAAAGACGAACACCAAGTGGTGGACAGTTAAGGGGACGCTTCTTAATCCAAACCAGTCGGATGTCAGACAGAGTGAAAGAACTAGTAAGTTAGCAGATTGTGTGAGTGAAGGGGAGTAGTGAAAGCCGAGTTCGATGCGTCGTTGAATACACTACACCAGACCAGGCAGGAGATGGAATATATTGTACACCCTTTTCGACTTTATGACGCTCAGTACGAATGTCACTTATAGCAGGCATCCTCAAAAATGAATTTCGTTGCTTCCGATACTTCACATCTATGTAAGGCAAACACACCAAAAGCCGATCTAGCGTTTCCATATAAAGGGAAGACACTTTAGATAGATGTGCTCAGCGTGATTTGTTATACAGTTCTATTATGGCATAACAATAAAAGTGGGTAGCTGAACTTCATTCTCGAGATAAAAAAATTGATCACGTAGCCTCTCTCGTGTTCCAATACTATGGCTGTCGATGCCAGTCAGCATCATTTGGAGGAATTACAACGATTCACCATAAAGAACCCATATCATGAGCGGTTTTATTGACTAGCTGTAATCAGTGCAAAACATTAGGAGGGAGTTTCGCATCACCTAACGGGCAAAAGGTCGCATCTTATCTATAGTCGAGACATCGGTAATCTGATGAAGACATCTAAAAAGCCGTCCAAAGCCTTCCAGAAAAATGACCCAAGCGCCGGTGTTCCTTGAACCGAGAACGGTCACCCAATCTAGGAAATATTCATCGTCCATAAAACGATATATCCTAGTTAACACTGACTACCTGAGGTCTAACCCGTTTATATTCCGGATCACGGTAAAGTTGTGCTCGCCGTTTATTCAACTACCGTATCATTTTTTATACTGTAATCGACAATTTCTTAACAGTCGCCAAAGCAAATGGGCCACTTCCTGTACATTGTCCGTCGTCCAAATCAAAGTACTAGCGGAGATAGTAATGACGGTAGTACAGACAGTTTTGTATGCGTGATGTTTTATTTTGCTGAAGTAGACTGCGTCCGTATCCAACTTGTCGGTCGGTTAATGCTCCGTAACATAATTGAATGGTTAACTCGTTGCTTTATGCTTAAAACTCCAGACGAAGTGAAAAGATATTTTGTGCACGAGCCACTCTAACAATGCGATACGTGCACGTACTGATCTCAGCAAAGTTACTCATATCAAGAAGAACCTGGACCAGGCTTGGGGCCTGGAAATTGAAAAGTACACCTAACGAATTAAAGTTGACTGATCGGACTAGATAGAGATGTTTGTTATCGTGAGGACCACAGTGTAACGTGCAAACGTCCAAATATGGTCGTTGGGGGGTGGTTCGGGCACGAACGAAGGATTGAGATTTTCCATAGCATCACCAACTGCGACTCGAATAAAAGCCAATCCAGTAAATTTGCGATAAGTATGCTAACCTCGACGCCAACTAGGAGAAGCCCCACCGCCACGTTTAGGCAGTTACCATAGGACGGAATAGCAAACTGATCGAAAACCACTTTCCAAACACCACCATGCGAAAGGTGTACCTCTATTAATGCAATCATGGTTTAACCAACACTGGGAAACTTCACAGCACAGCCTTACGGAGAACTAGGCAATGCCCACAAATTCAACGGCTCCACGGTTATCGTCGCTCTAATGTTGACTTAAAATGTAAACGGGAGAGAGAGAGAGACTGGTCAGTGTCTACCGAAACGGGTTAAACAGAACGGAAGTAGGAACAGGGCATATATCGTTCTAGCGACGGTCAGTTTAACCTTACAGCTGGCGCCATATGACCGATCGTTGGTGTCCAGTATCAAACTGATAGGATAAAAAATTCACTTTTCTCGCATTGCGGAATATGCTAGCAGACGATAAACGACAATGAAAGACAACCTGAAATGAAGTTGTTGAAAAGGTTAAGGTGTTGAACTCATGTGCGAAAACTGACAAATTGAATAAAAAATAAATTTTGAGCAAAACTGTTGTAGCTGGAATTAACAAGTGCATAATATATCCTATGGATGAGCCGCTTAAATGGATATTTACCGATTGCAGTAGTAGACAGCGTAATTCGGCGATAGTTCGATGGCCTTTGTGTAACAGGCAAGCGCTTCTTCGAACTGGTTCTCTTTCATGCAAAGGTTTCCTAAACTGAAAATAATCAAAAGAAAATATGCTGCCTTGATTTTTAAGAGTTTCAGCCATAGACTTGGTTTCTTCACTAGGTTCCGGTGGAGAAGAGGTAAACGATTTCTAAAATTCGCCAAGTGTAAGAAAGCGCCTCATCAACTAACCTCAAAAATTGTAAAGAGATCAGGAACCGATGTTTGATCATCCGCGGAGAAATTGAAAGCGCTTTCGAGACATTGTTTAGCAACTGAAAAAACAAGGATGGAAGTGGTACTGTAATCAGACATTCTTGGGCCAGTATGTGGATGTGTATGTAAAAGTATGGATGGTGTCGTGTAAAAATAAATAGGAAGACCAAACCAAACTCAAACCAATTGTGACTTAGTGAATAAAGTTCACGAGACCGCACTGATTAACCCGTAACAAGCTGGATAAAGCTGAACTGTGTATCTCGAAGTTTTCAGTTACTGGGCGAGTAAGTAAAACTGCTTATGGTTCAACAGAAACTTAATGAGATGCGGGTAGTCTGCGCTACAGCCGACCACGTAATCTGAAGGTCTAGTCTACAAAATGGAGAAATCGGATCGGTTCAGATCATTTTATTCCACATGTACGTATTTACAGTGGCTCCCGCTGGCAGCAGGAATATAATTATCCAGTTATGAACGTTATTAGATGAAAAGCCACCCCCTCGGAATGGTGGTTAGTCACAACAATCTCGTCTTTAGATAGGATATTCGCAATGGTGAAAAAACCATCGATGCTGCCGGCAGAAAGTATTTTGCAAACTACCTCTAATATGAAGAACAAGTTCACAATAAATGTTCCGTAGACCGTAATGACAGCGACTTAATAAACTGAATTACACTCTGGTACACTTTCAGAATAGCCTCAATGCACAGGTGTATCGAACATGTATGTGAACACAATGTCGGCGTTCTAGCTGAACGCTTCAGGTCGTGTCGGTTTACGGGAATTGCCAAACAGTTCCAGCACCAAGAGTGGCGGACGTCAAAGTTGTTGTTCATTTTAAACATTTTTTTAAACTGTGTCACAGACGAAATAATAGGCTGTCTACAGCACTAATAAGACGTAGGTGTGGACCCAATATCTGGTGGAAGATCAACTGATCTTGATTATGCTGACGACAAGACGTTGTTAGTTGACAAGTATCGAGCGCTATACACAATGCCGGAGGCAATTTTGCGTTTTGTTAGTTATTTTAGCCAGCGTTTTGTAATCTCAATGTGCAAACTGTCTTTGCAGGACTGTTATGAGTCAGTAATGAGTGAGGAAGTCATGGACGTTGTTGACAGGTTTGTGTTTGTGAAGTTGCATCGGCGACGGCAGGAGTAAAGGAAACAAAGTCGAAGCTCTTAACTGTACGGCTAGGACGCGATTCGTTAATCCACGAGACTTCCGGAAGTCGAGAGGCACCTCTAGTATGCTTAAGGACCGCGTATATAAGACGGCTGCGAAGGCCGTGCCACTTTACGGCAGCAAAACATGGTCGCTCACGGTAGAAAACATGAAACATCTGCAGGCAGTTAACCACCAATGTCTGCGTTCGATCGCCCGCATCGAGTAGTATCAACGGGTTAGCAACGAAACGGTTAGGAAGCGGGCAGCTGGAAGTGAACACCAAACGAGTTCTTCCGTTTAACCTCCGAGTTCGCACCAGCTTAGATAGTTCACCTGTGTGCTGAGGATGTCAGCCAGTTGTCTGCCACAGTGAGTACTCCGTCGGTGACGCGGCCGACTGGTTTGAGGTGCAATATAGACAAACGATGACCTGCCGCAGAGAACGGAAGCTGCTCATCGTGGTGTTGATCACTCTCGGTAGGGTTGGCCTCCCGGGACGGTGCACTCTTACCTCACCGAGTGGGTGGCTCGGGGATTTGAAGGGAGAGCGGCTAGTCGGGTCCCAGCATAGTGAATGGTTTTGTTGTTTGGTCGGGTTGTCTGCGAAACAAGTGAGCCCAATGACGCGGTGCAGTGAAAGTTGCCGAATTATTTTCACCCGCAGCTCGGCTGTTCTTTTGCAAGACGTAGATACCTTGATGGTGAGTGACTGAAGATAGACGTACTCATTCTGATTAGCTAGGTGTCTCCTATTCCTCTAAAAAGAACCGTTAAAGTGTCGCGGCACACAAGTTACTTCACCCTATTGGATATACATTATGAAGTTTGAGCAGAACACTTAACTATATCGGATATCGATAGTGTTTTGCAATACAAACAGCCACAGCCTGCCCGATAAGTATCTGTGAGGGATACTGAGGTAGCATCGAGATGTGTGAATCAATGGACATCGTTATGCAGAATCAGTTGTGCACTGCTTACATTCCATTAGAATTTCGTTCCTTTCTCAGCCCCAAGTGGTTACATACTCCAACTGCTGACCTTGAGGCGGCTGGCTACACACACTACACACTTTTCGCAACTGCCCGAGCAAACAATTCCAATTTCAAGGAGGTACAACCGAAGGAACGCCTCGGAGAATGTAGAAACAAAGTAATTCCTAAGATTTGTCTATGCTTTCAATACTTATGTTTTTCTCACGCTCCCACGATCCAGACAACTAAGGCAAGCCGAAACAAACGATAGCCCCCATATGCATTAAAAAGAAGTCTAGTAACTCACCTATTGGTATTTATGAATTTATGTTCTTAAATTTACATTCGTTACGAAATTTATGTCCTTCTACTACAACTCTGTGGCTGCGGTGTCGGATGCCACCTTCGCTCCCATGTTACGTCTTACCGCACAAAACCTGTGTCTTATTTCCCCTCTTTTTTTAAACAACTCTCCCATTGGTGATCCCCCATTCTCGTTCTCAAACACACAACAGAGTCTCATTTGCTGCCCGCGATCAAAGTCATCGCTAGAATGACAGTATCAAACACCTAGTCTATGTCCTAACCACCAGACGACACTGAAGCACAACCAGTGACGGGAGACCAAGTGTGAGCGAGGTAATGTGCGAAGCCAATGGTGAGCATATCCACAACTTGCAGCGATGTCAGGTTGAGCACTCCTAACAATAGTTCAACCGATCAACTGCGCCACTGACTACGCCTTCGGGCCCTGCCTATGCTCACTGGTCTGTTGACTTTTCTGCTCTCAAAAGCCGAATTCTCGCTTGAGATCAAGTTTCCCTGGATCAGTGTTGTTCCAAATGACTGGGGTTTGGCCAACATCGGCTCCATTTTCAAAAGCGGCTGACGCACTTCATGTGCAATTCACCGTGAGATTCACTTGGTTCCTATTGCGTCAAAGCTGCGCAGAGTCATTGTACTTCGTAGATTAAACGAAACGTGTGGAGAACATATTTGTGAGGGACAATCTGGGTTTAGCCCAGTCGCGACTGCACTGAACACATCGTCATACTTCGCCAGATGCTTGAAATTTTATTTATGAAGAAAGCATTCGATTCGATAGACAGAGCTGCACCCTGGAACTGTCTATCGAAGAAGGGTGCGCCTGAGGAGTAGGTGAACAATTTGCTGTCAGACCTCGTGCAAGGTTAGGGTTTATGTCAGTGTATCGCCGACCAATAGCATCTCAAGTGGTTGTCCAGCCTCCTTTCTTTGCAGTAGACGAGATCCTAGCGAGTGCCTTGAGAGACTGCCAATATGGTGTGGAGCTGCCCCCATGCGCTTCACTTCAACAAAGAGTATGCAGACGGCATTACTCTAATCTGCGCGAGCTCACAAGGAGTCTAGAACACCTTAGACAGACCAGAGGCTTCAGTTCGTTAGTTTGGTACGGCCTTTGCATTTACTAGGTCAAGGGCGCTGTTGCAAGATAGACAGGACTCCGCGTCTTCTGTTAACCTTGATGGTGAACAGTTGGAAGTAGTCGAGCCAGTGGAATGAGATCAAAAATCGCATAGCAAAGGCTGGGGTGGCGTTTGGCACCTTACGTCATATGTGGTGTCGGCATGATCTGTGAAAAGCCCAATATACCGGGCCAGAAACCTGGTTCATTCGCGCGAAGGATGTTCACAGTGTCCGTATCTGAACATCGGTGTTGTTGAAGCACTAGCGGTGTGGCGAAAACACCGTGTCAGCACTGACGGAGTTGGCTGACGCGTCTTCGGAACAGATAAACTCTGTAAACCCATAAGCATGTTAACCTCGTTGGCTGGACCACATCTTACGAATACCAACCCACCGCTACCACATCTTGCCTTGTGTGCAAGTGGTGGGTTAGGCTGGAACTGACAGCCTGGTGGTCAGCGCATGACTTGGGTTCGGGGTAGGAAGGCACTCAATTTGAGGTTTGCTTCAGTAGAGCACTTCTGACTTCCTGGCTGGGGTCCAGAGGATAATGAACACCTTTGGTTGAGGATGCTGTTTGATATGGTGAAGAGCACTGGTGTTCGCATTGCGCCACTATACATGTTTGTGTGTTTACATATTCATGTTTATTCTGGAAATAAAGAGAACATCGAGTCTGAATGTACAGTTCCGTGTTCCGATCGCTTTCTGTGTGATCAGAATATTATAGCTATATCATACAGATCTAATCGCAAGCAGCGAATTAGTTAAGAAGGCGGATGCGATGGAACCCATACACCCTGAATAAACGAAGTGCACTAAATGTGCAATTACAGTAGGTTTTGCCGACCTTCTATTCAGCTTTGTGGGTTATTGTGTTCGCATCCAGTGGGAACAACGCCCAGTAAGAAAGTTTTCGTAAACATACTCCGACAGTCATAAAGCAGAAGAAAATATGTTACCTGTGCGCAGCTATAGTGCAGAATTCACCATAATGATTCATTACACGTGACAAGAGGCAGAACAGGAGCGTACTCAGGAGTGACTCCCTACAGTTAGGCCAAACATACTTCAACGGATTCCTCGTCACACTAAACGTCGAACGACAAGCTTTAACTTCAGCACAAAGGTTACGTGAAATCGAAGTTTTCCAACTGGCCGTGAAATCTTTGTCAATTAGCTATGACAAGAAGTACCTGTCCTCTCTTAAGACGATTGGGCAGCTTGATCAGTACTCATAAACGAATGTGGCTAAGTGTACAGTTATGACTTCATGTTTTTTTCTGTTACATTGGCGTGGTGGTCAGGTTTGTGTGTTGTATTGATCCCGGGTGCCATGTTGACTAGGACTTCGGTCGTTGCAGGTTCAGCCATGTCATATAGGCCAAAGGGGAACATCCAGATAAAACACAGATGTGCTCGTTGTAGATGGTGCCAGTGTGTTTTGATTCGGCTTGGTGTTTGTTTTCTACTGACCTGGCTTTGTGACTTGTTCGTCCATACAGTAATACTGTTCTTATGTGAGCGTGCGGCTCACGCGCCGGCGCGTTGCTATCGCAATTTGATTGCTGTTACGTTTGCGTGTGCGTGTCACCCTTCGTCTTGCAGCAGGGGTATCTGAGCCAAAGACTCTAACCGTTCTGCTGCTTAGATCTGGGTGTCCTGACACTATACAAAGCCCATATGAACTGATTATACAATATAGAACGAACATCACACGGGTCGACCTATCTGTTGCACATGGCAGGATGGATAGGCGAAAGTAAGCTACTGGCAAACCCTCCCCCTCTTCTAATGACCCCTTCAGCGCGAATCCCAAGGTTGACAATACTCAATTGAGTCTCAATAACATGAGGACCAACCTGAGACATCCTCGTGGATGCAAGACATTCTCCATTGGAACATGGAATGTGCCAATGCTGCTGGATCGGTGCAGCACCACAAGACGGCTGGAGCACCGAACCGTAGTGATTGTAATGGCTTCGACTTAGTAGCTTTGAATGAGACAAGGCTTGCAAAAGAAGGGAGGCCCCGGGAAGCAGGTGCTAAATACACCTTCTACTAGAAAGGTCTTCTGATAAACGGTGCTCGGTAGCATGATGTCTGTTTTGCTGTCGCTGACCGCATCAATGCTTTGATGATAGGCGAACAGCACGACATCAGTCCTCGAATGTTGTCCATGCGCCTGAGACATGATTGAGGTAAGTGTGCCACATTTGTTAGTTTATAGTCCAACTATGTGTCACACTGACGGTACAAAGGACCACTTCTATGGTCAGTTGTCCACCACAATCCGGTCGGCACCGATGAGTGACCGATGCTTATTCTGAGTGACTAGAACGCTCGAGTTAGGTGCGATTCGGTAGCCTGGCCGAGAGTCTTCGGATCCTACGGCACTGGTTCAGTCAACGAGAACGGTGATCGTCTGCCCCATCTGCTCGTCTGAAAGACGTATCTGTTTCCACGCCCCACCCCCAAGACAACAGTACAAAGAACAGATCACGGCAGCAGCCACCGAAGTGATCAGTACTGAACGCCAGAAGCTTCCGGAGTGGTCCGACGAGAGCAACGCGGCTATCTCCAGCATGGTAAGAGAAAAGAATGCAGCGTTTGCCGGTTCCACAACGGGTCCGGATAATGTAAACAAGAGAGTGACATCCAGGAGTACTCGCCGTAAACCAGTCAAAAGTGTTCGCGGAATCAACTACGACTGGTGGGGCGGATGAAGGGCTATGCCAATCGCCGACGATCCAAGCAGTGGTTGACGTGTACACCGGTTCTTCGCGCACCAAGCCAGAGGACCATGAAATTCTGGCGCAAACACTATTAGCTCACTAAACCGTCCTGCTACCATTGGTTGGGTGATTGTGAACAATCTGGAGGGACAAGCCGTCAGATCTTCACATTATCTTACCCTAGATTTGCAGAGGTTCGGAGAACGATAAGTCAACTGCACAGTGGATAGGCTACAGGCGAGGATGGATGGTGGACCGGCGCTGGAACGTGTACTACTCCACCTAGGATCGGGAAGTAATGCCACACGATTTCAAGGAGGCCCTTATCGTACCCTTTTTTAAAGCTAAGGGTAGCAAGCAATGCCCAGACAGCCAGTGGATTTTTATTCTGTTGGGTTGCAGAGACAAAGTTCTTGCAACAATTCTTCTGAACTGACTGAATGCGGGCGTTTTGGAGGCCAGTGATCCCGAGGAGCAGTGTGGATTCCGGGCGGGTCGCGGTACGATTGGTCTGGTGTTTGCTGTTCAGCAGATTCAGGGGAAACCCTGGAAACACAACCAACCCCTTGATGCCTTCTTTGTGGGTTTCATCCGTCTTTGATTCCGTGAGCCGCGGGGCATTGTGTACGGTGTTTGGTAAGTTTGGATGTCCAGGTAAGTTCGTCAACTTGATTAGAATGTGACATACGGATATAAAGGCAAAGATACAACCACGTGGATCGCCCTGATGAATGACATTATTACTCACGTGAAGTATGGTTGTCTCAGACCCAATCCCATTCCGTTTATGTTAGACTGCCATGCTAACAGTTGCTATTCAAGACTCGACGGGGGAAGGCGTTGAAGTAGAGAACAGGATGAGTGGAAGCCTACCGAATATTCGACGTTTCGGCGCCCAAAGCCGGTCACGTACATCAACGATGCGCATGCTTCTGCTCGCAGATAACAGTGCGCTGTTAGCATTCAACGAAGACGAACTACAGCGACTGGCTACGGCACTCATGGTCGTAGCAACCAAGGGTGGAACGGACATCAACGCAGGTAAAACATATTCTTCCGTTCAGCCCTCAGTGAACGGAGGTGTTGTCCCTATACGTGTGCCCGAAATTCGTATCAGTGGAGAAGTGGCGGATAGCTGAAGACTTGAGCCACTTGTGTAGCAATTTGTAGACAGATTTGTCTGCGGACTGTAAGTTACGGGGTCGTGTGACGATGGTCAATGCTGCTTTCTGACGTCTTGAAAGACGTGTCTAGAAAAACCACAACCTGAATATGGCCATTAAGCTCTGTGTCTAAGGAATAATGTTGCTGTCTACTGCTGTACAGCAGTAAGACTCAGTGCACTATCTGAAATGTGTCCACTTGCAACGTCTAAGACGCATCTTGGGTATTTGATGGTCGGGTGTGGATTCCAACACTGAGGTACTGCGGCGAGTGAACATGAACAGGATGGAAGCCACGTTGATGTTCAATCAACGTTGACTAGACCAAGTCTGTCGGATGCGCGATGGCCGTGTTCTAAAGCAGCTAATGCACGGAAAATTGAAATCAGGTAAGCGAAATACTAGTCGTCAAAAACTGGGATACAAGGATGTTATCTAGGCAAGCATCTCGTATGGTAACATTGATTTCAGATGTTCGGAAGACTTGACACTGAACCGGAGGGTCTAGAAAAATATGATGCCCGCCAACGAATGCGTTGGTTGCCTCAGGTTAGTAGGTCACCACACCATCGGCCAACAGACACCGAGTGCGTTGCGTTCAAGTAGGTTATCTCACTCATATCTGCTTTTTATTGTCGACATCAACCGCGGTTTTACCCAAATGTTGGTTGCCTCAGTATATAATGCCCGGTACGTTAAACGCTCAGCTGGCATACGGAGCACGTGACCCAACCATCGCAAGCTGTGCAACGTAACTAGTTGACCAATTGATCGCACATCCCGAACGTTCCGGAATACGCGCCGGCGAACTGCCACATTGCTCATGCGATCAGCCCACTTAATGTGGGCCAAGTGGCGGAGACAACGATGGTCAAACACAGCAAGCCTGTGATATCTTGCTTGCGAACAGGCCACGTTTCAGAACTATACAGCAAAATGGAACGCACACAGGCCTTATATACCCTTCCTTTCAGCGACAACCGAACGTCTTTTCGACGCCACAGATGACGCAGTTTGGAAAAGGCAACTCGTGCCTTTGCTATCCTCGCTGATATCTCATCAGCAATATTACAGGCTGACGAGATA